>JARLTB010000018.1:3587500-4187500 GCA_030141615.1 Unio pictorum | reverse complement strand
TATTGCATTGCATCAGAAAATGATGCAATCAACTGTGGATGATGTGAGCATGATGGTATTATGCAATGTTACATCATTATTCCGGATGTTGCTGCAGTCCTACTGGAGAAATTTACACAGTGAAACATAGAAAATGAGTTATAGGAATATCTTCAAAACGAGAGCCAATAAAAAAATTTCACGGTTATATTCGTGTTCGGCACACCAAAATACTACAGATTAGGGCCTTTTCAAGTCAGTAATGATTTCACTGTTGACCAGTGTTTTCAGCGACAAGAAAACGAGAACAGGTAAAACATCATCCAGCGTTACAAAATTCGATCAGAATGATACTAATAGGCCCGTCTGGATCTGGTAAAACACAATTATTACTTAATTTGATAATGAGATGGCTGACATGGAATAAAGTGCATTTAGTAGTACCATCTGTATATGATCAGAGAGGCAACGAAGTACTTATGGAATTTAATGAAAACGCACGATTGCTGAGCGGTGATGATATTATTGATTTTATAACCGACATCGATTAAGCACCATCTGTCGATGATCTTGATGGATTCGTTAATAATGTAGTTGTGTATGATAATGTAATGCTAGATAAACAATCAAATCCTGCAAGAATATTTTCTCGAGGAAGACATATAAATACTGATGTTATTTACGTAACTCAGCGGTTTACACAAATTCCAAAAGTAATCAGAGATAACTGTAATATTTGAGCTGTATTTAATGTAATTGATACACGCACGCAAAGAAATATTCACCAGACCTGGTGTAGCGGAGATATGGATATAAATAAATTAAAAAATTTATTTTCACGTGCGCAAGCAGCACCGTATGGTTTTATAACAATAAATCTGCATGATCCCAGGAAAAGATATCGTGTAGGTATCGATCAAATATTTGGCTAATTTGTAGCAGCAGAGAGGGGGCTTCCCCTCGCCTCCGATTGACAAAATAACGATATCCCCTAACTAAATTATATAGATACTACTTGATATATGAAAAATTGTACATGGCTGCGTCAAGGAAGCGCAGATAAATGTAATAAAAAATATTGTGGAGAATACTGCAAGAAACATAAATATATCCTATCAAAGAAACCACATGCTCGTCCTCGACATTGTGTTGGATGTGATGTAGGCGTTCGAGGACAATATCGGATTTGTAATGTATGTGGGGAAGATAAATACAGAACTTTGATAGCGTATTTCCGTCGTTGGATCGAAGAAGAGGTTTTGATACCTAGAAAAGAAACCCCTCCTACCAAGGAAGAATATTACTCAAAAGTTCAAAAAAGTCTCAGATTGATCGTTTGTCTGAATTATTCATTTTGTTTGATTTATATACAAGATTTATTTTATCCTCAGATTGACAATTTAACACATGGACAGAGCAGCAGAGAGGACTGACTACAACATTTGTTTGTGTCAATCTAGGTGTAGTCATTTATTGAATTCTATGTTAGTCACCATTAATTCGATTTGGTAATTAAAAAGGGTGACGTTTCGATTTAGTCTGTTCACCCTCTCTGCTGCTATATAAAATATTTATTTTTCTGTAATATTTCCTATGAAAAATTAAATACAGTACTGTAGACACTGTACATACATTTAATTTGTATGTTTATTTAATTACTTATTTATTTTGCAGTTGCTTCATTGCATATTTTGATTGATCTGGCATTCTCTGTCATTAAAATAACTTCTTTCTTAAACAGTGTACAAACATGAAAACTCACATAAAAATGAAGACGTTTAATCAAGGGGTATGGATGCTACAACATCATGAGGTGTGAGTAACCATAAAAACTAAAGATACAAGTATACATTTGTATTAACCTTTTAACACTACTACATTAATTTCATATCAAACGGTAGCAAGCGGGTTGGCCTAGTATTTAAGCGTCCGCCGCGGAAGCGGGAGTTCGTGGGTTCGAACCCCTGCCAAGTCATTTCAGGGACTTACACAAATGGAACTAACAGCTGCCTCGCTTGACGCTCAGCATTAAGAGGTTAGTTTTAGTACTGGTCGGCCTGGTGTCAGGATAATGTGACTGTGTGGGGCATCATGATTCATGTATGTCTGCAGCATGATGCCCCAGTGCTAGACATTACTATAAGCTGCCTCACTGTATGGATATGACTGAACAATTGTTAAAGCTATGTTAAAAATCCTAATGAAACAAACAAACAAAAGGTAGCAAGCAGGGTTTTTACTAATTTGTAATAATAGAAACAAGCTGCTGATTACAGGTAGCAGTAGCAATGCTATTTATATTCATTTAGTATATAGTTGCTACAGAAGAAGTCTGACGTGTTGTCAGTAAAGTACCATACAATAAATCACCTAATGTACTATAAATAGATGTAAATGTATTATACATATAATACAATTTCGTGTTGTCGCAGATTTTGTTTAACTTCATCGATAAAACGTTGAACCCTGTAGTTGCTAAATCTACAAGTTACTCAAGGGAGAGAACTGATAAGCATTTCTGGTTTAAAATGACGAAACGAACATAAGTACCAACCAATTTTTGACACATTCTATATTTAGATATATAAATAACACCTCTCCCACAAGTCTGAGTTTCATCTGACCATTGCCGCCCCATTTTGTTATATTTGGACATTCATGTTGGGGTGTAGGGTCAGAGCGCATTCCCTATCGAAAAGTTGGAATCGGTGTCGGCATGGGGTAGCCGCTTAACTGCAGGCCCAGGAAGCTTAAACGATCTTTCATGAAGATATACCTGCATAAAATCAATATAAATATGAATTATTTCTAAAATATCGTGAGCATAGCATTCGTTATCTCTTTAATCCACTGACAAGACGAAAGTACATCGTTGCTGAAATTTGACCAAGATCTGGCCATTTGTATCTAGATTGTGAATAACCTAGTGGACATATTAGCGGACAAATGCCTCACCCTTTGGGTATAGACAAACTAGGTCAAACCATAAGAAAAAGTTCCAATTAAAGTCAGCATCGACAAATTGTCTAAAGTTCAGCTTCTTCCCAAATACAAAAGCGACTTGGAACAAATTACCATCAACAATTGCAGAAGCTCCTGAATTGATATCTCACAGGAGCTGTCCAAAATCACATTCTAATAAACTAGTCAGCTACAAGTAAGAGAATAGCGGAGAACTCGCCCCATGGAAAACTCGCCCCATGGAGATCTCGCCATGGGGGTACTCATCCCAGGTATAAGAAGTCGCCCCACTTTGCCTGGAGAAGTCGCCCCAAGGATAATATTGTTACAAGCACAGGGGTATTCACTTGACCGAGCTGTGTCAAAACCCTGGCGCGAGTCACGCTGGAAGTCATATGTTTTCCCCAAATTTCCAAAGACTTCCATACAACTTGAGTTGTAAAATGGAAAGAAAGACGTGTCTGCTATAATTATTAATCTTTGCTGTAATCAATGGGCGACCCAGAGGAGACAACTTGCCCAAGAGTCCATTAACCGCACTTTTACATGGTTTTTCTTCATTATAATCCTATTTCCGTACCACAAGCCCGTCATGCCATAGAAATTCCACTAGTATTCCCTTACTAACTGGGAAATATTTAACTGCGCGACCCTAGGCCAGTCAATCCACAGAATTTCCGGCGTATCACGCTCATATACATACGCCCATTTTCCACTATGGCCACATGAACGGTACCTACCAAGTTCCAACTTATTGATTCCATTCTATAATTTACTGATTTCCAACCATAAATGCTGCCTTTTCAATCACACTACTAGTATACACCACTGAATTTTAATATGGACTATGTTACGAAAGGGACAGTCATTCGGCTTGTACCCAAAATCACTATTAACGACCCAAGCATGGTTCAAATTCACTAACACTTACTCCAAATTTATTACAATATATAATAATTCTGAGAATTCGCCACATGGTTGTCAAGGCTTTATTTATTGTTGTTTTTCTTCAACTTAGTAACTTATTAAATCTATAAAATTTGCAATTCATTTCAACTTTTCCTTTAGATCAACTCCGCTTCTGTACTTAACGAAAATTAAGTTTTATCTGTTCCTTTCGCTCTGCTCTTCGAATCATTAGATGCGTTTTATTTGGAAAAATAAGAGAGGATGTAAGCATGATGGGATGTCTGCAGTTTTAGATATAAAATGGTTCCAACATAATAATCAAAGTCATCCTGAGATGACGTTATGACATTGACTTTTATAACCCGAAATCGACTGTTTTGGCACTGACCGTCAATAAGTCAAAGTGTTATGTTATCATCTCTCTAACTGAACAATTTAATCTGATTTTTCATTGAGATATTCTAACCATTAACAAATGATAATTGGACTCAATATAAAAAACAGTATTGATGCCTTCTCAAGAAATGCGGTCGCTATAGAGTTAATCATCATGGCTAGAATTCGGACGGTTTCTGACAGATCTGTCGTACTACATAATTTACTTTATTTCTTTTCTTTTGTCAGTGTTCGTAATTGTTTATATTTCTTAATAATAACAAACTATTTCAAGTTAAAAGAGAAGTTTAAAAAATATTTCACTACTAAATTACCGATGTAAAATAAAGAGTACGTTATTTATTAGTATATAATAACACCATGATCACGCGTACTAGACTTAAATTCACTAATGAGGCACAAATCAATGTCGCTGACACGTTAACTCATTATATACGTTCTTTCCTTAATGCATACATTTTTGTTGTATCAATATACATCTATCATTCCAAAAAGGTCATGATACATAGGTAACACTTTTTATGCACGGCGAATTTTCTTTTATAAAACAAGAGGTTTCGTGAGTATAAATGGCGCTTAAAATTGACTTGTACGTTAAAATCCAACCAAATAAATAGTTATTGTTAATGCATACCATTTTTTAAAGTGCCATATGTTGTGATGTTCATCGGTTATAAAATATCGGCATGAAAGACAATTCGCATCGAGAGTATTTATTGGTGTTAAACTGTGTTAAAATAAATATTAGATAAAAACTGCGGTTCTCTATAATTTTATATATGAAAGCGATGATTATTCATAGTTGTTTCTCTTATATTTGCACATAGAGAGCACCGGTGTATGTTATATTTAGAGGACGAAAATGTTCTTTTTTCATTTGCTTTTCTGCCTGTTTAGTACTAATAAAAACAATCTAGCAAATTCTTGGATCTCCTTTAAGCGATAATTGATTTATTTTTGTAAAGTGTTTTTACGCTGGTAAATTGATAAATTTATTTGATAAATTGAAGAGACTAAAATTTATTAATTATAGGACGTAGATTAGATAATGAAGGATTCGATTGTATTATGAAAGAAATTACATCTAGCAGCAGAGAGGGTGAACCCTACAACGTTTCTAGACAAATTTTGATTGAAATCCTAAAACGAGCCGTCCTATAATCTCATTTTAACCAAAAAAAAATATCTCAGGGGCGAACCCTACAACGTTTTCAGACAAAAAATTGATTGAAATCTTAACGAGCCTTCCCTACGAAATCTCATTTTAACTAAAAAAATGAAAACGGAGACTTTTACGATTTTTTAATTAATTTTGGTCGCAACTTGTTGTCATCCACCCTCTCTGCTGCTAAAGTTTTCAGTTCTGGGTTAACAAAAAATAATAAATGATTTTAACCGAATATTTGATCCAGTCCGATACGATATCGTGTCCGAGGATCATGTAGATTTATTGTTGCGAATCCGTGCGGAGTCGACTGAGCATGACTAAAGAAATCTCGAAATTGATTGAAGTCCATATCAGAACACCATGTCTGCCATATATTTCTAAGCGTATGAGTATCAACTCCGTTGAATACAGCAAGAATATTGCAGTTATCTCTGATGACTTTTGGAACCTGAGTGTAGCGTTGAGTGACATATATCACGTCAGTGTTTTTGTGACGCCCCCGGGAAAAGATCCTAGCAGGATTTTTTTGTTTATCCAACATTATATCGTCGTATACGACTAAATTGTTAATATCTCCATCAATATCATCAATACTCGGTGCTTCATCGATATCGGTTATAAAATCAATGGCGTTCTCACCCTTAATTTCTGATGCATTCTCGTTAAAATCTTTTAACACTTCATAACATCGTTGATCATCTACGCTAGGGGCAACTAAATACAACCTATCCCACTTCATCCATCTCATTATTAAATTGAGCAACAATTGCGTTTTACCGGATCCAGATGGCCCGATTATAATCATCCGGATAGAGTTTGGTAGCGCTGCATGATGCTTAATTGGTTCTCTTGTTTTAGTCGCCGAAAAATCAATTATATCCATATCTCTATACATAAATTATGGATCTATATTGTATGAAGTGTAAAACGCGTACTAGCACAAATGATGTGACGACGGTTGCAACTAAAAATAACAGATCAGCACTTACTGGTAGATGTGCAACATGTGGTACAAAAAAATTTAGATTTGTTTCTACAAAATCAAAACTTTTACAATTCGGAGATGTTTTAAAAAAAAACGAGGAGGTGATATCGCAGCCAAATTGGCAAAGCTCCCTGGAACCCCATGGGCAAAGTACCCCGGAGAAAAGCACCTTCCGGGATATAGCTACTGTGGACCGGGAACCAGACTTGATATCAGACTCAATGATCAAAATCAGTCCCGACCCGGTGAAGAACCAATAAACGCCATTGATAAGGCCTGTCACCTTCATGATGTTGCTTATAAAAGCAGCAATTTGCAACACAGGCATCTAGCAGATGTGAAATTAATTCATGCGTTAAATGCTATTCCTGATAAATCCTTCAAAGAACAATTGGCTTCATTTTTGATAAAATCGGCTATGAAAAGTAAATTGATGTTAGGTGCCGGTAATTAATAATATGGAATCAATTTATTATTCCCCAAGAGGATACTGGAGGGGTAAATCAGCAGTCCATAAACTCGCTAGCGCTGCAAAAGTGAAAAAAACCACTGCGGCTAATTGGTTATCCAAACAGGCACTATGGCAAATTTTTCTACCAGCGCCTAAACAAATTCAATTCTCGCATTTTGATGTGACCGCTCCTAATGAAGTTCATCAGGCTGATATATTATTTCTGCCACATGATCGTGGTTACAAATACGCTTTAACCGTTGTTGATATTGCAAGTCGATACAAAGAAGCAGAACCGTTAAAAACAAAATCAGCCACTGAAGCTGCTTCTGCATTTGAGAGGATTTATGGACGAGGTCCTCTGCACTGGCCAAATCTATTGCAGGTTGATCCTGGCAAGGAATTTCAGGGTGCAGTGTTATCTACAATGAAACATCATAATGTCACCATACGACGAGGGCATACTGCGCTACATCGCGATCAGACCATTGTAGAACGATTTAATCGGACGATTGCTGAGCGGTTATTTGGATATCAATACGCAAAAGAATTCATTCAAGAAAAGCGATCCCGTGAATGGGTTAAAAGATTACCATCTGTGATTACTGCACTGAATAACGAGATTACTAGAACAATCAACATGAAACCTAGCAACGCTATTAAAAAGAAGTCAATACCCGTACAACCACAAAAAGATTTCAAAGAACCAATTCTTGGTAGTAATGTTATTGTGAGGTACTTATACGAACCAGGAGAGCTTGAGGGTGGCACAAAAAGGGCTACTGATCCTATTTGGAGTGTTACTGCACACAAGATATCTAGTATAACACGATCAACTGGTAGACCAGCAATCTATAAACTGGATTCAACTGCCCCTCAACGAGGATTTACTCGACAACAACTACAGGTAATTCCTGACGATACTCAATTACCACCGCATGGTCTTAACTAGCACCGTTGCGTCTATTGCACTCAAGACAAGTCAACATCACATTATTTTTGACATGACCGAGACTGTTATTTTTTCTGTCTACGGTAAATTGGCGAGGATCCTTATCCGAATACTGCCAACGCATTATACAATTGCAACTCGCGCAGTGATTATTCTGTTGTTGTTTCAGCGTAATTATTAATTTAGCATCAATATCAAATTCTCGTTGTTTTTTTTTGTCCTGTTGTTTGTAACCGGAGAGTTTTTTATTAATGATGCTAACATCAATATCACTTATTGTTGTGTCATTATCATCGAAAACAATTCTTCGAAGTTGATTTATTTTTCGTACTCTGGATACTGCGAGATAGACTAAATTCGACCATTCGATGTGATTATCCACCATCCAAACAATTGTGTCTGTGATAGTCAATCCTTGTGAAGAATGTATCGTCGCTGCGTATCCTAGCGTCCACGGGGATTTATTAGCACGCAATGCATTTTCGACGACGCTGATATCAACCAGCACAATATCATTTAATACGAGAATTTGTTTTTCACTCTGTCCTGGAATATCAACTTCAATATTCTGTTTTCGTGTATCCGATGGCCTATAACAAAGGGGTACTGGAAGCGTTGCAAATTTTTCTTTATGTAATTCAAATAGCTTCATCTGAAGTGTGTCCCTGACTATTTTTCTACTTGCAATTATCAAATCATTTGGTCTCCATGTTTCCCAGAAATCATTCATTGGAGTTTCTGAAATCACTTCACGCGCTATTTCGCATTGGATTCTATCCGGTTTTAATCTAATTAGCGCTTTGAATTCTCGTAATCGTTCATCAAATGATCTATAATCAGTGGTAATTTCTTCATAATAGTCTACAAAACCCCTTAGCCATTCATGTGGAGATGCACCGACAAATGGTGGTGGTTGGCCGTGATCACCGCACATGACGACTTTTGTGTTTTTGTTTAACAACCACTCGAGAAATGTTTGTAATACATCTAATGACACTGTGCATATTTCATCCCAAATTATGATTTCAGGAATGAATTTATCACCCATACGCTCAGGAGTCCATTTGTCACCCTTCCATCGAAAGAAACTATGGTAAGTACAGGCATTTACCCCTCGCTGTATCATCTCTCTGGCGAGTCTGTGAGTCGGTGTTAGCACAATCATGGTTGACCGACGAAATAATTCAATTGCACGAGTTGTCTTTCCTGACCCACCACAACCGTTTAAATAAATTGTCTTGTATCGACATACTGGATCAGATACCGGTGGTGCATTAGAAACTTCTGATTGAATTTCAATACGGTTACAACAAAGATATTTATCATCCATGGCAACGTCTGCGGATTCACAATACTCATGTAGCATCTCCTTTTTAAATCGCCAACGCCCCCAATTTTCTTCGGGATCTGTGAATTTAGCTACAGCTGATTTGTACTTATTGTGTATATACATCGAATCAGTGGCCACTCTAACCGCGGTATTAGGAAATCTATTTATCATCGAAAATAGATTAATAGAAGCATAGGCTAGCATTGAACTTCTCAAATGTGTATACTGGGAATTATATCCATCACAGTAGCTAACAACCGTACCCATTTTCTCACCATTGGATAGAAAAGCATCCTTACGGGATACAAGTTTTCCCTGTTTCATTAAATCCGCTACAATAAAATCGTATTCAGCGACGTCTATGATCAACCGCGAAGAATATTTTGCGTTGTCGTACCGTCCACCTTGAGTGAATTTACCGATTATTCTTCGTCCAAAATCTTTTGCTTGTTCTTTTTTAATTTCAAATAACTTCATAGACAAATTCATGATTTGTTCTTCATTGAAATCAGGGAATTGTTTTCGCTGTTCGCTGATTATACGATCTAGATCGGGTTGTGGTAGCCAAACTTCTCTCTGAGCTCGATAGCATATAATAGCCTCGGAAACAATCAACGATATTAGCATACCACAATCAATCATATATCTCAATAGCACTATTGGCATCCAGGCCTTTTCAGATAGATGTCTACCGAGCCAAACATAACTACACGGATGTACTCCTGACGCTAATTCGAATGATATCACACGAGCGAATCCGGTTAAATCAAAATCAGGCAATGGTCCATTAATCGCAACACGAGTCATTTCATGCGTGGGGTGTCCAAATCGTTTGAAGTACTCGGCGCATTCCCCATATCCGAGAAAACTTCCGGGATAACACGCGGATATATCAATTGAAATCATACCATCACGTGAGTATTTCGTATTCCACAGTCCTCCATGACCAAATTCGACGCAACTCAATTTAACATCCTCGAGAAAATCACTTCGTGTTGGACGCCATGAGTTTTTTTCTCTTGCGAAGTGAGCTACCACTGATGGAATAGTAAAACTATCCGTGAGTAGTTTTTCATGGGAATTCTCCTGTGAAAAATCACTAGCGATTTTTCTCATTCTATTATCTAATTCTTCAACGCGATATAATTCACCATTTGGTTTTACAAATTGATCGAATCCTATTTCGGGATCTTCATCACTTCTAAGTAACCACACTGACACAGGATCATCCTTACACAACGCATGAATAGCATCAAATAATCTCTCTTCATAGAAAACATCCCCGACGAACTCCTTAGGGATATATTTCACGGTTCGTTCTCGTGGAAATACTGTTACCGCAGGTGTCCACGCGTGTTTATTATGATCAATAATCTGTATTGGTGCTCCATTTTTGTTATATTTCGGTTCGTATAAAACCTCTCCGGTTATCGTCATAACTGTTATTGGAAATCTTAATGATGTTTCTAACTTAGCTATATCAGAAATCTTTGCACCATGCTGTTTCACTGTCAGTTCCCATTCGGTTATTTTCCTACGTCGCAGATCAGTTAGTTTATTTCCTCGGGATGCATTTGTGAAGTGTTCTATTATTCGTTCTGCTACACAATTAAGCCCTGACGAATATTTCATAGGAGCTAGTTTTGCGATATCGGGTTTATCATTTAACGGATATATCCCATAAACCATTGCTGTTACGGGATAAGATCTTTCGTAGTATGGTTTGTCAATACCGGTTAGAATTCCTGGTTTGGAATCTCTACTCACAATGACAGCTTTTTTATTCTTGAGAATTGGTTCAAATTTATCCCTAATAATCCATTTGCCATCGACTTCGATAATGAATTTGATTCGGAAAAAATGCCGTTTTTCCCCAACACGTGAAATTATCACTGCTGCTTTTTCATCATTCATGGTAGCGTCAACAACACCATCAATTCGAAATGTTGACCAACAATAAGATGCTCCATCACGTTTGAATTCAGTAAAACAATCTCTGATTTTACTAATCATGGCTTTATCAAGAATTGTATTCTTTGGTGTATTAGAAACTATATCGAGATTGAATTGAGCATCTTTCCAGGGTAATTTCTTGTTACGTTTTTGTGGTTTATCGAGATTAAATCTAGGATTGATTTTTAATAATCTCTTAAACTCTTTCATGTTTCCGTCTATTAGACGTTTTTTGGGTTTATCGAGATTAAATCTAGGATTGATTTTCAATAATCTCTTGTTACGTTTTTTGGGTTTATCGAGATTAAATCTAGGATTGATTTTTAATAATCTCTTAAACTCTTTCATGTTTCCGTCTATTGGACGTTTTTTGGGTTTATCGATATTAAATCTAGGATTGATTTTCAATAATCTCTTAAACTCTTTCATATTTCCGTCTATTGGACGTTTGTTACGTTTTTTGGGTTTATCGATATTAAATCTAGGATTGATTTTCAATAATCTCTTAAACTCTTTCATATTACCGTCTATTGGACGTTTGTTACGTTTTTTGGGTTTATCGAGATTAAATCTAGGATTGATTTTTAATAATCTCTTAAACTCTTTCATGTTTCCGTCTATTGGACGTTTTTGGGGTTTATCGAGATTAAATCTAGGATTGATTTTTAATAATCTTTTAAACTCCTTATCAGCATTGAATTCAGCATTTTTCGAAGGCGTTCTCCTTAATTCCTTCATGCTATAATTAAAACAAGCATTTAAATGAAAGATTTTTATATAATGAATCACTGTAAGTGGCTTATGATTGGATCAGTAACCCCGTGTAACAAATCATGCAGAAATGAGTTCTGTGGGTATCATATTCAAAGCTTTCGACGTGGAAGCCTTGGTCCGTTACCCTGTATTCTATGTGGGGTTGGGGTTAGGGGAAAATCTCAGTTGTGTTTGAATTGTGGTGGAAAGCGATACAGGGAGTTGAAGCGTTATTATGATAAAAGAATAAAAAATGGACAATCAATCAGAAATTATGACCCTGACGCTGACAAAGTCAGTATTCTTGACGCTGACAAAGTCAGTATTCTTGACGCTGACAAAGTCAGTATCAAGGATAAAATCATAAGAACTCCTCAAGACTACATCGAAAGATTTATCATTAAACCAAACAATGAATTAGACAAACAATAGTATTATGTATACGAATGAACCAAGAATTCAGACAACACCCTGTGATCACAAATTATGAGGCATCCAGTGATGGTGTTGTAAGAAACCGTAGGCTGAAGAAATCAGTTGGTTCTGATAATGGTATGGGATATTTGATATTTACTGTTAGGGAGGGAAAAGAAACGAAAACTTATCTCAATCATCGTTTCGCATTTGAGTGTTTTTATGGATTGATCGAGGATGATTCTGTCATTGATCACAAGGATTCTAATCCAAAGAATAATTCTTTATCAAATCTGCAGGCTATCACACAAAGTGAGAATACCAAACGAGGGAAGACTGGGAAATGCAAAATGGTTGGGAAGAGATCTGTGAAATCTTTGAATACGATAACTAACGAAGAAAAAATATTTCAATCAATGAATGAAGCCGGTAGGCACTTCGATATTTGTCCGCCTTCTGTACGATATGTTGCAGAGGGGATTTATCGATCTGCGATTTCAAAAAGGACGGGACAAAAAATTCGATTTAGTTACGTCTAATGCGTCATATTTTTCATTTAGAAATATATCATTATTATAGAATAATGAATTCTGAAAACATGAATAGCATCATATCCGAGATTTCAAAATTGAAAAGTTGGGATATTGAACTATCAGATGGGTTAAATCCTGATCAAATCATGTCTGATTTTCAGGATATTGAATACGGAGTTAACAACAATAAATATATGCTACCAAAGAAGTATGCGCTCATCAAAAGAATTCAGAATTCTATTAAGGACTCTCTCGCATTTTCCAGTGACGTAAGTGTGTTCGCTCCGTTATATACCATCGTAGAACGAATACGAAAAGAATTGGGGTACGAATACGAATTGAAAAAGGAGGTTAATTCTAAAGTTAGAAACCTACGGGCGTTAATTCAAGAAAATGAACAATTTTGATTGACCATTTATCATTATTTGATTGCCCGACCATTTATCATTATTTGATTGCGCGATCATTGATTGCCCGACCATATCATTTTTTTTAGCCGACCCTCAAGGGGGGATGTCAAAAATCGATGGACGATCAATGGAAAAGTGGGGAAAGTGCCAGTATTAATTAAAAATAATTATATATTAGTAATTCCGGCACTTTCCCCATCATTGATAGAGCCGTTAAAACAACAAAATGAAACTCCCCATGATCGTGTTAAAAATTAACTGACATGTCTGACATGTAACAAAAAGTGTTTTCGTCTGTTAGGTCGGATTGAAAAATTGTTTTGCAATTGAAAAATTGTTTCTGATTTCAAATAATGGTCAATGAAGCATTAACAACCCGATTGGCTCGTGAACGACTGGATGCAATTAAGAGATTTGTACCAATTCGTGACTCTGTACGGAATAAACTACAACAACGACAACAAGCGCAGACTGACTTTTCTGTGTCAAGTGAACAACTGTTTACTCCGATAACAAGTGCGACCAAAGATGTGAAAACAGCAACTGAACGAGCAATATACGGAGATATTCCTGAGCGAGAACGAGTAAAGAAGGCGCCGCTGCTTGATACGCTTGAAAAGATAGCAGCAGAGACCGGACAAACACGCGCAGGGATACAACAGTTATCCAGTGATATAAAAACTCAGCGCGAGTATGAACGATTAGCTGATATTGATGATTCTGCGCCTGAAACTCAAAGAGTTTCCACACCTGAACCACAACCTGTTGATGTCGTCACCCCAAGAGGTGTTCCCTTTATAGACAAACTCACTGAAGAAGCCATAACAAAAATAAAAAAACCTCAATTGGAGAAACTCAAAGATTATACGACCTTTGGTGATTTCGCCGCCAAAAGCTTTGATTCTAGAAAGGACTTTTTAAAAGACGAGTATAAAAACAGTAGAATAAGCCGAGACGACTGGGTTAATTGGTTGTATAAAACGAATAAGGAGATTACTGGTAATTTGAAAAAGGATACAGTTGAGTACAGAACTTTTAAAATAGGAGTTGATAGTTATGGTATACAAAAACAACAAGAACGAGAAAAACAAAGTCGAGGCCGACAAAGGCAATTACTTGATGATAGTGAGGGCGCAACTGGTACAACTGAGGAAACAAGTGGAAAAGGATATTCGATTAAAAATCCAAATGATTTCAACGCTGGAGTCTTTGACTCTACCACGACATGTCCTGGTAGTGTTATCAATGATATATCACGATTAGAAGTTCTTGTAGGAGGTTTCCGAGCTGGAAATAACTCACCGGAAATAATTAATGAAGCAGCTGATATCTGTAGACGATTATTTCAGGGTGGTATCATGGATATCAGCACATATCGAGATTTCATTGGCGAGTTAGTGGAAAGTGGGTATCATAGTGACTGAATTGAAAAGTCATTCGATTAGATAAATAACAATTGAAAAATTGTTTCTGATTTCAAATAATGATCATACACTACAATCATGATAAACCAACCCCCGTCTACGTAGTTAATTCACGGTTTCCGGTTTATAGAGCATACTACGGAGATGGTTTAGGTAATACCATTTTAGGGTTATTTGCGAGAATGGCTCCAAAAGTGATGCCGTTGGCTAAACAATTAGGAATGAAAGCAATTGATGTTATTCGTGATAAGGGTATTGGTGCTGTTGGAAATCTTACTGGAAAAGCGTTTTCAACTGCGAAGAATAAATTAACATCATTAGTGAAATCACGGATGAAATCCAAAGGATTTTCAAAACCGTTACCGTCTACAGCGGAAATGCCTGCAAGTGTTAGTAGAATTATAAATAACGCAGTAGATGAAAAATTAGCGTCGATGGTTTTAACCCCCGACCAAAGCAATATTGCAAACATGATAGCAGGAAGTGGCTTTAAAAAACTACGACGATGAAAATGGAAAATCGCGATTTAGACTCTGATAAATAGAATAAAATGTTCAAACAGTCACCTGATCCAGCGTTTGATATAGATGCCCCAGTTCGCAAGGATGATTCTGTACGCGATTATCAATATTACGCCTATCATGCCATAGACTCAAATAGTCGAGCAAGAATTGATCTTCAAGTCCATGATACCAGTAAATACTTTTTACCCTGTGAAGCGTTTATCGAAGTAGAAGGAGAACTTGTAACAGCTGCTGATACTCCTGCTGTACCAGCACCGTATCCAGCTGATACTCAAGTCGGTTTTGTCAATAATGGTATCATGGCGTTATTTGAGAGTGCAAAATATCTCATTGATGGAAAAGAAATTGAGGCGATAGATCGCGATATTGATGTGGCTACAACAATCATAGGGTTAGCGAGATATTCTGATGATTATACAAGATCAGCAGGACCCTCTATGATGTTTGCAAAAGATGGTAAGAATACCGCTGGAGGAAATCCATTTGTTGTAAGACGACCAAAAAAACGTGATAATAGTGATGCTGATGCCGAGGATATGATTATAAACAACGATGCTAATTTCAATCTAGGAGCTGCAACACGAAACTCAATGTTGGGAGTAGGGCGTAAATCATTTTCATGCGCGATTCCACTGCATCACATATTTGGATTCTGTAGAAACGTCAGAAAAGTTATCTACGGGGCGAAGCATACAGTATCGCTTGTACGAAAGAGTGATGATAATGACGCAATTTGGAGGATTCCAGCGGATGCTGCAAATCCAAATGCTGATGCCGGTAAAGTCAATTTAACAAAAATATCATTGTGGATGCCAGTGTTGACTCCAGCAATCACCGCAGAAGAACGATTACTATCATTTATGGACCAAAGGGGAAAGTCGTTGTTGAGTTGGTTATCAGTGAGTACAGATGTGAAGCAATCAAATATCAACGGGTTATTCACGTGGAATCTAGCATCAAAACAAGGTGTTGCTGCGCCACGTCATATATTCGTAGCGTTACAAGATAACGCACGAGTTGGCAATCAACTCTCCAGCCATATGATATTTGATCAGTTAGGTGTTAAAGACGTCTCACTGAGAATAAACGGCCAGCAGGAACCATCCGAGGATATACAACTTAATTACACAGAAAATCATATTGCACGAGTTTATCATCGTCTGTTGTCATTCATGGCACGTGATCAAAATGTGGATACTGGTTTGCAAATATCACAATATGATTTTAAAAATCTGTATCCAATCTATTACTTCTCACTGGAACATCTCGATTTGATGAGACAATCTGTTGTTGATATACATTTTAGAGCTAATATAACCCGTCCTGGTGCTATTGCTGATTATAGAGCGGTTGCTGTCATTCTCAGCGACAAATCAATGCTACTTGAAGGTGTTGGTGGAAGAATGAGAGTGGTAGATGCACCAGTGGAAAACATGTAATTGAAATTGTAAACGATTTAGAATCAATCAATTATGTATAATGTCATATAGTGTTATTAGTGTTGCGTTAACTCCCGGTCAATTAAAAAAATTGCAATCGGAATCAGCTAAAAAATGTGGAACCACAATCACGTTGAAACCCAACCAAATGACTGGTGGTGCAAATAAACTATCGCTGACAACTCGTCAGGTGAAACATTTCAATGATGCACTAGTAGCAAAAAAGGGTGTTCAGATTACTCTTTCTGCGGCTGCTATCAAAAATATGATAAAATTTGGTGGTATATTTCCATTGTTAGCTGCGATTCCAGCATTGATTGCAGCAGCAGCCCCAGCGGTGGCTAAAGCGGCAGCGTTAGGAGCCGTTGGTACTGCAGCAGGAATGGCACTAAAGAAGGCAACTGGGAAAGGATATAAAAAAAAGGGAAAGGGTCTAAGACTACCAGGAACCCCGTATTCGTGGTACAGCGGAAAGGGTCTAAGACTAGGACCGGTTTATTAATTCAGAAATCTTCGATTTCCGAACCTATGGTTGTGGAATCTTTGATTCCCATGTCCAATTTTGATTTAATAGATGCTGCTAAAAAACTCGCGATTTAAAACTTCAGAGGTGTCTTTATGAAAGATCAATTACCACATCAACCAAACAGCGTTGAAACCGGAATCATTAATTTAGATAACAGCACCGGACCCGGAACTCACTGGGTTGCATACGCTATTGATCCACGTGGGATTGTTTATTTCGATTCATATGGATTAGCCCCACCAAAAGAGTTCATGCGTTATATAAAAACCCTTCCAATGAAGACTTGGTATTCTACGCTACCAACACAACAAATGAATGACCCACCAATATGTGGCAGCGAAGTATTAAATGTCCTTAACGCTATTTCTAACTCCTTGAGTAACCCAAGCGGAAAACCACCACATGTTGTCGTGAATGAATACACTAGTAATCGCTGGAGAAAATCGAAGATTTTTCAACGAAGTCGTCAACAAAGATTTTAGAGAGAGAAAGAGTTTTACAATAACATGATTGATATTTGGGGAAGATCTTTGAAACCCAAACCCGATGACACTGCAACCCTTGATTCTATCAAGGATGTAAAAAAACTAATCAAAGATGAAATAGCTGAGACGTTAAATTTAGCAAGTGTTGACCCGAACGAAATAGTTGTATTTCAGGACAAACAGGGTAAATTGAAATCTAGTGATGTGTCATTGAATGACATTTTGATACGGCAGCGCGACGCCGCTGAAAACTCTATTGCGCTATATTCCAACGACGGACGACTTAAACCAGGCGCACTTGTGTCTACGATCACTGATAAGATTGCTACCCATGACAATGAGTTGGATAATTCTCTGTTAGAACTAGCAACACTTCAATCTAAAATTGAAGAACACGGAAAACAGTTTTCAGTTTTTCGTAAAAATATCATCGAGAAATTTATTGGAACCCCGTTGGATAAAGTTGAAATAAAACTCCCGGATATTAAAAAATCCATCGATGAGACGAAAACATTCATCGAAGCCATCAAAGGTGATTTTTCGAGGATGATAACAATCATTGAAAAAACAAAAATTCCTCATGAGAAAACCAACAACGTAGTATACACCATCCAACACGGATCATTTGCGTGGACACCTACAAACAACAAATTAGATATCACTGCAACCGTTAAGGGTATTTATCGATTAACACTAGTAACACCATTGACTCAATTTAATATATCATCGTCGAGTTCATCCGGGGTCAATAATACGATTTCAACGATCATCGACAAGGATACAACTGAAAAGTTCACTATAACAGCTACTGATAAAAATTTGATTAGGGTTTCAGCAACCTGGTATGTGGAATTCGTAGCGGATTTAAGTAAATAACTCAATTGAAAGGAAAATCGTTCGGATTTCACAATTGAAAACACTAGTATTTTTAAAATAAAAATGATTTCATCAACGCAATGTCGCTATGATCAGGTCAGAGAATTTCAAAATAGACTCAAAACCCTCACTGAGGAGTATCAAATAAAAATAAAAAAATACCGACGAAGAATCACCGCAATTGATATTACTATGTACTCGGTGTCAAGCGTTCTCGCTGGCGCCGGAATAATACTTGCATCGGTTACAATGATTGCCCCGGTCGTAGTTCCAATTTGCATTTCTGCGGTGGCTACAATCGGGGGTATATCAACCGGGATAGCAAAAAAGATATCATCATGCAGCCAGAGCAAACTGCAGAATTACTTAATTCAATTTCATATTGCATCAACCGCATATTCGCAGTTATCATTGATGATATCATCGTCACTCGATAATACGATTATATCAGATAGTGAATTCTCAGCGATGGTCAGTATTTTTGATTCCGCGATATCAAAATTAGAGAGACAACATGAATATAATAACAATGACAACACCGATGGAATTAGAAAACACGAACCCAAAAACTAAAATGATCTCAATAACCTCAACCATACCAGATTGTGAGTTCTCAGTGACGGTCAGTATTTATATTTCCGTGATGTCAAAATTAGAGCGACAACATGAGTATAGTAACGATGACAACACCGATGGAATTACTTCAACGAATAGTGAAGAACACGAACCCAGTACAAACGAGCATGATATCAATTACATCAACGAAACCCGAGTTTAGTGTGAATTTCCCTAGCCCAATCCCCGTGAAGGAGATAGCGCTAGCAAAACTACGGGTGTATCACAGTTGGCCTAATATCAGATCAAAATCATTTGGTGGTCAACAACCGAATAATTCACTGGTATTTGCAAATAAGAACAAAGACGACGGTACCCCAGACTGGAACGTCGTTTCGATACCAACAGGGTCATACCAAATCGAACAAATCAATAATGAATTCGCGCGTAGAATAAAATCGATTACTGGAACAGAATCGAAAATCGCTATAACAGTTCATGAGCCGACGCTATCATCCGCAATTGAGATAAGCACAGAAGGATACGTCGTAGATATCTATCAGAGTTCTATTAGAACCGTATTAGGATGGCCTGAATTACCACCAGGGGGGAAAACCGTTGATTTACCAGAACCACAAAAAACTGATTATATCACCGACAGAATAAAACCTGATAATCCAATAAAGAGTTATAAAGATCACAGAATCACTATAGATTTCTTTGGTCTCGGATACCAACCAACTGGAAGAGACAATATAGGGGATAGAATAGAAGGATATCATTTTATTGACAAACCTAAAATCGTTAAAAATTTCACAGCAATGAATAATGATTTTTCACTGTTGTTAATATCTCTTAAATCCGGCTCTCTCACCCGAGATGAATTTATCAGCGTCGTAGAAACATGCAATAAAATTATCGACGATATGGAAACATTTAACCTAACAATTATTCAGGATATATTAGATGACGATAATCCCCTATCGAGAACAACATTTGCATCAGACCTTAATATCCTCGTCAAAGATATTCCAACAGTCAAACTACCGGGATACAACGTATCAGAACTAAAAAAACTTCTCAGTGACACCATCGATGTTGGTTTTAAAATAATTCATGATGCATGGAAAAAAACAGCATCACAGGAAATAAAAATCCTCAAACATAATAATGACCCAGATGGTGGCGGCAGGCATATCGCTCCGTTCAACGTAAATATTTCATCAATGATTGCGCTCAATTTAGTATGTGATGTTATCGAAGGAAGCTATCAGATTAATCTCGAACGATCAAATCAAGCTCAGCAAGGATATATTCTTTATTCGTTTGCACCAACAGCTCCTCCAGGATTTTTAATAATTGAGTCTCCGGTTAATCCAGTCTATATGCGGTGTCATAATGATTCGCTAACAAAAATTAATTTCAAACTCACAGACCAATCTAATAATCTAATTGATTTACAAGAAGAGGTATTAGCGATTAGTTTGTTTGTGAAATCCTAAAAGGATTTTCATCGTAAAGACTTCCATCATAAAGACTGGATCAAATCATTTATTATTTTTTGTTAACCCATAGCAGCAGAGAGGGTGGATGACAACAAGTTGCGACCAAAATTAATTAAAAAATCGTAAAAGTCTCCGTTTTCATTTTTTTAGTTAAAATGAGATTTCGTAGGGAAGGCTCGTTAAGATTTCAATCAATTTTTTGTCTGAAAACGTTGTAGGGTTTGCCCCTGAGATATTTTTTTTGGGTTAAAATGAGATTATAGGACGGCTCGTTTTAGGATTTCAATCAAAATTTGTCTAGAAACGTTGTAGGGTTCACCCTCTCTGCTGCTCATCTCTCTCTCTATTGTACATACTGCTTTGTTTAAAGCCCAATGTTGAGTAATATTACGGGCTTTGTTCAGCACAAAATCGGGGCCCCGAGTGGCTGAGTAGTCTAAAGCGTTGTCCGTTACGGACCACTGCCATCTCACCTCTGTCTGCGTGGGTTCGAGTCTAAGATTCGGCTAATGTAGTTAAGTGAGAAAGCTTGCCAGTAGCTTCTCGTGGGTCGGTGGTTCTTTCCGGGATTTTTCTGGTTTCTTCCTCCACCACTAATACTGGCCGCCATGTATAGCCTATATATTGTGCTGACAAATGGCATTAAACCATAAAAAACAAAAACAATCAGCACAGAATCAATTATTTGTGTAGGATCATTTCTGTTTTATAAACATGTTTGAAATTTATTCAACGAATTTTGTAATTGACAATCATCTGAAATAATACGTTGGCATCTTTTCGACTGGCTATATGGTATACCGTTTTTACATGACATGGGGTGACATGAAGATTATTCCACATATTGGTGGATATTAGTTTCCTTGATATGAATATTTATAGAGATAGTGTTATCAATATTTTATATCACATTTACATCTGAAAATGAAACATGCGTACTAGATGCAATATAAGTAAATTTAATTGTCGGGTAAAAATGATTTAGGCGATCAATAAAATTTTACATTACTTCGGTTGACTGCTTCCAGCTATAAATATGTCATCGAAAAATCTGAACCAAAGAGATAGGTTAAACTTTTCGTTTTGAAGAAAGTCATTTTCAAATTTACCCATGAAAGGAAAGCGTATGAAGGAGCCATATTAATTCACATTGTCGTACCTATTATGTATATGTATTTCGTATTATTAAATTGAAAATAATTATTTTCCAAGATAAGTTTTAATATCATAAAAATATCTTCACAAGATAGTGGGCTATTATTAGGATTGTAATCAAGAAAATTTGTACACGCTTCAATATCAACTGCAGGGGGAAAGTTGGTATATAGTGATGTTACATCTAATAATACCAGGATTTAAATTAACAGACAGCTGTGGAATAGACTTCAAATCTTTAATGAAATTTGTTGTATCTTTAATATATGATTTCATTATGAGTTTTGGGAAACATATATAATTGAAGTGTACGCATGTTAAGAGGGAAAGTATCAAATTCCTCGTATACGGAATTATTTATATTAGCCATCTCATTGATGTATGTTGAATTTTTTTAATTTAATTTCCATTGAGGGATCTTCGTCAATATATTTGTAGTAGTTTTCATCATTTAATTGAGGTTCAACTTATTTAAAATAATCTTGTTGATTCATAATAATATTAGTGCTTGACTAATCATCCTTTTTAATCACAATACTGTAGTCATTCATTAGATTATATACAAACTGAATTTTCGTCTTAGAAATATTACTATAATATTGCTTTTTGTGATCGCGTTTAAATAAAAATCTAAAAATGAATCACGTAAAAGATGTTTTAATTCTGCTATAAAAAGGTTATCTGGGTTTTGGGGCGACTTCTCCATACGAAGTGGGGCTACTTTTCCAACCACTCTGGGTCGACTTCTCCAGATACGTTGGGGCGAATTCTCCCAGGGCGAGTTCTCCATGGGGTGAGTTCTCTGCAAACCAAGTAAGACCTAGTGCAGACCTGCCAACATTGAAGAAATCAAAATCAGGAAAAGCACCATTAGAAATCAAAAGGCAGGGTAAAAAATCAGGAGGTACAAGAATTAGGTGTATATATCATGATAAAGATGTCTAGTTTTGTTAATCCTTTTTTTTCCTGAGAGGAACCCACCGATGACCTGCTCTTTCCATATTCAATTCTGCATCTAAATTGTAGCTTTGATAAAGACTAAACTATATACAGATCATCAGTGTTGATTACTTCCATTTGGCTGGAAAAAAAGGCCAGGTCCTTAAATGTGGCTACAAATTGTTTAGCCACATCTGCAATGCTTGCATGAATGTGCATGTCATCTTTAATGGAAATGTTTCCTCCATGTATGACAGTGATTTGATCAGAAATGCCCTACAGTGCATTCTTGTCTGTAACTGTGCTTCAGAATTCATCTTCTCTAGAAGTTTGTTGGTTGCCTCACCCTAGTACAAGTCTTGAGAACGAATGTACACACTTTCATCTTTGACATCATTTGTCTGCCTTGTCAACAATGTACTTTAATAACAATCGAAAGGAATGCACAGTACATGGATAGTAGAAAGTCTCTGGTCTTGTGAATTAGGGGCTGGTCATGCTGTAGAGCTTTGTTGGGTCTGTCAAAAATGTTAGCCTCTTGGCAACATGTGAATTTATGCTAATTCCTATTTACATCATATTTTGTATTTTTAATGATTTTTTGAAAATGTGATACACATGACTGAAAAAATAATTATGTAGCGACTAGATAACTCATACCCGTCTAGTTCCAACAGAGTTATCTCTCTTAAATGCAATGGCGTACCTGGTTCTGTCATTGTCAAATTGACAATCTAACAATGTTTTTTATGACAGTGTGTGACATACATGCTGAAATAGGATGGAAAGTATATTTATTTCACAAAACATTAGCTTTGAAGTCCATGGAAAAACAATTGGTACTGTGATACCATCAATCCGCACAGGAAGCTGATGAAAACCGGAAATTAAGCCGGATTTGGTAAAGTAATAAGAAACATACCAGACACACACACTAAAAAAACAAAAAACAGATACAGAAAAAGGGAAAAGGAAAAGAAAATTTTTGTTTTAGAAAATACAGATTTTTTTTCTTGAGCTGAAAAATAGGGATTTTGTTTTAAAAAATGGGGTAATCGGGAGATGGGTCCAAAAATCGGGATTCTTCTGATTTTTTCAGTAGGATCGGCAGGTCTGCTAGTGATTCTCAGGGCTGAGCCCGTTGAGGTTTCCATATCTCATAGCCGCTACGGTAGCCGGATTGGTTAGATTATGAAAGGACGAAAACGTACACTGACACTCTTTTTACTTATTTCTGCCTTTCATATCATTCTCTTCTGACTGTCATATCACTTCGTCTTTACTTTATCTTTGACCACACGCACGGCCCGTTGATAATAGTCAAGTATGACTGAGTCAACGTACTTATAGATTGATAGATAGAAAACCAAAACAAAGCTACCAAATAACTAGCACTACAACAAGACTAACATGTGCTAAGTCTTACATTGTATGACTAACCAGTAACCACAAGAGATATGACAGGTAAATTTTGTAACGATACGAGGCCCTGTGTAAGTAACAATGTTGAATAATTTTAGATAATTGATGGTTAGCTGAAACAAATATTAGAGATTATATGTAAAGCGCTCACCTCCGACAAATCCATGTTTCCACGAGAAAACAATCGTTATTATCCAGAACATTAAAACAAACGAGATACTCATTTCTGGCGATCGGCCTCCAACGATCAGACTTAGGCTGAACTTGATTCGATAACCAGTTCTAGTCCGGATTGTACGCACCTCCCGTTCCGTACTTGATTCATTGGTAAATAGATACCCCCGGGCAACCGTTTGTCACCCGTGCTAAACACACCGGCCTATTTAAAACCAATATGGCGAAAACAGAAGGAGACACGTGCGTATCCAAGTACTGTGACCAAATTTTTCCCAAGAAACGATGTGATATATATTAAAACAATTAATAATCTTTAATCTGGTCACTTTTGCAATACACTGGGGACTTAAATCCGAGTTTCCTCTGACCTTGCCACCTTGATTGGATCATCACGTGATAGTATCATCACAGGCCTGAGGTCGGGCGATATAATCAAGTTGGGCCTTAGTAAATAGTTTGGTTCCCTGCTGAGTATGCTCCCATGCGTTGCACTCCTCTATACTAATTCAGACGAACGCCGACGCCATATTGTCACGTGATCAAACAAATGGCCTCACATGGAGAGATATCGGTTATCTAACCGTGGCACATTTATTGCTTTATTATTCTGTTTGTTAGTGACACAATGCGAATTTTACTAATACTTTCGATTTGAAATATAACAGGCGCTATCTTGTGTTAAAGCTTAACCAGCAAATCGGTCACTAAGGGATTTTTCAAATTATTTATGCAATTAGGCGACTACGAAGTATAGGGTACACATTACAATTTTTTTAAAATATTGCACCTTTCTCACTGGATCATCTCAATTTTTTTTAAATTTCCAATCGATTCCTTGATAAATTTTATTTCGAAATTGATATGAGGTTATGTACGGCAGCTTTATTTTTTCCAAGACTAAGACGAAAATATCTTCCCCATTGTACGAGGGTTGAGGGTAACGATTGTTTCGCAAACAATGCACATTTTACACTGCGTCATCTAAAATATTTAAGTTACAATGAATGTCTTGACCAAATTTATATAAATATGTATATATCGTTTTCCATGACAGCCCAAATTATGTCAAATATCTAAGGATTAATATAACAACCCTTTTCTACGAATGGTTGAACGTGACTTTTTTCAAATATTGCACATTTCGACTGCATCAAGTACGATATTTCATTTGCTTTCGATTACTTGATAATTATTACGTCGGACTTTGTATAAGGTGGTAGATGACATCCATGATTGGCCAAAGGATGATATCAAATCACTTCAATCAAGCGGGGGGAGTGTCAAATATTGTCAAAGATGGAATATTTTAGACATCATCATCTCAATGTTCCATTTTAAATCAATTGCTTGATCATCTTTACATTGATATTAATGTATCATTGAACGTGAATCCCACATTTTGTAAAAGATTATGACTAAAATACCAACATTTCTGTCAGTTCCATTTCAAATTGATTTCATGAAAAGAAAGTGGCATAGCATCCCCTACAACCTGGGGTGGTGGTGAAGTGGTCTAAAATACTATCAGACAGACTTGACTGGGAGTGTGCCCTATCGATAAATCTTTGGGAGAGTATGAGCCAAATTTATTGCCACATCACTTACATTGATAGTGATATACAGTAAAATCTGTCTTGAGAGACCACTGCTATGAGAGACCACTATCACCATGCACAGATTTATTCATTATATCGTGTTATGACCTGTTATGAAAGATCACTTGTCTTGAAAATATTATAATTGTTTAGCAGAAGTGGTGGTCTTTCAAGAAAGTTTCTACATTATTACCGGTAAATATATTCTATTCATTAGCAAGGCACTTTAATTGCCTAACCGTGATAAAAACTGAATGTGCTACTGTGTTGCAAGATTTCTAACATAAACAATGAACTGAATTCAGGTTCCATTTACATGCTTGGTAAGATTCTTCAAAAGTCACTCAATATATCATCATAACTGAAAGACAATGTTAGTACATTTAATGTACAGAAGTTTACATTTTATTATCGCTAATTTGATTTGCTTCCTTAATGAATGCTATTTTCATTATTTAGTTTATAAAATTCCAAAACTTAGTATAAACTTAATTTTAAGTATCAATGTAATGGAGATGCATTATTAAGGCTAACATTGTAGTAGACAAGTTGAGACAAATGTTTCATTTTTATTTTGTACTTTTCATCATTACTGAAGTATGACATGAAATTAAACAGTATTTTCATTTATTATACAGTAGTATGATAATATGGCGATTCTGAACTTTTCAGCATCATAGTATGATCATCAATATATTTTTGTCAGTCATTTTATCATCACAGGGCTGTCATTGTAGTCATTTTTTGGGGGGTTTCTATAATCACCGATAGAAGGCTTATTTTGTCAATCTGAAGAGAAAAGTGGGGAAAGTTCGAAATTTACTAATAAATAAATAATTTCGCACTTTCCCCAAATTGATAACGCTATCAGATTATCAATCTTAACTATCGTATCGACTTAACCATCTATTAACGCTCCATAAATGAAATTTTAACATTGTAGTGTGATCATCTACCGCAGTAATTATCATTCCCAGCGTGAAATCCAATATCCGATATTGTGTTGTTTGTCCATGATGTGTCATCTAGAAAATCTGATCTAGGCCATTCAGGATAGTATAACGTGTAATCACATCGATCACTGTGCTTACTATCATCCGATTTTAATTCAGCACCGAATCCTTTATATATCAACTTGATTTTCTCGATTATATTTTTGGTTGTTAGTCCGCCTTGTTTTAGTTTTTGATACTCGGTAAATATTGCATCTAGATGTTTTATAAATAATTTATACTTGTCAAGTTGTGATTGGTCTTGTAACATTTCATCGATGTGTTTAATCAAGTTTGATCTATTTATCGGTCGCGTCAATTCACTTAAATCGTCAGGAACAATATCGGGCAAAGACAACACCGCTAACACCTGTTCCCGCGGTGATATTTTATCGCCACGGAAAGTTTGAATCATAACAGCATTTCCGTTATTATGTTTGTCAACAATAATTTGCTGACTTCGTTGCATCCGCAAAACATTCTTATCAAGTCGTTCGATTGTATCAGTGTCGAGTTTACTAACATCAGTCTGAAATATATTACAGAGATAGTTTAGTTTCTTCTGATATGGTTCTAACTTAGCTTCAGGATCATATTTGTAATATCTCGGAGATTTCTCTATCATTATACTCGACTGCGCTTTTCTCTCCCCGATAGAACTATTCAACAAATCATCTACGGCAGAACTATTATTAACTTCCTCAGCCGATAATTTTATTTATTTTTTTTCTTTCCACGTTTTGTATTCATCCGGTAGCGTCTGTGTTATTTCGTACCCGGATTGTTTCATCAGCACGATTAATCGCTGAGTAAAAAAACACCGAGAATTATTCTCATCGATGACATTACTGATGTACGCGTAACCGTAGCTGGTATTTACCTCGCTCAGATTAGGAACCCGAAACGCCAATCAATCTTTGATAGATTTGTTTCGTGTGATTTTATCGCCTCAATAATATCATCACGAGTCAGAGGTAATTCAACTTTACTCCCACGACGATTTTCCGAGTGGTGAATCTCATTAATATTTCTAAACTGATGCAACGCTTGTTTAGTCGTCTCAACCGATCCAATTTACTCAGAGAACACAAATAAATGTTTGAAACTATCATCTACGATAGAAATATCAGCTTCTATTGTTTGATTGTGTATAATAACATCAGCATCATTAAACGCTCCACCAACATCTAAGAAATCTCTTCGTTTTTGTTCTGCGCTGGTGTCTGCGTGAAAATGCTTCACCCGATAATTCTTGCATTGCAGTTGTTTAGCTAAACTCTCCACAGAATAATTCCCATGTCGTTTATTATGTGTGAATACAACATCACGATTTCCACCCGCGAGGATTTCTAACAATTTTACATAATTATCCCTGTGAGATGATTCTATGATAAATTTCTTATCATGATCATTTTAAAGTCGTTGATGATAAATTTCATATCACGGCGTTGCAGAATATCTCTGAAAAATACTAAGTCATCATCATTTGCATCTGCGTCAAGCACAATAACCCTATCAGCGGCTGTTATTAACCCAGAGAATTTATCCCATATTGTTTTACTATCTTGTGATGACATCATATGCCTAAGTATGCCATGCCACTCATCTACGAACCGCTTCGATGGCCTAGTGGTTAGAGCGTCCGCCCCGGAAGCGGGAGGTCGTCGGTTCGATCCCCGGCCGAGTCATACCAAAGACTTACAAAAATGGTACTAACAGCTGCCTCGCTTGACGCTCAGCATAACGAGGTTAGTGTTAGGACTGGTCGGCCTGGTGTCAGGTTAATGTGACTGGGTGAGACATCATGCTACATGTCTGCGGCATGATGTCTCAGTGCTAGACATCACTATAAACTGCCTCACTGCAGACATCGTAGCGATATAACTGAAAAATTGTTAAAGCTACGTTAAAAATCCTAATCAAACAAACAAACAAACCCCTCATCTACGATAATAATTTCAGGAATTCCTCGTACGCGTACAATAGATTCAATCTGCGCAATCTCTTTTCGATGATTCTTCACATCGAATATAATCTCACCGTGAATCTCATTATACGTCTCAAGATTATAATCTGATCTCCTTTTCTCCGTAAATGTCTTTCGGTATGACAAATACAACAATCCAAGCTGATTCTAATTTACCCATCCCACAAGCAGAACCATCTATGTAGTCTTCGTTGCAGATCACCTTACAACCCCGTCCTGATTCGTGTACTGGCGGTTCAATATATTTATAATCCGCGATTTTCGATTGTAATTCTCCGGGATAGTCAGCACTGCGATACTTAAGCAATTTGATATATTTATCGTATTCAACATCAGTGTTAGAATTCTCATCACTTTCGGTTCTAGGAATTCTTATTTTGGTACCCGGTTTTCTAAAACATCCCACGAGATAACAATCCGAATACACCACAGCTTAACAAACAACACAAGTCTGCTCGACATAATTATGAATCTCATTATATACGTGTCATCGTTTATTAAATGTTACAAAACGATCCTGGTACTCGTTTCAGCGTTATCATATTTCCACTCCCACCTGATACTCCACTGATCTTATCAAATTTCCCTGTCACCGCGATAGATATTTTAATAATATCATCCACGGGAGTATCACCATCAGCACGAATTGTATCATCATCATCAGGAATTCTCATATATTTCGGTTGTATCGAACACGGACACGACAATAAATCCATCGAAGACATCATCTTCCTCAGATAAATCAACTTCTTAATCCTCGAATTCGGTTTTGCCGATCTAGTACCATCTAGTTTTATACTGTGAAGACCAGCACGCAAATCGACATTCCACGTCGGATTATCAATTTTACATTTATTTTTTTTTACCAGCGATCTATGTTTCTCAGCGCCAGCAGTATCTCCTCTCACCATCACATGATATCCGTTTGTCGTCTTTGACATGTAAATGTCCTCCCCGAAATACTTTATAATTTCATCCAACGTCGGCGTCTTACTATCAATATCAATCACAGGATATCTCAATCGATATTTCGGTATAATCTCATTAACCCCACACTCTCCATCAAAATCGATTACACCCCCAAAAAAAGCATAAAATTGTTCCAGATGTTGTATTATAACCCCCGTCAACAAGTAATTATTCGCGGATAATAAATCAATCGCAGCCTGCTTACTTTTCACACTTATCCCCAAACCTAGTTCCCTCCGATAGTACTCCCGCAGAGTATGCCAATCTGTTGGATTTTTAAGTATTCATCCGTCAACTCCCTGTAATATGATTCCCCATATCCCAAGTCTTCAACAAAGTCAGCATCGTTGTATTCGTTGTATCCTTGACAGAGATATCATATTTTGTATATTTAATATAACATATCATCTATCTAATTGATATATATATCATATATTTCATCCCTCCAACAAGTTCACCAAACCCAGGTTTTCATCATATTTGATCCCATTGTTTTCATTGTATTTGATCCCATTTGTTTTTCTAACCCCTCTACCAAAGCTGGTCTAAAATCGCCATATTATCATACTACTTATACTGTCACAATCATTCATCCAAAATATGTCCTAACATTGATTTATCAATTTAACCAAATGTGTTGTTATATTTAAATATAAAAACCAATAAAACACACTGACATGTTCATTAAATAATTCATTGAGCCTTGTATGATTAAATATGAACTGCAATAACTCTCGAGTTACTTCGATTTAAATGGAAAGGTATCAAATAACACATGCACATGTGACCTTCTTAGTTTCTCTTTTTCATTTGTCATTGTCATGTCTTGCTAACTGAATACATATAGTTATATGCAAATGTGATACATATTTTAATTTATGCCATTGTATATATATATATATATATATATATATATATATATATATATATATATATATATATATATATATATATATATATATATATATATGAAAAGAAAATAACTTGAACATGGCAGCATGTCTTAAAATTGATTTGTTTGTGTATATATCTCAAATGAGTTCATTAATAAGAAATAAGTTGTGTGACATTCATATCAACTGATTCAAAAGAATTCAATAAGTAGTATCTATTAGCCTTGTGTTATGATTAACATCAACTTAAACACAAATTCTGCATACACTTTGTAAAGTATTAGTACTGAAACACACGTCACCCTATCATGATGCATGTAGTTGTCATGATAATTATTAAATATGCATCAACAGAATATTACTCAAACTTGGTTAAGTGTTAATTAGTGAAGTATTCGTCAAGTATATGTATGAGATACATGTATGTGCAGTCCTTTTAAAGCATAGAGGGTTTCTACTTAAGATGTGCTATAGAAAGAACAACTAAAAAGGTAGTAAGCATGAACAGTTTTTAAGGATTTGTTCCCCTACATCAACATATTTCAACTAAATTGGATAAAACAAACACATTGTATGGTCTTTAATATCCTTTATCATTCAGATAGTAATGGTATCTTCCAAAACACATAAGCACACGCAAGACTTGTATGGTGTGGTAAAGCTATTGAGCAAGCTAAGCTACTTCTAGGTGACCAACTGTACAATGGAGAGAAAAGGAAGAAAACTGCATTGTAGTGCAATACTACGGAAGCCGGTTAGTGCCACGTTGAAATCAATTTTTTATCTCGTAATTACGAGATACTATCTCGTAATTACGACTTACTATCTCGTAATTACGAGTTAGCTATCTCGTAATTACGACATACTATCTCGTAATTACGAGTTAGCTATCTCGTAATTACGACTTACTATCTCGTAATTACGAGTTAGCTATCTCGTAATTACGACATACTATCTCCTAATTACGAGTTAGCTATCTCGTAATTACGACTTACTATCTCGTAATTACGAGTTAGCTATCTCGTAATTACGACATACTATCTCGTAATTACGAGTTAGCTATCTCGTAATTACGACATACTATCTCGTAATTACGAGTTAGCTATCTCGTAATTACGACATACTATCTCGTAATTACGAGATAATATCTCGTAATTACGAGTTAGCTATCTCGTAATTACGACTTACTATCTCGGAATTACGAGTTAGCTATCTCGTAATTACGACATACTATCTCGTAATTACGACTTACTATCTCGTAATTACGAGTTAGCTATCTTGTAATTACGATTTAACGTCGACCGGAAAGATAATAATTCACGTGGTCGAAAGTCACAAGTAAGTCATACTGCTGTAGATGAAAACGTTTGATTCCAAACCTAATGGTATTAATTTAATCATTTCTTGTGATTTAGGATGGACCGTACGAGAATATGCAAATTTTATTCTTTTTGTGGAATTCACAGCATCAAGCACCGACTAGGAATATAGTATTCAACGTTTTAGTTTTGTCTCTTGATTCTTGGAGCGAGAATGAGTTTAGACCAGATGGGCTATGGAAGGGAGTGGATGACACGGTACCTCTCTGTCTATCTATCAACGAAGCCATGTATATGTCTATCGAATGAACTATTTTACTATCTATCTGCCTCCATATCTGTTAGCATAACTATATGTCATACAACTTTACAAAAAGATGCATGGCTGATTATGATGCAATTAAACGTACAGATGAAACCATTTTATTAAAACAGAATATCAATGTGATTACATTTTATTTTGACGACATGAATTCTTGTGTATTATTTGTCCTGGTATACTATGTACAAACTGTTGTTAAACATGAATCATAATGATCAATGTGGAATGGTCTTGTCTACTGAGTCAGTTTTTAATCTCTTAGAAAATAATATCAACATAAATGTCTTAGCCGAGATAAGGTACGAGAGAGAGAGAGAGAGAGAGAGAGAGAGAGAGAGAGAGAGAGAGAGAGAGAGACAGACAGAGAGAGAGAGAGAGACAGACAGAGAGAGAGAGAGAGTTTAACTTTTATTTCAGTATAAAACTTTTTACATGGAACTATGGTGATGCACGAATGTCACTTGCACATATTTACAAATGCCAGTCTGATCATACTCGTATATAAATAGATTAGGTTTAAGTGAAAGCGGCATTGAACAAAATATTATTTTTATATTGGGAATTGCTTACAGATATATGTATTTTTCTACTTTCATATTCTTTTTTATCATTGATCGATTGAAATTATCTTCCACCACTTTAAATGATGTTATAAAATATAGGAAGCATGTGAGAGCATTAATTTAAAATAATATCACCTAAGTAGTCAGGACTATATGCATAATATAATACACGTGTGTGTGTGTGTGTGTGTGTGTGTGTGTGTGTGTGAGAGAGAGAGAGAGAGAGAGAGAGAGAGAGAGAGAGAGAGAGAGAGAGTCAACTGTTAGAAAGAATTTTAAATTTATAAATGATTCATTACTTTATCGATTAAATCATAATAATTGATATAGTTTTAATGACAAAAACAACCGTACCAAAATTGCTTTTAAAATAATATTGAAGTTCTGTAATACGTAATCAGCTAAATTTTCGAACCTAAACATATCCTAATACCATTTTCAGAGTTTAAAAGCGTACATAGAACCGCCTATACCATCTGTAAATTCTAACAGATCGCTGCTGCGCCATTTGCAAATAGTAGAAAATTGCATTTTCTTGTAACTTCTACTTAATGCGGATACAGCGGTAAGTTTGTATGGTATAACTTATATCTTGTTTACAATATCGTGAATCAGTCATCATATTTTCTTTTAAAAAAATATTATCGTTTTATTTTAATAATTATCATCATTGTTTAATTTGTCAACATGAAAACAAATGTCATCCACCCATTCCTAACTCGGTCCAATGATTAGCGGAGAACTCGCCCGGGAGAGCTCATCCCAGGTGTCAGGAGAAGTCGCCCCATGATGGTCGGAGAAGTCGCCCAAGGATCATACATAGTAATTCTGAGATGTCGCCTTATGGTTGTTAAGGCTTTATTTATTGTTGTTTTTCTTCTACTTAATAACTTATTAAATCTGTACAATTTGCAATTTTTCAACTTTTTCAGTTGAACAACTGTCCTTTTTGTTCTGCCTTTCAAATTATTATTTACATTTTATTTGGAAAAATATGGCATAAGCATGATGTGATGTCTGCAGTTTTATATATGAAAGGGTTCCAACCTAATAACCGAAGTCATCTTGAGATGACTTTTTTTAAACGAGTTTTAGGTAATACATGTATGTAGAATTAAGGTGTACGTATCTTAAGAGGGAAAGTATTAATTTTTGTCATACGGGATTATTATCTTTAGCAATCACATTAATACATTTTGAAATTTTTTATTTAATTTCTTTTGACGGGTCTTCGATAAAACGTTTGTAGTATTTTTAATCATTTAATTGACATTCAACTTCTTTAACATAATCATCTTGATTCATAATAATAATAGTGTTTGACTTGACATCCTTTTTAATCGCTATGCTGTTGTCATTCATAGACTTAATTTCGTGATTAGAAATATTACTATGATAATATTGCTTTTTATGATTACCAGTTAATCTCTCTTTTGTGATTGCGTGTGTATATATATATATATATATATATATATATATATATATATATGAATCACATAGTAGATGTTTTAATTATGATGTAAAAACATTATCTGGGTGACAAGTTTTGGGGTGACCTCCAACCAATTGGGGCGAATTCTCCTACCACTCTGGTAGTTCTCCAGATATGTTGGAGCGAGTTCTCTGCATACCGGTCATATTACTGACATTGCCTTTACACCATCTATCACTCACACACATACACAGAGACACACATGCCTGTGCGTGTGCACACACAAACAAACACACAGACACACACACAAATGTTTTAGATTATGTACAATAATATATGGTAGTGTGAAAGTAATTTTCATTTTCCTTGTGATATTAACACAATATCAGATCTTCATTTAAAAATTAAAAATGGGAAATGTCAAATTTTAAAATTGAATTCTAGCAAGATGCTACTACAGCTAAGTTTGATTTGACACATTGCTTACACCACAGCACAGGGCTCATATTGTTGCTTACAATTGACCTGTCACACATGTACTATATATAGTACCTGTATGACAGATCAATTGTAAATAACTATTATATAGTACCTGTATGACAGATCAATTGTAAATAACTATTATATAGTATATGTATGACAGATCAGTTGTAAATAACTATTATATTGTACATGTATGACAGGTCATTTGTAAATAATGATATGAGCCCCTATGCGGAAGGTAAGTAAAATCCCTCTTCTTTGCACCTGTAACATTCAATCCTTCAGAACACTCACATTTTCTATATTAATCCCAGTTCAAACAGTACACCTGTATAAGCATTGACAGGTTGCCATTTTTTCAAACTATTGACACATGTGTAGAAGGCAGCATCAATCCATTGGAAGAGATATGCTTTTACTGTGTCTAGCAAGAACTATATAAGTAGGAATCTATCAGTATTCATGTATAATAAAGCTATTAACTATTGACTCTAGACTTTTGTCAATGCATCATCTTAAATGTCAGACCACATATAAGCAGGATATCATGGGGGGGGGGGCATCCCCCTACCCTCTCCCCGAATTTGCATGTGCTGCAAAATTGCTGTAGCCTATATACAAAAATTAACAAGCCCATCAAGTTTTGTTCCCCCCACCCCTTTGAAAATTGAAATGATGTCCCTGCATATAAGCTGTGTATCTTAGATGACCCAATAGCTCATGCAATAATCATATAATGTGCATATTTCTTTTTAAATATCTACTTTGAAAAATACATTCATCATATACATGTGTTGCAATTCCTTCCAGACATTATGGATGAAGAACTGAGGCAGTTTCTTTGCAACAGGGGCATCAGTGAAGAAACTGTGAAGAAAATGGGAGAGGATAAGGTTAGTCATTTTATATATCCTATCATACATGAAGAAGAAGAAAAATAATATGAAGAATTCAGAGCAGCAACACATTTGATGCAGAGTTTCTACAAATATATCCTATTCTCATGCACAAAATTTTGCAGATTGTGTACATATGTTTGCAGATGTCCAAATATACATACAGTTGTATTAGCAAGGTGACATGTGTTAACATATATTTTCACCAGGGTATGCAAATTTAGTGAGGTTGGTGCAAATTATTTTCTTTATTGTCTTTATACCCCACTTGTGACAGCAAGAGCATGTTAATTTTCATGTCCATTTGAATATCGAACTGTGTATCTAAATATCTGTCTGCAGTTCTGTCTGTCCATCCAGAGGAGTTCGTCGGTAAGATTATTCAAAAACCAAAACATAGCTTGATAATTTGTATCCATATGTAGAAGAGGTGTTTTGCCAAAAACTCATGGTCTCTCAAGACAGGTGGTCTCTCTTAACAGGTCACAATGCTTTATAATCAGTAAATTTGTGCACTGAGAATGTAGTCTCTCATGACAGGTGGTCTCAAATAGTAGTGGTCTTTCAAGACAGGTTTTACTGTATTGCAAAACTTTAAACTTTTAAGGAATTACAATTTTTTGCGTTGTCAAAACTTCATCAGGAATATTAACCAAAGGTCAAGCAAAGCGATTCACATCACATATATACATAGCATGTAATCATGGAGAAATGTTAGCACACAATACAAATTAAATATACACGAAAATTCATTGAAAGACATTCTGGATTATATCATTAAGACTTAATTAATAAGCCTATTCAGGACTTCTGGTACTTCAGCATATTCAGTATTGGATTTCATTTGGAACACTATATACTTTTGGACTTGTGTTAGAACTTTTAGAATTATTTGATATTTAATTCACAATACTGTCCGTTCCTCTTGAATTTACACCTTGTAACTTAGAGAAATAGATTTATCTGTTGGTAACTTAGAGAAATAATTTTTTTTCTTGATTTTTATTTGTTGCTTCTTTCTCAAAACCATAGAGTTATAACTTCACTTACAGAGCTTTTGTCTTTCAGCTTGACAGATACGTGATTGAGGTTGCAGATGACACGACACTGACCAAATATCTGCCCCATATAGGTGACAGGGTTGCTGTTAAAGATTTTTGCAAATCTATGACAGCATCCAAAGGAGACTTGGTTGCTAAAGAATTAAGAAAAAACCAAATACTGAAGTCCTTGAGGAAAAAACTGCTATTCAGGAGAGCAGCACATACTTTAGAAGGGTCAGATTCAGATGGGGAAAGCTCATTAATCACTAAAGTCAGGAGAGGTATTTTAGCTGGTAATAAAAATGCAAAAAAAGGAAGCAGGAAGATAGAAATAGGATGGTTGCATTTTGATACCAGTAACCAGATGTACCGACAGGTACGAAAGAAACGTGGGGGAAGCACCCGTAGAGTAGACATATGTAAAGAGTCCACTATTAAAGAAGTTGAAGAAGTGGCAAAGTCCTTATTTTTCCCTAATGGAACTTCCCCAAATGGATCAATAGAGGACTTTGATTTTGAAATTAGAGATTTTTCTGAGGAAAAGACAGAGTGCAAAGAAACTATCGGTGAGATGTATGACAGGACAGGGATGAATATACTTAGGTTTTATCTTGCATCAAAGCAAAAGAATCCTCCACCACAATATACAAGCATCAAAGAGATGAGGCAAATACCAACTCTGGCTGAACCTGTAGATATACCACACACAGAATTTGACAAAACACAAGGACTCAGAATGCAAGAAAAGAATGAGACTGAACCCTTGTTAAGTATTCCAGATGATCATTTTAGCCATTCTTTACCTTCTTTTCTAGATGATTCAGAAACTGAGATTTTCTTTAAGAATACCAGTTCACCAAATATTGCTCGTGATATTGATGATACTCTGCCATATATTCCTCCACTCATTCCCACTGAACCCTTACAAATAGACATTCACAGAGGTGCCTTTGCATTTCAAGAACTGTGTAATTACTTTAAAGATCCCAGTATTTTAAATAGACATCTTATCATCACCCGAATTTTGGCAAATGGAGAGAAAGAAAGAGCAGAAGATACAGGGGGTGTTTTGAGGGATTTGTTTACTGAATTTTGGACAGAGTTTTATTGTAAGTGCACCGTTGGCAGAGATGTGAAGGTTCCAAGTCTACGCCATGATTTCGGCATGGAAGAATGGAAGGCTGTTGGGCGTTTGCTTGCATATGGATGGCAAAATGTTGGATACTGGCCAATAAAACTTGCAAAGACATTCATGAAGCACTGTCTCTTTCCGGATACTGATGTTACCAATAATGAGCTTTTAGAGGATTTTTATCAGTTTATTTCACTGCCAGATAGAGATGTGTTCGAGAAGGGATTCGCTGACTTCTCTTCAGTTGGTCTTGAAGACTTGTTGGATGCTCTGGATGCCCATGAATGCCGGACTAAGGTCAGTGGGGAAAATTTTAAGGCTGTCCTTCTGGAAATAGCGCATAAGGAGATGATTCAAATGCCTATGTTTGTATGTGACTGCTGGCGAGATATCCTGAAGGGATTCTGCATCAGCACTCATCAAAGATCACTCTGACCTTCATGTTATGCTTGATTGATGTGTTAAATATGTATATCTTGGTTATGAATACATGAGCTTTTTCTATGCTATGTACATCTTAGCCTGCATAGAGGGCCCTTTATGATCATGCACTTGAAATTAGTGATAAATATGTTTATTCATTGGTAAATTATCTATTTGACTGATTAAAATTTATGTATTATGATGGGTTAGGCCCAACAGGTTAACTGTGTATTGCTTATGAATATATCAATTACCTAGATGACAAGACTGCATGCATTTAGCATGCTTTCTAAGTAAGGTCTCGACAGTAGTTTTCTTTTCAAGGTAATTGCAGATGCAGGAATAATGTTTGTACTTTTAGCATTAACCCAGAGCACCAGACTTTCACCCAGTAAAGTCTGGACTCTATGGGTGGGTAGTAAACAGTAATTGAAAAATAAAACGGGCAAACAAAAGCAAAGTGGAATTACTCTCAGGTTGTTATCTACTCATTATAGTACCTGTATTTTCATATACACAATTATGTTATTTTGATTTCTTTCTTTTTTTGGTTCTTGTGTCTTGTATGCCCAGTAGTTATCTAGGTAGATCTATGGTTTATGGGCATATCAGCACAATACTAAACAGAAAATCAATAGAAAAGTAACCAATATTTTATAATCATGATTACTCTATTTTGAATTAATGTTCCACCAGATAATTGACATTTATAGTGGAGATTATTAAACCTTGGTAGAGGCAATTGATGATCAAACTCGGGTTGATCCATTGCAATGATACAGGTACTGATGAAAACTGATATCTTGTTGGTTCATCAGCATTGAAAATCTCCTTTCTTTTAGATTGCTATCTGTGATTATTCATAATGACTTCCAACTTCACCTTTAGGATATTGTCAGGTTAGGAAAAGAAAATACTTGACCAAAATTTTAAACATAAATTGGATTAAGTAGGGGACACCTGGAAGGACTCTAGTTTGCCTGGATTCCAGAGATGATCATTCTTATAGTGTTTTGACATTGACCTATACTTTAATGTTATCAATTTCTTTAATTATCAGCAGATCAGCATTTAATTAATGTTAATTATTATTACCATTCAGCATGCGACATACTGTTACAGTTTTCACTGCTAGAAATATCAAGACAGATATTATGTATTTTAGTTGTTGGTATTGACTACTGTCAGTTTCTCAATTCAGGTGATTATTTTGCCAATTCTGTTTTGAAATTATCAGTGTCAACAAAGTATTGGGGTGACAGTAAGCTCAAGAGAGAGCTAATGTTTCATTTTGTTTAATATTTATTTTCATCTCTACTCTTTATATCCTTCAAACCTCCTGGTTACATAAAACATGGCGTGGACATTATGACATTTATGTGCCAGAACATAAAGGAATACATTGGCAGTGCATTTGTATCATTTTCGCATGTACTGTTGAGAACTTGTTTAAGAAATAATTATATAATAATCATGGATTCTGTCAGTGATCTAGAACATGAGATTTTGGTTAAAAGTTTTAAAGTTTTGATAACATGTAGTTGTGATAGTTGTTGCAATGATGATGCACTGAGAATATTTCTTTGAGAGGACGAATAAGGGAATAAAAGATATTTAAAATCATATTGTCATTTTGTTTTAATTATTATACATGGGCATACCTTGGGTACATGTTATTTTGTTCAAAGTGTGCTTTGATGGTGATTGTAAACTGTAACATCGCCCTCTTAGTACGGGAGGTGGTTAATTGGATTTGGCTGGCGAGAACTGAGCAAAAATACTGGAGGAAATAAAGCTATCCGAGCTCCCTTAGACAAGAAAAATAACAAATTTAATAAAAACAAATTAAATGTGGCAATTCTAATTCAATCTAAATTATGTCAACATAATTAATAGCAGTGTTCTATTCGGATTTATTCCATATAAATAACGAGTGGTGAAAACAGCTCAATGTTCACGACCAATTTTCATAACCTTCCTCCCATGACCGTGCGTGTATCAACATCTTCCATTTTCGTGGACTTCCTATTCCCTACGCTTCATCCATTACTGGACTTACTAGTCCTTTATTATGACCTCGTCCTTTTTCTTATCGGACTTCCGTCTTTGTACAGTCTTGTATCTCTCCCAGAAAGCTGTTCCTTAAAAAACAAAATTACATGTACAATTCCATCACTTTCTTACTCAGAAGCATACTAGCTATCCACACACTGCGTAAATTCTGACTTAGTACGATAGAACATTATCCTTGCTTCACATGGACGGGAGAAAAGCAGAAAGGTTCAGTACAATTCAACATTCGACACTTCAAAGTAACACAAGTTTAAATACAATGGCTTTAAACTACTGCTGACAAGGCTTGAGGATTGAAGCGTTCTACTTTGTCAGGTTAACAGGAAAATGAGAATCAGAATTCATGGTATGGCCACTTTTAACCATTTGTTTGTACCATCATGACAAAATCCGGGATAAACTAATGCACAAAGTGATAGTTTTAAATAATGTGAAAATTGCTTAAAGATCTAATATCAAACGCAATGCAAAAGAATGATGAGATTACATGCACACAGATCTCTAGACTGTTCGTTAAAGACGCATAAATTCCACTTTTCTAAAAAGTATGAAGGGATTATATAGATTATCATGTCTGTCTGTCCATCCATAGACAGTGTGTATCCACAACAATACTTGAGTTTACTGTTGTTTTTGTGTTGTTGTGTTTTGCTTAAACCTTAAACTTCCTTTAACCATGGATAGAGTCAGCAGCCCATTGATTTGATGAAAGCTAGGTCGAAGGTCAAGCCCTGAATAAAGGATATAAAGGGGCAGGTCAAGTTTTATTGGCCCATCTTTGTCAACCTTCATATTTTATTTTTTTTATTTATTTTTATGTCAAACAGAACACTAGTTTAACACTTCATTTGTTGAAAAGAAGATTTTAAAAAAATCGTATGTAGGTTGATAGAGAGAGAGAGAGAGAGAGAGAGAGAGAGAGAGAGAGAGAGAGAGAGAGAGAGAGAGAGAGAGAGAGAGAGAGAGAGAGGCCAATAGTATTGTAATAAATTTGGAGGATGCCCATTTGATAGCGCCCCATTTTAAGCAATTCTTAGATTTGTGTAATTATTGGGATTCGGCGCCATGGAAATATTCCTAGCCCGAAATAATTAGCCAATTACTAGAAGCAAACGTCACGGAGTCGAGTGTTAATGAGTTTGAATGATACCATGGTTTGCTAGTAGTGAATTTAGACCGAACGACTGTCCGTGCTACATTGTCCATATTAAAATCTAGTGGTGTATAATAGTGTTGTGACCGAGGTGGCAGTATTTACGGTAGGAAACCGGTAAATTACACAATTGAATCAATAAGTAGGGATTTGGTAGATGCCGTGTATGTGTCCATAGTGGACAAAATGCGCAGTTGTATTAGCGTAATACGCCAGTAAAAGCGTATATTGACTGGCCTAGGGTGCCGAAGTTAAATAGTTCCCAGTGAGAAAGGGGATACTAGTGTAATTTCTATGGCATAATCGGCTGGCGGTACTGAAATCTGATGATGGTGAGGAAAAACCATGCGAATGTGCGGTGATGGACTTTTGGTAAGTTGTTTTATCTGTGGTCTCGAATAGATTGGAGTAAAATTTAGTATATAAAGACAGACACGTCTGACCTTCCAATTTACACCTCAATTTTTATGGAAGTCTTTGGAAATGTGTGGAAAACATATGACTTCCAGCGGGATTTGCGCCAGGGTTTGACAACGCTCGGTCAAGTGATGCCCCTGTGAATGTAACAATATGTTTTAGTTGAATGCTGTTTTTTTTTTTTAACTTAAAGAGCGAGAACGAAATTTATATTTGCAATTACAAACTTTTAAAGTCAGAGGGTCAACAACTCAGTCGAATTTTGTGTCATATTATATTATGAAAATTCCAAACTTCTTGGCTGCGAAAGCATCCAAATGTCATTTATCACGTTCGTTACCAAACTTTACTTCACGTTCTATTAAAAAGTTTGTAGTTGTCGTCCTAAACACACTTTGTTATTTTTCTCTCTGTTTGTATAAAACGGTAACAAGAAATGGAAAACTTAGACATTTTTTAAATTAGAATAAAGAAGTATATGAGCAAAGTACACTTGGATAAGTAACGATATAGCGCAGTCTCGTTTGAAGATCATTTAGTGTTATTCAGCTGAAGAAAAATAATATTTCTCATCATAGAATCACAATAGTAGTTAAGCCGTTATCGTCACAAATCCACAAGTAACATGTTTTGTACATCACAATATAATTGCAAAGCATCGTCGATATTTGTAGGCGATGTCCATCCCTTTTCTTCCATGTAGAGAGTACAGATATTAAATACATCTCTGTCACATGGATATTCATCTCGAAATACACATTCATCTCGACAGATTTCTATTTTGTCTTCGTCCACTGACTGGAGGTAGCTTCGGGTTCCATAAATCATTGGTAATTTGTACATCACAACAGGTCGGCCATTTGGACAATTTTGGTTTTTGGTCGGTCTTATACGATGCACATTCCAAACCTGGACCATATTATCGATGTCATTCTGCAATAAATCGGTTGTTAATTGGCATTTCTTTTGTGGAAAATACCCATCCCCATTGCAAAAAAAAAGACTATTTCAAACATCATAGTTTATCTGACTTGATTTTTATTTTAAACGTTCCCGCTTGTCTGAACATTAATTAAATAAAGAAGATCTATCTCTCTCTCTCTCTCTCTCTCTCTCTCTCTCTCTCTCTCTCTCTCTCTCTCTCTCTCTCTGTGTTTGCCTTTCTCTAATGGTTGCCTGAATGATTCGTCGACAACCTTTTCAACGTTCAGATTGATTTGATCACTTGTATCAGGACTATATCGGAAGGAAAACAGTAGAACCTATTCAAACGGATTTTAAGTCTTACATAACTTTCTACACCAAAACTGAAATGCTTACATTTCTAAGATATCCTCCATATTGAATCTTTAACTATTCATTGTATTTATTTGCTTAGATTAATTTTGAATGTAATTAATGTATTTGAAATTTGCAATACCCATTCCTATAATTATGAATCGAATTCTTTACAACTGCCAATAGGTGCATTCATAAAACCTTCACCATTTATTGTCACACATAAAAGAAAAAATATAAAAGAGACAAGTCCATCTCCCTCTTTAATCCGTTCATCCGTTTGTCAACATGATACACTCCTAGATCTTCAAATTGTAATCTGAGGTTTCTAATCCTCCCAGACCTCCACTCGAAGTCAAGATACATGAAGAACGTTATTTTACGTTTTTTTTTTTTTAAAATCAATTTTAACGAGACAAAAAGAATGAAGTTTTATAACATTTTCTTTAAGATTACATCTAATGGACAAAACTGCAGTTGTTTTTTTAAAACTACTTGTTTTTCTAAAGGATGGGATCAAATGGATTCAACATATAGTTTGCACACTTTCTGCTGTTTAAAAAAGGAGAACAAATGCATTTTCGAAAAGTGTCAAAAGAATGTAGGTGTGAGAATAATGATAACACAGATTATAAACTAATTATAAATATTACGGTATACCGCTACACACGAATTATTTTATGACAGATTCCAATCACGTTTAAGAGGAATATTAAGACTAAACAAGTTTAGTTTTATATGTACCTGAAGCAGGCCCATAAAACAAAACTGAATTAAGCTGATATCTATGAAATCCCCTGTGAACTGGCCGATTTCCTTTAACATTCCCAAGGTGTCAATCCAGAACTGGCAACATTGCCTCCGCAGAAAATTCCAAAACATTTCTATTCGCTGATTGGCTGTGCTTCTTCCATAAATTAAACTTTCCTTTCCCGTCATAAAATCTTGCATCTGAGCAACATAACCGTTTTCTGTGCCACGATCACCTCTCATTAAGGCCGGACATCCGTGACGCATCTGCACTGCTTCCACATAATAACCAGCGGTTACTTTTGGATTACTGCTTGTTATGTAAACATTAAACCAAATAACCTGCCTTGAAAAACCATCAATGCATCCGTTTATACAGAGCCCATATTGTTTGAGTTTATCGTAAGAATCGACATGCCAAATGTAATCCGGTCCTTGTCCAAAGTATTGTCGTCTCCTAAGACGTCTCCTTAGTCGCAATTGTATACCAGCAGGGTCGAGTAACTGCATAAGTATCCCCACGGTATCCCTTGATACTATCATTCCATGTTGAAGACATCGTAAATGCATCCAACGATAACCTTGTTGATTACCGAAATTAGTAACATTCTCTTCGATAAACTGGGCTACCTCTAATACATCAGAATGAAATCTTCTTCTAAACAGACACAGATTACGCAGTATTCGTTTGAGTGTTCTTATGCTAATGCATAATCCATGTATCTGGGCTAGAAAACTAAGAATTTCTGAGTAACTCAATCCCAAGTGAAAATAAAAGCTGCATAACCTTGAACGATTCATTCAAAATGACAAAAAGCTTCCACAATTCAAAGACAAGTAAGTCGTAATTACGAGATAGTATGTCGTAATTACGAGATAGTATGTCGTAATTACGAGATAGCTAACTCGTAATTACGAGATAGTAAGTTGTAATTACGAGATAGCAAGTCGTAATTACGGTATGCGGAGAACTCGCCCCATGGAGAACTCGCCCTGGGAGAACTCGCCCCATGGAGAACTCGCCCTGGGAGAACTCGCCCCAGCGTATCAGGAGAAGTCGCCCCAGAATGGTTGGAGAAGTCGCCCCACTTCGTATGGAGAAGTCGCCCCATATCCCAGATAACCTTTTTATAGCAGAATTAAAACATCTTTTACGTGATTCATATTTAGATTTTTATTTAAACTCGATCACAAAAAAAACAATATTATATTAATATTTCTAAGACGAAATTCAGTTTGTATATAATATAACGAATGACGACAGTATAGTGTTGATATTGAAGTGCTTGTTATGTGCTATGTTTGGGAATAGACACTTCGATGATTTATCGGTAATTTGTAATGACTGACGACAGTATAGTGATTACAAATGATGATTAGTCAAACACTAATATTATTATGAATCAACAAGATTATTTTCAAAAAGTTGAACGTCAATTAAATGATGTAAACTGCTACAAACATATTGGCGAAGATCCGTCAATGGAAATTAAATTTTAAAAAATCAACATGCACCAATGAGAGGGTAAAATAAATAATTCCGTATATGAGGAATTTGATACGTTCTCTCTTAACATGCGTACACTTCAATTCTAGATGTTTCCCAAAACTCGTAATGATACAACAACTTTCATTAAAAAGTTGGAGTCTATTCCACAGATAGGACTTCAATCCTGGTATTATTAGATGTAACATCACTATATACCAAATTTCCGCATGCAGTTGGTATTGAAGCGTGTTCAAATTTTCTTGATTACAATCCTAATAATAGCCCACTATCTTGTGAAGATATTTTTATAATATTAAAACTTATCTTGGAAAATAATTATTTTCAATGTAATAATACGAAATACATATACATAATGGGTACGGCAATGTGTATTAATATGGCTCCTTCATACACTTTCCTTTCATGGGTAAATTTGAAAAGGACTTTCTTCAAAACGAAAAGTTTAATTCATCTCTTTGGTTCAGATTTTTCGATGACATATTTATATCTGGAAGCAGTCAACAGCAGAACTGTAAAATTGTATTGATCGCCTAAATCATTTTCACCCGACAATTAAATTTACTTATACTGCATCTAGTACGCATGTTTCATTTTCAGATGTAAATGTGATATAAAATATTGATAACACTATCTCTGCAAATATTCATACCAAGGAAATTAAAATCCACCAATATGTAGAATATTCTTCATGTCATCCCATGTCATGTAAAAACGGTATACCGCATAGCCAGTCGAAAATAAACCAACGTATTATTTCAGATGATTGTCCATTACAAAATTCGTTGAATAAATTCCAAACATTTACAAAACAGAAATTATCCTACACATATAATTGATTCTGCGCTGAACAAAGCCCGTAATATTACTCAACATTGGGCTTTAAACAAAGCAGTATGTACAAGAGAGAGAGAGAGAGAGAGAGAGAGAGAGAGAGAGAGAGAGAGAGAGAGAGAGATTCCTTTCATAATACAATCGAATCTTCATTATCTAATCTACGTCGTATAATTAATAACTTTTAGTCTCCTAAATTTATCAAATAAATTTATCAATTTACCAGCGTAAAAACACTTTGTACGAGTTGCTAACTACACACGACAGCGGAACAGACCGTCTGAGCCAGCAGATTTAAAATTTGAGGTATGACATTTAATATTCATATGTAAACATTTTGAATGCTGCAAAAATAAATGGTTACTGAACGAGAACTTATTTCAATTAAATTCATAGTTATTTACTTATAGTGTGTGTGTGTGTGTGTGTGAGAGAGAGAGAGAGAGAGAGAGAGAGAGAGAGAGAGAGAGGGATATTTGGATTTTTAACGTAGATTTAACAATTTTTAAGTCCTATCTGGACGATGTGTGCAGTGTGGCAGTTTATAGTAATGCCAAACACTGTTGCATCATGTCGTATTAGCGCCAATCGATGCAGCTATTAGTAACATGTATTACCCTTATATCTTTGTCACGTATGTATCGGTAACATGCATATTATTAAGCATTATTTATGCTAAAATTAGTCGAAATATTACTTGACAGATTTATCAAGATTTAATTTTCAGACATATGAAACATGATTACATTTCAGATGGGTTTATTAAATCCTATCATTTTGATTTCCTATTATTAGGACAAAGTAACGTAAGTTATCCATATTAAAAAATTATATGCATCAACAATAACCATTTATTTGGTTGTATTATTTATAATAAACGTACAAGTCAATTTTCAGCGCCTTTTGTACTCACAAAACCCTTTGTTTTCCACACACAAAAAAACCCCCACCGCTGCGCATAAAAAGGATTACCTATGTATCAGTACCTTTTTGGAATAATAGACGTATATTGTTTGATACAGCAAAAATGTATGCATTAAGGAAAGAAACGTTTATAATGAGTTAACGAGTCGACGACATTGATTTGTGCCTCATTAGTAAATTTTGGTCTAGTACGCGTGATCATTGTGTTATTATATATTAATAAATAATGTAATCTTGTTTATTTTACAATCGTAATTTAGTAGCGAATTAGTTTTTAAAGTTCTCTTTTAAATTGAAATAGTGTGTTATTATTGAGAAATAATAAAATTACAAACACTGACAAAGAAGAAGAAATAAACTAAATGATGTAGTAAAACTGATCTTTCAGAAACCGTCCGATTTCTACGCATTAGTAATGATGATTATTGCGATAGCGACCGCATAGGCATCAATAATGGTTTGTTGTTTTTTTTTTTTAAATTTAGTTTAATTATCATTTGTTAATAGTTAGCAAATCTCAATGAAAAATCAGATTAAATTGTTCACTTAGAGAAATAATAACATAACACTTTGGCTTATTGACGGTTAGCGCCAATTAAGTCGATTTCAGGTTATAAAAGTCAATGTCATAACGTCATCTCAGGATGACTTAGGTAGGTTAAATTAAAAAATTGCAAATTTTATAGATTTAATAAATTACTAAGTTGAAAAAAAAACAACAATAAATAAAGCCTTGACAAACATGCGGCGAAATCTCAGAATTATTATATATTATCCTTGGGGCGACTTCTCCAGGCAAAGTGGGGCGAGTTCTCCAGGCAAAGTGGGGCGAGTTCTCCAACCACTATGGGGCGACTTCTCCTGACACCTGGGATGAGTTCTCCCAGGGCGAGTTCTCCATATGGCGAGTTCTCCCAGGGCGAGTTCTCCATGGGGCGAGTTCTCCGCTATTCGTAATTACGAGATAGTATCTCGTAATTACGAGATAGTATCTCGTAATTACGAGATAGTATGTCGTAATTACGAGATAGTATGTCGTAATTACGAGATAGCTAACTCGTAATTACGAGATAGTAAGTCGTAATTACGAGTTAGTATGTCGTAATTACGAGATAGCTAACTCGTAATTACGAGATAGTAAGTCGTAATTACGAGTTAGTATGTCGTAATTACGAGATAGCTAACTCGTAATTACGAGATAGTAAGTCGTAATTACGAGTTAGTATGTCGTAATTACGAGATAGCTAACTCGTAATTACGAGATAGTAAGTCGTAATTACGAGTTAGTATGTCGTAATTACGAGATAGCTAACTCGTAATTACGAGATAGTAAGTCGTAATTACGAGTTAGTATGTCGTAATTACGAGATAGCTAACTCGTAATTACGAGATAGTAAGTCGTAATTACGAGATAGCTAACTCGTAATTACGAGTTAGTATGTCGTAATTACGAGATAGCTAACTCGTAATTTCGAGATAGTAAGTCGTAATTACGAGATAGTATCTCGTAATTACGAGATAAAAAAATTGATTTCAACGTGGCACTAACCGGCTTCCATACAATACCACTCTCCACAATAAAGCAAAGTAAATGAATATATTCTGCACTGTCTTTCAAGTGAAAAACAATCACATAAAAATCATTTTTGCAACAATTGCACTTGGAATGGGGCAAGACCTTAGAAAGGTGCATAGAGTGAGTCATGTTGGATGCCCTTCTTCAGTGGAAGGTATACTCATGCACACCATAAAATCAGTCTTTGTTATATGTATATTAGGTCTGAAAATATATACAATTTGATACTTGCATATTTCTACTGCCTTAGATACAATAGTGTGTTGGTCTTTAAGAAAAGGTCTGTGCACAAAACATTGATAGAAAATGAACTTCTTCCTTGTGTACTCAATTAATTTACCTGTTCAATTAGTTTATTTTAGTAGTCTTGGAAGGAATGCAATAATTAATTCAAATACATGGATGAATAAATATTTCTCTTTTCATCAAGTCTACTAAAATTGGACACTGTTTTTCCTTATAAATTTTAATAAGAAAAATGAAGCAGGAAAACCAGCTGTTTTATTGACTTCCACCATATCCTGAACTTGTCTTTGATATACGAGAAATTAGTTGCCTTTCAAGCATGAATCCAATACTAGGTTTTCATGTTTCATCATATTATTGGTATTCTAGGATAGAGTCATGGACTCTTTGTAGAATAAAGAATGCATATTTTCATTTCACTTCAGAGTATGTTCAAGAGGTTGGAAAGTAAGAAGGGATGGCCTTAAAGCCGAAGCCATAATCTTTTACAACAACAATGACTTATCATCAAAACTTCTTGAGAAGGATATGAAAGGATATTTAACACTTGAAAATGGCTGCAGATGCCAATTTTTAAATAATTATTTTGGCTGTCCATATGAGGAGGCTGAATTTATATGCTGTGACCTTTGTGAAAATGATGCACTTGGAAGTGCATTTTGTATGAAACAGATTGCAAGATAAAAATAAATAGATAGATACCTTGTGCATATGGCTTTAAAGGAATATGCGAGAGCTGATATATCTGGTGAAATTGCATTTGATTTACTGAAACGCATAACTGACACGTTTTATATCATTCCTATGGACATAAATGAAATTGTTCGGTATTACAACATTCCTAGGTACATTGCTGATTCACTGAATGCAATAATTGCTACCTTTAGGAAATAAAAAGTTATTCAGACCAAGCAAGTAAATGTTGACCACTGTGGTGGCTTAGTCTTCTTCTTTATGTCCTTCCGCGCAGTGGGGCGCATAGGGCAACAAGCTTCCTCCAGTCATCTCGATCGGCAGCCTTAACCTCCGCTGCGTCTAAGTTGATATTGACGGCTCGCAGATCTTCTATAAATGTCCGTCGCCATGTCTTTCTCGGTCGTCCAATGCCTCGTTTCCCACGTGCTGGCGTCCACCACATCGCAGTCTTTGCGTGGCGCGTCTCGGCCATTCTCAGAACATGTCCCGCAAAACGTAATCTTCTTTCTGCGACCACTTCTCCCAGGCTTCGGGTGTTTGCTCTTCTGAGGATTTCCTCGTTAGTGATGTGGTCGTGGTAGGTGACACGAAGAATACGTCGCAGACATCGCTGTTGGAATACGTTCAGCCTGCTGACCAGCTTCTTCGTGCCTTTCCATGTCTCGCAGGCGTAAATGGCGGATGGGATGACGATAGTGTTGAAGAGGCGAAGTTTGGTGTTTGTGTGAATCGACCGACGTGTCCAAATTGGGAGAAGACGTTGGAATACGGCCACCGCTTTGCCAATTCGACATTTGACGTCTGCATCAGCTCCACCTTCCTTGTCGATGGTGCTTCCCAAGTAGGTGAACTGCTCGACTTGGCCGATGGTCTGGCCGCCTACGCTGACCCGCACAGGTGTCTTCCGGTTGACCGCCAGTGTCTTCGACTTTTCTGTGCTAATTCTTAATCCAACTTTAGCCGCCTCCACCTCCAGGTTGGTGGTCATTTCCTGAAGAGATCTCGCATTCTCTGCCAGTAGCGCAATGTCGTCAGCAAAATCCAGATCTGTCAGGCGTGCCTTATCCTTCCACGTGATGCCATATTTCGGATGGTCCATCGCCTTTCTCATGACAAAATCTATTGCCAGAAGGAATAAGAAAGGCGAGAGTATGCATCCCTGACGGACTCCTGTCTCAATGCCAAAGAAGGGTGTGTGGCCAATGTCCGTTCGTACGCAGCAGCTGGACTCGCGATAAAGATTCTTGAAGATGGCGATGAAACGAGGTGGAATGCCAAATGACCTTGCAATGAGCCACAGGGATTCACGGTGGACGCTATCAAAGGCCTTTTTGAAGTCGATAAAGTTGACGACAAGCGGCTTTTGGAATTCAGTGCATTGTTCGAGAATATTTCGGAGGGCGAAGATTTGCTCACTGCACGACCGGCCGCTTCGAAATCCAGCCTGTTCTTCCCGCAGGGCCTGGTCCGCAGCGCGTTGCAGGCGTTTGAGGATGATAATGCAGAAGACCTTGCCAGGAACGGAGAGGAGAGTAATACCGCGCCAGTTGTTACAATCGGCCAGGTCGCCTTTCTTCGGTAGTTTGACGATCACTCCCTTTCTCCAGTCACTTGGCACGCACTCGCTATTCCAGCAGTCATTAAGCAGTTTGGTGATCCTCTGCACGACAACATCTCCTCCTGCCTTCAGCATTTCTGTTGAGATTTGGTCGATGCCGGGCGCCTTATTGTTTTTGAGGCGACGAATCGCTGCCATGACTTCGGCGGTATTGATGTCCTCCATATTAACATCCAAATTTGTAGGAGGTGGTGCATCGGTGAAGTCGAAAGTGGAAGGTGGCAGTGGCTGATTGAGTGTCTCACTGAAATGCTCCATCCAACGCTCATCTTGCTCAGTAGTTAGAGCTATTGTCCCTTAACTAGTCATCCCTTGTATGGTAGGTCACAGCTTCAAACCGGAGTCAATTACTGATAGCAAAGACTTCTAAACATAGTACTAACAGCTGCCTCACTAGGCACTCAGCATTAAGAAGTTATGTGTTAGTACTGGTGGCCTAGTATCAGGATAATGCTACTGGATGGGTCATGATGATACATGTCTGCGGCATGGTGTCACACATAGACATTGTAGCAATTAAATATGACTGAAAAATTGTTAAAGTTAGGTTAAAAATGCAAGTCACACACACAAGTAAATGTATGTCCTGTCACCCTTTTTGATTCAAATCCGTTTTAATTTTCTATGGACTATAACCTTGCCAACAGGACATAATGGGCATGTGTCTAGGCTAAAGTATATTTTAAAAATAGGACCAGTGCCACCCACAGCATCACCTCGAATTTGGGATTTGGCAATAACAAATTATTCATCATTCTCAAATTACCTGAAACTTGTATCAGGAGCAGAAGGAGGTTATGGTTATGTAGAGATGAAAAATATGATATCTTAAGAATTTGGGAATTGTATCACAGGAGAAAAAAGATAAGACACTATCACAATATAAAAGATGAGTGATGCCTATGTCTTGGCTCTGCCAAAGTTGGAAATAAAACTAGGGAAAATGTACAAATTGCTTACTTAAACAAACCACCAATATCTCATCATCTCACCCATGCATGGGGTGGGGGGAATTATTCTGATGTTATTGATTGATTATCATTAATTAGTAAGCATGGTACTAGTGCATTAATAATAATAATGGGGCAATATTGTTGTGTGTGTGATTGGATTTTTAATGTAGTTCAGTCATATCACTAGGATATCTACATTGTGGCAGTTTATAGTGAGGTCTAACACTAAAGCATAATGCCACAGACATGTAGGATGATGTCCCACCCAGTCACATTATACTGACACCAAGCCCACCAGTCCTAATACTAACTTCATAATGGTGAGCACCAAGTGAGGCAGCTGCTAGGACCATTTTTATATGTCTTTGTATGACATATTTGGGATTAGAACATGTGACCTTCTGCATCTGAGGTGGATGTTCTAACCACTTAGACCATCCGATCAGTTGCAAGAAACTAATGAAAAATTTATAACAACATAAGATGACATTGCATGTAATCTGAACAATTTATCACATGTCATTAACTGAGAATACCTAACTCTGTCATTTATTCAGCTGAGGTTTAATTTAAAATGGGCTGCTTTTCGTATGTATTGTGGCAGATGATGGTCTGTAAAATTCCATGATAGAGATTTGCTGAATGTTTTTAGAAGTTTAATGTTACTTTCCAGATTCAAATTCCAATCTGACTTTGTGATAATCGATCCAGGACTCAAACTCAAGTCCATTTACTGAATCTGCTGGTGACAGTATATTTTTGTGAGCACTGAAAAACCTGCCTGAATGTGCCACAAAAGGTTTCACTTCTCGCAGATCATATATCATTTTCAACTCATCGGTATGAGAGTTTCTCTCTTTGTGATAGCCTGCCCTCACTTTTACATCAGATATGCTGTCAAAATTATCACCAATGTTGTCCATGACCACTACTGCTTTAGATCTGGCCAGTAGGTTTTTGTCTTTGTACTTTTTGGTCCTTTTTACAAGATGTTCTATTGCTAGATCTGCTGGTATATGACTATCTTTCTTCCCCCTGATGTTGACAAAAAGGCCATAGATACTTTGATATGCAGTGCGCAAACTATATGATGCTTGTTGTTGGCATAATAGGCGCAAGATTTCAAAAGCGTATTTACTTCTGCTCTTATGACTCTTGAACATCAACATTATGTATTTAAGGCAACCAAGTAACCTATCCCTGTCAGGTCTGTGTATCACATCCAAAAACTCCAAGTACAGCAAACCAACCTGTAATACAGTATGACCATACTGTTGCACATGATCAGTGTCCTTTGGATTTGAAACTGTCTTCTTTCCTTGCTTTAAAATGTATATAGTTTTCACTTCCACATCACTAACTTTAACTGCAATGGGGATCAGTGAATCATTGACCGTTTCTTCAACAATCATGTGAATCTTGTGCCCTGAGAAGACGTATATTTCAATAAAATGATCCATAGTCTGCTGGAGCCACAAATTTGTCATAGGTCTGGAGGTATGGTCCTGGTTGGAGTACTGTTTAGATCACAAAGTCCGAAGAAATCACACAGTGCCACAACAATGTATGATCAAACAAATGACAAAAAGAAATCTTTGTCTACATCATAATGATTCTTCATGTCAGCATTCACATCATGCCATCTTATACGAATTCTCTCTCCATTCATAGAGCCAGTTTCAAAACCATCCAAGCTAAATTGCTTCTGATAAGCCATTGTCAAGAAATTCACGGCTGTATGCCAGAGCTGAAAAGTAATTGGATACAGATCCCTCAGTCTTTCTCTCGCATCAAAAGCACCTTGATGTAATCCTTTTGCACCACTAAATCTCTCATTGGTCAATTGATCACCACCTATATGTACTGGAGGATGATTTATGCATCCACAGATTTCATCTATTGTTTCATTGTATGACTGCATTATCTTACATACATCACTATACTGTTGTTCATTATAAGAAAGAACTGGAAGTGGAGCTATAAATGATTTATTTGCAAGCTCCTCAGAGAATTCACCTTCAATTTCACTACAATAAATTAAAATCTTTAAATTTTTTCAGAAAGGGGAGATAATACACTGCTGCATTTAAAATCAGGGTTGTGTAGTTGGATTTTAACCTTCACTGATCTCTCTGTGAAGGAGATAACTGATCCAATGCTAGGTCTTGAATCAACCCCTGTGGCTGGTCAGGTGTTGCACAATAGCAGCAGATGCAAACCAATGTTTTGTCCCTCCATGATAATTTTATCTTTTATGTTGCACCCCAGTTGTAAAATTTACATTGTCCCCAACAATTCTGAAAACTCTTCCTTTCCTGACTGCTAACTGCAGTTCCCTAAAACATGAATTGGCTAATTTGTCCACTTCTCTAATGGTAGCTTCATAACTACTGGAAACACCCAGAATTTGCAACCAATCAAAAACCTGTTGGAAACAAGAAAAAAAAATTAAACCTTCTTGTATCATATTATCATACTGATGTCTCCTATCAGTCTCCTATCAAACTGATGTCTCCTATCATGCTGATGTCTCCTATCAGTCTCCTATCAAACTGATGTCTCCTATCAAACTGATGTCTCCTATCATACTGATGTCTCCTATCAGTGTCCTATCAAACTGATGTCTCCTATTATTTATACTAGAGTAAAGGTCTCATATGCTTCACTGTATTAACAATAAAAGATAAGATACTGAACTTGATGACCACTGAAACATAAAATATTCTTGACTGTGATAGCCGACTGCTTATAAAATTGACAGATGCATAATAAACTAGCAGCATGTGTGTGATGAGCCTGACATATAATTTGAACCTGAATCTGTGTCTGCAAATGCTCGGCCACTAAGATATATTAGCTTACAATGCCAAACTATAATCCAAAATACACCTTATAAATAGACAAAATGAGTGTTATATCATAATATTGATTCACAATGTGCATTGAACAATATAGTTTGATCATATTTTGTCATCCATTTAGAATGTATGCCAGTATTTTTAAAAATAATATTGTATAAGATTTTATTGAAAACTGGGGTTCCTTTATGAAATTGTCTTTCATGTTTGATCCTTTCAAGTGTAAATAATAATTACTTGAATTAGGTTACCGGATTACATTTCTAAGCATTAAGGTTATGCACTTATTATTCAGCTAAGAAGGGTTTGAAATTTTATTGATCAGTTATCCATATAAAATTTCAAGCTATTACCTGTTATTTAATCTAACGAACATGTAAATAGAACTGGAAATGGCTTGTATATTCCTTGAAAACTTAATTTCTCTGGTAGAATAAAATTTTTATTATAGTTGTTATCATTTGTAAGACTTCCATTAAGTGTGCTTTCCTTTAGAAATCTGAAAAAGTGTAAGAATATGGCCAGAAATAAATGAAAAAAACTATATAACAAATTCACATGCAAGATTTTGAAAATATACATGCAAAATATCAAGCAGCAGTTAGAAACATTTGGGTAAGAGGGCAGCAATCTTTTAACAAATAAGTTAAGGTGAATAGAAGTGTCCAACTCAATCATTGTATCACCCAAATTTTATCATGTATGATAAAAGTCAAATATGTCAATAGGAAATGTCCCTACTTGCTGCCAAGACTGGTCACAACTACTGACTTCTCGATTATGCATATTTTAAAATGATGAGAATTCAATGTCTGTTTTAGTGTTGGTCTAAAGTAAGAGTTTCCTGTGACTTAAAGGAAAGATGAACCATAGCTCAACAAAACATGCAAGTAGCAATAACATCTTCTGAAAATATAAAATAATAATTCCGAGATGCACTATTTGACTAAATAATATACTGACTGCTAGCTTCCTATTAAAGTGTTCAAGCACTTAAAAAAATTAGGGATACAATGTTTAAAACCTTGAATATTCAGAACGTATGCCATGGATTGTCATTAAGTTAAACTGTTGGAATATTGAAATCATAAAAATACATAACAAATTAAAATGACTTAGACCTTTTCATGCGTCTGTTCATTTTTCATAGTGATAGCTATTGTCTTCTGTACAAGTGATAATTCCACAAACCTATTGCTCATAAGTACCGGTATTGAGTATACAAGTCCTAACTTGGGCAGAAGTGACTTAATGGGTTGAATCATGCCAAGTTTGCCTGTTGGCAATGCTACTGCTAGTAATACTTCAGCCAATATAGGGTTAATCTGAAAAAGTTCCGTGCATATATCATTCCATGAAAAGGCAGTTAAATCGCAATTAGGATATAATATGCTGCTTTCATCCCTTATACATTTGGAAGGTACTTTTTGTTCAACTTCCCAAATAAGTAACATCTTTACAGCTTTTCTGAGTGATTCACTATTTAACACCATCTCAGCAATTGTTTCAGTGGAAGCATATAGAGCAGCATGCGGCAATGTTACTCTATCAGATAGAGTTACATCATCAAATAATGATAACCTTGTATCTGATAATTTGGTAGCTAATGTATCCACTTCATTTTTTTTATTTTGGCAATTTATCACATACAGAAATATAGCTCCACTCTCTTTCAGTTTCTCTGAAATAGAGATATGTAAAGATCAAATAATACATATATCATGTTTTTTGAAATTAGTATTAAGTGGAAGGACTGCATGTTGTGTGTAGATAAAAGAGTGACATTCAGATAGAAGTATTTTGGCTACCACAAATAATTGAGGTTATTTTTTTTATTTTGTCAATTGACTTTTGAGGTATAGCTTATGTAAAGCCATTTCTCCAGATTGATTGGCTGTAGCAATGCATGTAAGATATTATCTGCTGAAACAAATGAAGATTATAGTTTAACAGCCTTTTCTGATTTTTGGACTTCAGTGCCTGTCAATTTTATTTATATCCACAGACTGACATTAAGTGTGAAAGGTTTTGAATTATTGTATCACAATTTATTGATATTTATCTATATTTAATTTAAACTTAAAATGCCAGCTTAAGAACCTACCTTCTCAATTGTCTTTACCTCAAAATTTGCATTACATTGTGATGCTTGTTAAACAAATATATACCTCACGTTTTATACCTTATGTCCAAGACTGGTAAGACTGGGTCTGTTTGTGTAGATAATGTACAAGTATAAATGTGATCGCACTGAGTCGATGCTTCATTTTTTCTTGAACTGTTGGACACGTCACAAATGGTGGTGCTTTCATTGGTTGCCAAACATACAGAAGGGAACAAGCATTTCACCCTGGCATGCTGTGATTTGCATGAAGCTCCTAAACAATCATAAAGAAAAACAATTCATATATAGTTTTTTAAAACATACCATACCTATTCAATGTACAACATAAAAAGGATCTAAATGTGAATCCTTATTATGGCACTTATGCTTCAAAATCATTGACAACAAGAACTGAAAAATGCTAATAATGCCTGACCTATGGCAAGCTGCTCATAATGTCTGACCCATAAAAAGTGGCTCATAATGCCTGACCTATGGTAAGTGGCTAATGATGCCTAACCTATGGCAAGTGGTTCATAATACTTGACATGGCAGGTGGCTCTCAATGCCTGTCTAATGGCTAGTGGCTAATAATGCCTGCCTATTGCAAGTGGCTAATAATGCCTACCTATCACAAGTGTATACAAATGCTTGACCTATGACATGTGGCTAATAATGCCTAACATATGGCATGCTAATAATGCCTGAACTATGGGAAGTGGCTAATAATGCTTGACCTATGACAAGTGGCAAATAATGCCAAACATGATTCAAAGACAAGGAAATATATTAAATGGTGTATTGCCACAAACATTTTCTTTGAACTATCAACCTTTGGATTATTGATGATCTAGCATATACTTTTTGCCACACAAACTCAAGAAAATGAAGCCACGCCCATTATGATACACTAAACTAAGACTATTCACCAGTTCTAGCAATTAGAAATTCATGGGCCTTTAAAACAAAAGACCTTGACAAAGTGTGAAGTATACAACTAAACCAAGCTGACAATAAAAACTAATATTTCCTAATCAAAGATCATTAATAAAATATTTTAAAATCACAAAATGTATCATAATTATCTGTCATGCTAGTTAATGGAATGCATTCAATTTGAGTATACTGCTTCAGAGTTGGTGATGGTACAGTTGAAAGGTAGGTAGTGTTAAGATCCAAAGAGATTCATATTCTGCATATATTTTGCAGAATTTGTTAACATTTGCAGATGGTAGCCCATGCTCCTTTTACAAACTCCATCATTGCTAACTTCTCTTTTTTACTCCATTTCTTGTAGGATCTATTTTGGTCTGGAAACTGGAATCAATAAACAGTTATGAGCATTTTTGAAATTAACTGTAGGTACAAGTTGGTACTTGTCATATAAATCTCAAACTCAGTAACAAATACTTTTATCAAGAATTAGGAAAGACAAATAACTGTTAGTTAATTACCTATGGCAACTTAATAATGCAAGTATTTACCTATTGTCTTCATTTTCAATCCTTAATGTTACAAGGCTGCTAATTGCATAATAATGTAAGAAAATTACCTGCTAACAACTAGTATAACAAACAAAACAAAGCAATAGAGTATATAATGAAAATAATACTGGATGACAAGATAAAAGCCAATAAAATGTGTGCTTGTATGTCATTTATATATCAATGTAAAAACACACTTGATGTCATAAAATACAATACATTGGTCCTGCAATACATTAAATGTAAGTGTCACACTGTGTTTGATGTATGCCTATAATAATGGCATGGTAAACATTAATATATAATCAGTGATAATATATTTTTTAATTACAGTACTTCATTATAATAATAAATACTTTTTATATTCCCATTTGTACCTTACAAATGCATAAATAAAGATAAACAATTGATTTTAATTAATACTTATCTACTTGTCTTACTGATGAGTTAAATGCAACATAGTCATGTATAGGTTTAAGATTTTAAGAGTATCTGTTTCACTTTTGTAACATATCTGATTCAAAGTATCAACATAAAATGAGCATCTCTTTAAACAAGGTCTTGAATGTAAATCTTGAAGATATACATTTAGAATTTTTGCAAAGTTAATCAGTACAGAATGTTGCCAACTGCAAATGTAAATAGATATTATGATATACCTCTAACTGTCTGCGCTTCTCTATCTGCACAGGAGAAAGACAGGAGTCTTTCCTGTTGGTGATGACCTCTGTCTTTTACAATAGATGTGGAAGCTAGGATAATGCTTCATTCTATAAAAAAAATTAGAACATTTCAAGAAAAATGTTTTTATTTTTTATTCTCATTAGGTATCAAAGAATCAATTCATGGTATTTTCAAATGACACAATAATTACTACTGGTATTAATTTTATAACAATTTTGTATTGTAACCGAAATATAGATATAATAAAGATATTTTTGAAAGCATCTTTTAAGTATCTTGTGCTATTGTCAATCATTAAACATACAATGTTAAATTTAAGTTCCATTATAAAATGATATTTATTTAACTTAATACCATGAAGATTTCATCATAAACTTTGGCATGTATGTATGGTTTAATTTAATAACTGATTTTTGTTAAAAATATGCCCATGTAAACACAGAACACTAGAGTAAATAAGATTTTACCAATTTGGTACATTTTGGTTGAATCAGTCATAATGAGATTTTTCATTCCATTCTCAATCTCAATCCAAGCCTCCAGCAAACACTTATAAATGAACGCTAGTGTTTTGGTTTTAAAAAGTGATAGCTACACATGAACAGAGGAATCCTTTACCCCTCCCTATGCCTTCTAAATTTCGCCACTTTGTCTCTCAACACAAGTATTAAACAATTCCTTTAAACTGTGTTGTTTTATATTCACTCCTCTTATTTTTAACGTTTATATAATCTAACATGAAATCATGAATGATGTTTTGATATCCAAAACTGATAAAGATGCATCAAGTCATTTTATTGCAAAAAATGTACTACCCTCTTTGAGGAAATCCTAGCTAAATCATGATTAATCTTTGGTAAATGGCAAAACCAGTGCTGTTACATATACCAATATATTAATGTCAATGTAAAATTGATCAAAGAATTGATTTAAAATGGAATATTGAGATGATGCTGTCTAAAATATTCCATCTTTGGCAACATTTGCCCCCCCCCCCCATTGAAGGAATTTGATATCAACCTTTGGCCAATCAAGGATACATCAATATCAATGTAAAATTGATCAAACAATTGATTTAAAATGGAACATTGAGATGATGATGTCTAAAATATTCCATCTTTGGCAATATTTGACCCCCCTCCCCCGGTTTGATTGAAGGGATTTGATATGAACCTTTGGCCAATCATGGATGTCATCTACCACCTTATACAAAGTCCGACGTAATAATTATCAAGTAATCGAAAATAAATGAAATATTGTACTTGATGCAGTCGATAGGTGCAATATTTGACAAAATGTCACTTTCAACCATTCATAGAAGAGGGTTGTTATATTAATCCTAATATTTAACAAAATTTGGGCTGTCATGAAAAACGATATATAAATATTTATACAAATATAATGGTCGGCAAGACTAAGGGATAAATAGATAGATGAGTTATCTAGTCACAGCATACATATTTTCAATAAATGTGCATCACATTTTCAAAAAATCATAAAAAATACAAAATATAATCTATATAGGAATTAGCATAAATTCAAATGTTGCCAAGAGGCTAAACTTTTTGTAAAGCCTAACAGAAAGTACAACTTTTACATAATCCACCAATCATAGCTAGTGTTGTTGTTTTTTTTTGATTGCAATGTTCCTACACTATAAGCTCCACCCACTTGGACTTGCGCAATTGGTACTGTTATACCACTTAGTATAGCGGAGTGCAACACATGGGAGCATACTAAGCAGGGAACCAGACTACTTAGTAAGTAGCAACAGGGGACGCTGCTAGAGGGCACTGGCGATCAAGATTAATGTTTTCTCAAAATATCAACCTCATTACACCTGGTATTTCCTTCCAAGCGCTACCATCAAGATCATGAAATTCAGAGAGGATCTGATTGCAATCTGATTTATCTGATAATTGTATTCCTTGATTTTTCAAATTTTGAAATCTCAATTATAATGCCATTAATATTTTCAACATTCATTGTATGAAATATTATATATCTAATATATTTTATATATCTAATAAGAAAATTAGGGGTCAATTTTGACCCATATTTCATTTTTGATATATACATATTTACATATTTGATATATAGGACATACACAGCCTTTACCTCTGTTTTTGGAGAAGGTATGCAAGGCACACATACATAATTAAGGACATACACAGCCTTTACCTCTGTGTTTGGAGAAGATATGTAAGGCACACATACTTAATTAAGGACATACACAGCCTTTACCTCTGTTTTTCGAGAAGGTATGTAAGGCACACATACATGATGATATATCAGATTACCTAACCTGTACGACAACAGTTTAGCGAAATCCAATAAGGCTTGGTTTGATATACAAATAGACAATATACAAAGGCTGTTCTACTTTCAACTGAAGCCACCATACCCATAACAAAATCACCCCAGGTTGAATGCAAAACACATTCACTCAGTTTGACGGTGTGTGACGTATGATGGTTTCAGTTTTAATTTCGAATGGTTAAAGCCCCAATTATATAGAAAAACCTTACGATCGGTACCGTCGACAATAATGCCTGCCACGATTTTCGAACAATGGGCCCCAGGACAAAATCCCAACCATGTATGGAATACACTAGTGTTCGTAATCTACAAGTCTATAATTTTGAATACGATATATGTGTATGTGAACCACACAAAAAAGTCATTCAGTCATCAAAAAATTCCATTGAGATCCGTGACTCTTATCTCTGTTTCAAAAACCGTATACAAGCCCGCACGAGTTATTCCCCTTAATACTACATATAATAATACAGGTATATACGAATTGAATTTTTTTTATAAAAAAAGCGGATTTAGTTATATTCTCTGCAAAAATCGTACTTAGGGTATACAAATATCGAAATATTTTCCAGCTTCAATCATTGATTCAAATACTCTTTCTTCGTTATGTTCTGTATTAAATGATTTTATAGGTCTTTTACCAATTGATTTACAAGTACCAGTTTTCCCAAAGGCAGTATTCTCACTGTGTAATAGCTCGTAAATTATCCAATCTGTTATTTTCAGGACATCCATCGATATGATCAATAACAAGACCATCCTTGATCAATCCGTTAAATACCTCATAGACGAATCTATGACAATAATATTTCCTCTTCCCAGCACCAAACATAAGGCTATCACTTACCATTGTCAAACCCTACTGGTTTCTTCAGTCGACGGTTTCTAATAATACCTTCACGAGATGCTTCATAATCGATGATTACGGGATGTGGTTGAAATTCTTGGTTCATTTATATACTATAATATTATTTGTCTAATAAATTATTTGGTTTAATAATTACTTGGGAATCTTTCAATGTAGTCTTGAGGTGTTCTTATGATTTTGTCTTTGACTCTGTCAGGGATTGAGTCAGAGTCGGAAGCTTTGATAGAGTTTTTAAATCTATTATCATAATAGCGCTTTAGCTCTCTGTATCGCTTACCACCATACATAACTGCGACTTATCATGCACACGTAACCTACATCGTATGCAAGATTAGGACCCTAAGCTTCCAAGACGTACGCTTTGTAAATGATATCCAAAGAATTCATTTCTGCATGATTTGTTACAAGAGGTTACTGTTCCTATCATAAGCCACTTGCAATGATAATAAATTCCTTATTTACATGTTTTAATTATAATATGGAGGAGTTTGAGAGATTATCGAAATTTACGCCTTGGAAAAATTTTGAATTCAATCTCAATAGAGTCTCCACTGATGTACCAAAGGGTCTAATAAGTGATAGAATCATGATAGGTAGAATCTGTGATGCATTTAATGAATTCAAGCGCGATGGAGCATCTCACTGTTGGTCAACATTTCGAATTGACGGTAGTGTTGATGCTACCATGAACGACGAAAGAGCAGCAGTGATAATCTCACATCTTGATAAGAAAAAGTATTTTTTTTAGAGAGAAATTCATTATCCGCTCAGAAACGGGGAATTGGATTATACGCGACAAATATGAAACCATCTCGAAAAATAAGATACTGTCACTGTGAGTCAGGATTCCAAACCAGGAATTCTGACTGGGATTGACAAATTGTATTACGAGAGATCCTATACTGTCACCGCAGTTGTTTATGGGATCTATCCGATAAATGATAAACCGAGTATTCAAAAATTGAAACCCATGAAATATTCGTCGTTGAATTGTGTAGTAGAGCGAATAATATACCATTTTACAAATGTGTTGCGTGGAAACAAATTGACGGATCTAAGACGCAAAGAAATAAATGAATGGGGACTAACAGTGAAGAAGAGTGGAGCAACAATTCAAAATGTGGCCACGTTAGAGCGGATACTAAAATTCCCAATATCCGTAGAGACAGTAACAGGCGAGATATTATATGAACCGAAATATAAATGGAGAGGATCTCCAATCAAAATTATTGACCATAATGCACTTGCTTGGACCTCCGCAGTAACAATATTTCCACGAGATAGAACAATGAAATATTACACGGGAAATTTATTTGATTTTATTTCTCAGTCAAGTAAAAACGATCCTGTGTCAGTGTGGTTATTTCAGAGTTTTGAAGACGAAGAGGGTAAATTCGATAAATCTTTAAAACCCAATGTCGAATTATATCGTACTGAAGCCCTCCACAATGAGATGGAAAAACTAGCTAGTGGTTTTTCAACAGAACACGACGAACAATTACTAATAAACTGTTTTACAATACCGTCAGTTGCAGCTCATTTCACGAGAAAGAGAAATCAATGGAAACCAACAAGAGCAGAATTTCTCTCGGATATCCAAGAAAGTTGTGCTAATTATGGCCATGGTGGATTATGGAATACAAAATACGACCCCAGAAGTATTATTTCGGTTCATATGATTGCGTGCTATCCAGGGAGTTTTCTTAGGTACGGAGAGTGTCCTGAGTACTTCAAAAGATTTGGACATCCCACACACGAAATGACCCGTGTTGCGATTTATAGATCACTGCTCGATTTTGATTTAACCATATTCGCTCGTGTGGTATCATTTAAATTGGCTGAATGACTTCCTCTCTGAAAAAACACTGGATGCCAATAGTGTAATTACGGTATATGATTGATTCTAAAATGATGATATCGCTGATTGTCAGTGAAGCAATTATATCATATTGAAAACAAACTGAAGGATATCGACGAAGAATATATCGTGAAATGGTCCAAAGAAATCTTTGAAGTTAGAAATAAACACGAAAAAGATCTCGGTAGAAGAATAATTAGTAAATTCACACAAGGTGGAAAATACGACCACAAACGATATTCTTCGGGGTGATTATAGATGATGCTGAATACAATTTTATAATCGCAGATGTAACATCTAGGGGTATATATGTAAAACGTAAAGATGCTTTCTTATCCGATGGATCCAAATTAGGTACAATTGTTACTTATAACGACGGAGAAAATCCTCAATATGTGTACTTAAGGTCGTCTATGCTGGCTTATGCTTCTGTTAATTTACTTTCCATGATAAATATACTTCCTGACACTGCAGTTAGAGTCGCCACTGATTCATTTTATATAGACGTAAAACATAAAGAAGCAGTGGCTGAATTTACTAATTCAGACTAGAGTTGGGGATCATGGAGAATTAAAAGGGAAATACTGCGTGATTACTCCAAATCAGCAGATATTACGATTGAAAACAATTACTTCAAAAATAATAATATATCAGAACTATCTAATGCACCGTCGAGGTCCCATCCAATATGTAGATATAAAACCAGTTACTTAAACGGCTGTGGTGGGTCAGGGAAGACGACTCGTGCGATTGAATTATTTCGAGGGAAATCAAACATGACTGTGCTAACACCAACACATTGACTTGCAAGAGAGATGAAACAAAGAGGAATTATGCTTGCATTTATCACAGTTTCTTTCGTTGGAAAGGTGACGAATGGATTCCTGATCGAATGGGTGAGAAATAATATATTCCTCAAATCATTATTTGGGATGACATATGCACAGTGTCGTTAGATGTATTACAAAGGTTTCTCGATTGGTTATTGCTAGCGAATACAAAAGCGATACTGTGTGGCGATCATGGTCAACCACCACCATTTGTCGCTTTATACCCACATAATTGGCTGAAGAATTTTGTAGACTGTTATGAAAAAATTAGTACTGATCATAGATCACTTGATAAACAATTACGCGAGTTCAAGAAACTAATCAGATTACAACCGGATAGAATCCAATGTGAAATAGCGTTTGAAATAATTTCAGAAACCCCATTAAATGATTGTTGGAAAGCGTGGAAACCAAACGATTTGATAGTGGCAAGTAGAAAGATAGTCAGAGATACACTTCAGATCAAGTTATTTAACACGCATAAAAAAAACATTGCAACACTTCCAGTGTATCTGTGTTATGGACCCAAGGATACACGAAGACAAAATATCCAAGGTGATAATCTAAGCCTGACAGAGAAGCAGATTCTAGTGTTAAAAAATATTGTGTTGGTTGATATCAGTGTTGTTGAAGATGCAGTGCTGATAAATCCCCATGGTGCAACGATACGCATCTACGATACATTCTTCGCAGGGGTTGACTATATCCAATACAATTGTTTGGATCAAAGATAATCGCATCGAGTGGTCGAATTTAGTTTATCTTGCGGTATCCAGAGTACGAAGAATAAATCGACTTCGAAGAGTTGTTTTAGACTATAATGACACTACAATAAGTGATATTGTCAGCGATGATATAATCAGAAAAAAACTCTCTGGTTCTAAACAAGACCAAAAAAAATAACAGAAAATTTGACATTGATGCTGAATTTATAATCACTCTGAAACAAAAACAGAATAATCACTGCGCGAGTTGTAATTGTATAATGTGTTGGTGTTGGTTGGATAAAGATTCCAGCCAATTTACCGTAAACAGAAAAAGTAGTGGTGTTGGTCATACCAGAGATAATGTGATGCTGACTTGTCTTGAGTGCAACAGACGCAGAGGTACTAGTTAAGACCACGTGGTGGTACTTGAGTATCCTCGGATATCACTTGTAATTTTTCCCGAGTAAATCCTCGCTGAGGAGTATTTGAATCCATCCTATAGACTGGCGGTCTACCCGTGGATCGTGTTATGCTAGATAATTTATGTGCAATAACACTCCAAATAGGATCAGTAGCTCTTCTTTTGCCACCTGCGAGCTATGCTGGTTCATATAAATACCTAACAGTGACATTGCCGTGTATTGGTTGTTTTGAAAAATGATTTTGCGGTTTTATAGGTATATACTTTTCTTTAATCGCATTGTTAGGTTTCATATTAATTGTTCGAGTCATCTTGTGTTTGAGCACAGTAATTACGCCTGGTAATCTCTTGACCCATTCACGGGATCGTTTATTCTGAATAAACTCCTTCGCATATTGATATCCAAATAACCGCTCAGCAAGTGTCCGATTAAATCGTTCAACAATTGCCTGATCGCGTTGTAGTGCAGTATGTCCTCGTCTGATGGTGACATTATGATGCTTCATTGTTGATAACACTGCACCCTGAAATTCCTTGCCATGATCAACTTGTAATAGATTTGGCCATTGCAGAGGACCCCTTCGATAATTCCTTGTTTGAATCTACTCGCAACATCAACTATAGTTAGCGCGTACTTGTAAACATCATCATGCGGCAGAAATAATATATCAGCCTGATGAACCTCATTAGGTGCGCTGACATCAAAATGCGAGAAGTTAATTTGTTTAGGCGGTGGTAGATCAATTTGCCATATCGCCTCTTTGGATAACCAATCCGCTGCTGTAGTATTGTTCACTTTTGCGGCGCTATCGAGTTTACTGATTGCTGATTTACCCCTTCAGTATCCTCTTGGAGAATAATAAATAGATTCCATGATGTTATTAATTACCAGCACCCAACATCAATTTACTTTTCATCGCCGATTTTAGCGAAAGGGAAGCCAAATTTTCTTTGAAAGATTTATCAGTGATAGAATTCAACGCATGAATTAATTTCACATCTGCGATATGTCTATGTTGCAGATTACTGCTTTTATAAGCAACATCATGAGCATGACACGCCTTATCAATGGCGTTTATTGGGTTTCAGCGGGTCGGGGTTGGTTTCGATTTTTGAGACTGATATCGAGTCTGGTCTCGGGTCCACAATAACTATATCCTGGAGGTTGTTTTTCTCCTGGATATTTTGCCCATGGTGTTCCTGGGAGTTTTACTAATTTGGCTGCAATATAACCTCCTCGTTTTTTTAAAAAATAATATCTCCAGATTTCATAGAAACAAATCTAAATTGTTTGGTACCACATTGTATACACTTACCACCAAGTGCTGATCTGTTATTTTTAGTTGTAATCGTCGTCAAGTCGTTGGCAAGACACAGATTATGATTTATACTATCTAACGTTTCGATTTCTCCTTTTAAGAAAAAAAGCTCAACGTCGTTTGTCTTTTTGACACATATAGTTTAAATGACTTATTTGAAATCTAGAGTTAAATCAACTGGTGGACAAGAACATATGTATCTTTAGTTTCAGGAGCACTAGATGTTTGAACTTGATCTTGATCCACAATAGATAGTACAATGAATCACAAACATAGCAAAACTGACTTTCGCCTAAAAAAATGCATCACTGAGACCCTTACAAAAGCACTGCTTTACTTTCCAGATGTCAGTGTATGAATCAGCTACCTAGAGCAGATATTGTCAAGTTAATAACTGCTGGAATCTTCACGGAATATTTTTCATGCCAAACGGCATTGCTTTAAATTAATAAAGATCATCTGGAGCTGGATATTCCGAAATATATTTGGTTTCTTTTGCAAGTGGAAATGGCCAGAATCCTTTTGATAGTCAATTTTGTGACATTTTGCACGTCTGAGTTTGTCAACGCAGTCATCGATTCTTCGTGCTGACAATGTATGCTCCGTGCTGATATTAATAAGTGTCCTATGTTTAATATTCATAACGACACCATTATTTGGTTTCAGAATAATGATCGATGGTACAATCCAATTATTTCATTTGTTTTCTACATCTCCATGGGATGCTTCTTCATAGATGTAGAATCTATAATCTTAACTTCATGGTAGAATGTATATATTCGTGTTGGAACATTTCGAAACAGGTGCTATTTATCACGTAACATCAATTGTGTTCACTCCCTTTCTGCGGTTGTCAGCATGAACGATTTTGTTCGAGACTGGAATAATTTTGAATTCGAAAGAGTGGATAAACCAAAGGACCTGTAGCCAACTTCAATATCATCGTTTCAGTCTTCGCTGTGAGAAGCAGATACAACTAAACTGAATAAATAATTAGCATGGATATATTTCTACTAAAATGTTCAAAGTTGTTTATCCTTCCTCATCCCTGGAGTGTTATTAAATAAAACCACATACTGTACACCTTCACATCATCAGCCTATGATTCGTTGTCATTACCCCTTTCTAGTTTTGAACTTAATACAAAACGTGGGCCTGTGGTATGTTATACTAAAGATTGTTTTAGCGATCAAGTGACTTTTGTGTGAGATTTTCCTTTGGATCTCTTCGGGACATAAACTGAGTTTAATTCAGGAATTTGTATTACTAGGACTCCTGTCTTTAATTATTGGATTAATTTTGGATTTAACTCGCAACAACATAATTTTTTCCCCTTTTTTACCTTTGTATTCTTGCGTAATAAATTATAAGTTAAACTTTACAAAGCTGGTTGTCTTCACTCTTTTCTGTTAGGTAATTTAAGAACATTGTGCCATGTCCATCGTAATAATTTTGCCGGTTAATTTCGCGACTCAAAGCCGGTCGTTAGAAAATACATCTATGAAATATCCCACGCTTGCTGCAATTACTTTTACGTGTGTAGTTCCACGAAATTGACGTCCGATGCCGAGCAATCCTGTACGTCCTGTTTCTGTGATTCCTGATAACAGGGGTGCGATAGATTATCAAGGCTTTGACATAGTTGACGCCATCAAACACGTGTTCACTTCGTGCAGCTGAATCTTTAGCAATTGATGTGAACTGGCGATCTGTCACTATGATTCTCATACTTTTCTTCTGCTGTAATAATAATAATAATAATAATAATAATAATACTAATAATAATAATATTAATAATAATAATAATAATAATAATAATAATAATAATAATATTAATAATAATAATAATAATAATAATAATAATAATAATAATTAGGACCTTATGATCGGTACCGTCGACAATAATGCCTGCCATGATTTTCGAACAATGGGCCCCAGGACAAGATCCGAACCATGTATGGAATACACTAGTGTTCGTAATCTACAAGTCTTTAATTTTGAATACGATATATGTGTATGTGAACCACACAAAAAGTCATTCAGTCATCAAAAAATTCCATTGAGATCCGTGACTCTTATCTCTGTTTCAAAAACCGTATACAAGCCCGCACGAGTTATTCCCCTTAATACTACATATAATAATACAGGTATATACGAATTGATTTTTTTTTAAAAAAAGCGGATTTAGTTATATTCTTTGCAACAAATCGTACTTAGGGTATACAAATATCGAAATATTTTCCAGCTTCAATCATTGATTCAAATACTCTTTCTTCGTTATGTTCTGTAATAAATGATTTTATAGGTCTTTTACCAATTGATTTACAAGTACCAGTTTTCCAAAAGGCAGTATTCTCACTGTGTAATAGCTCGTAAATTATCCAATCTGTTATTTTCAGTACATTCATCGATATGATTAATAAGAAGACCATCTTTGATCAATCCGTTAAATACATAATAGACGAATCTATGACAATAATATTTCCTCTTCCCAGCACCAAACATAAGGCTATCACTTACCATTGTCAAACCCTACTGGTTTCTTCAGTCGACGGTTTCTAATAATACCTTCACGAGATGCTTCATAATCGATGATTACGGGATGTGGTTGAAATTCTTGGTTCATTTATATACTATAATATTATTTGTCTAATAAATTATTTGGTTTAATAATTACTTGGGAATCTTTCAATGTAGTCTTGAGGTGTTCTTATGATTTTGTCTTTGACTCTGTCAGGGATTGAGTCAGAGTCGGAATCTTTAATGGAGTTTTTAACTCTATTATCCTAATAGCGCTTTAGCTCTCTGTATCGCTTACCACCACAATTCATAGATAACTGTGACTTATCATGCACACGTAACCTACATCGTATGCAAGATTAGGGCCCTAAGCTTCCAAGACGTACGCTTTGTAAATGATCTCCAAAGAATTCATTTCTGCATGATTTGTTAGAAGAGGTTACTATTCCTACCATAAGCCACTTGCAATGAATCATTATATAATAAATTTCTTATTTACATGTTTTAATTATAATATGGAGGAGTTTGAGAGATTATCGAAATTTACGCCTTGGAAAAATTTTGAATTCAATCTCAATAGAGTCTCCACTGATGTACCAAAGGGTCTAATAAGTGATAGAATCATGATAGGTAGAATCTGTGATGCATTTAATGAATTCAAGCGCGATGGAGCATCTCACTGTTGGTCAACATTTCGAATTGACGGTAGTGTTGATGCTACCATGAACGACGAAAGAGCAGCAGTGATAATCTCACATCTTGATAAGAAAAAGTATTTTTTAGAGAGAAATTCATTATCCGCTCAGAAACGGAGAATTGGATTATACGCGACAAATATGAAACCATCCTGAAAAATAAGATACTGTCACTGTGAGTCAGGATTCCAAACCAGGAATTCTGACTGGGATTGACAAATTGTATTACGAGAGTTCCTATACTGTCACCGCAGTTGTTTATGGGATCTATCCGATAAATGATTAACCGAGTATTCAAAAACTGAAACCCATGAAATATTCGTCGTTGAATTGTGTAGTAGAGCGAATAATATAGCATTTTACAAATGTGTTGCGTGGAAACAAATTGAAGGATCTAAGACGCAAAGAAATAAATGAATGGGGATTAACAGTGAAGAAGAGTAGAGCAACAATTCAAAATGTGGCCACGTTAGAGAGGATACTAAAATTCCCAATATCCGTAGAGACAGTAACAGGCGAGATATTATATGAACCGAAATATAAATGGAGAGGATCTCCAATCAAAATTATTGACCATAATGCACTTGCTTGGACCTCCGCAGTAACAATATTTCCGTGAGATAGAACAATGAAATATTACACGGGAAATTTATTTGATTTTATTTCTCAGTCAAGTAAAAACGATCCTGTGTCAGTGTGGTTATTTCATAGTTTTGAAGACGAAGAGGGTAAATTCGATCAATCTTTAAAACCCAATGGCGAATTATATCGTACTGAAGCCCTCCACAATGAGATGGAAAAACTAGCTAGTGGTTTTTCAACAGAACACGATGAACAATTACTAATAAACTGTTTTACAATACCGTCAGTTGCAGCTCATTTCACGAGAAAGAGAAATCAATGGAAACCAACAAGAGCAGAATTTCTCTCGGATATCCAAGAAAGTTGTGCTAATTATGGCCATGGTGGATTATGGAATACAAAATACGACCCCAGAAGTATTATTTCGGTTCATATGATTGCGTGCTATCCAGGGAGTTTTCTTGGGTACGGAGAGTGTCCTGAGTACTTCAAAAGATTTGGACATCCCACACACGAAATGACCCGTGTTGCGATTTATAGACCACTGCCCGATTTTGATTTAACCATATTCGCTCGTGTGGTATCATTTAAATTGGCTGAATGACTTCCTCTCTGAAAAAACACTGGATGCCAATAGTGTAATTACGGTATATGATTGATTCTAAAATGATGATATCGCTGATTGTCAGTGAAGCAATTATATCATATTGAAAACAAACTGAAGGATCTCGACGAAGAATATATCGTGAAATGGTCCAAATAAATCTTTGAAGTTAGAAATAAACACGAAAAAGATCTCGGTAGAAGAATAATTGGTAAATTCACACAAGGTGGAAAATATGACCACAAACGATATTCTTTGGGGTGATTATAGATAATGCTGAATACAATTTTATAATCGCAGATGTAACATCTAGGGGTATATATGTAAAACGTAAAGATGCTTTCTTATCCAATGGAACCAAATTAGGTACAATTGTTACTTATAACGACGGAGAAAATCCTCAATATATGTACTTAAGGTCGTCTATGCTGGCTTATGCTTCTGTTAATTTACTTTCCATGATAAATATATTTCCTGACACCGCAGTTAGACTCGCCACTGATTCATTTTATATAGACGTAAAACATAAAGAAGCAGTGGCTGAATTCACTAATTCAGACTCGAGTTGGGGATCATGGAGAATTAAAAATGAAATACTGCGTGATTACTCCAATTCAGCAGATGTTACGTTTGAAAACAATTACTTCAAAAATAATCAGATATCAGAATTATCTAATGCACCGTCGAGGTCCCATCCAATATGTAGATATAAAACCAGTTACTTAAACGGCTGTGGTGGGTCAGGGAAGACGACTCATGCGATTGAATTATTTCGAGGGAAATCAAACATGACTGTGCTAACACCAACACATTGACTTGCAAGAGAGATGAAACAACGAGGAATTATGCTTGCATTTATCACAGTTTCTTTCGTTGGAAAGGTGACGAATGGATTCCTGATAGAATGGGTGAGAAATAATATATTCCTCAAATCATTATTTGGGATGACATATGCACAGTGTCGTTAGATGTATTACAAAGGTTTCTCGATTGGTTATTGCTATCGAATACAAAAGTGATACTGTGTGGCGATTATGGTCAACCACCACCATTTGTCGCTTTATCCCCACATAATTGGCTGAAGAATTTTGTAGACTGTTATGAATAAATTAGTACTGCTCATAGATCACTTGATTAACAATTACGCGAGTTCAAGAAACTAATCAGATTACAACCGGATAGAATCCAATGTGAAATAGCGTTTGAAATAATTTCAGAAACCCCATTAAATGATTGTTGGGAAGCGTGGAGACCAAACGATTTGATAGTGGCAAGTAGAAAGATAGTCAGAGATAAACTTCAGATCAAGTTATTTAACACGCATAAAAAACTTTGCAACACTTCCAGTGTATCTGTGTTATGGACCCAAGGATACACGAAGACAAAATATCCAAGGTGATATTCCAAGCCTGACAGAGAAGCAGATTCTAGTGTTAAATAATATTGTGTTGGTTGATATCAGTGTTGTTGAAGATGCAGTGCGTGCTGATAAATCTCCATGGAGCTACGATACGTATCTACGATGCATTCTTCGCAGGGGTTGACTATATCCGATACAGAGTACGAAGAATAAATCGACTTCGAAATGTTGTTTTAGACTATAATGGCACTACAATAAGTGATATTGTCAGCGATGATATAATCAGAAAAAAACTTTCTGGTTCTAAACAAAAAGACCCAAAAAAAAAAATAACAGAAAATTTGACATTGATGCCGAATTTATAACCACACTGAAACAACAACAGAATAATCACTGCGCGAGTTGTAATTGTATAATGCGTTGGTGTTGGTTGGATAAAGACCCCACCAATTTACCGTAAACAGAAAAAGTAGTGGTGTTGGTCATACCAGAGATAATGTGATGCTGACTTGTCTTCAGTGCAACAGACGCGGAGGTACTAGTTAAGACCACGCGGTGGTACTTGAGTATCCTCGGATATCACTTGTAATTGTTCCCGAGTAAATCCTCGCTGAGGAGTAGTTGAATCCATCCTATTGACTGGCGGTCTACCCGTGGATCGTGTTATGCTAGATAATTTATGTGCAGTGACACTCCAAATAGGATCAGTAGTTCTTCTTTTGCCACCTGCGAGCTCTCCTGGTTCATATAAATACCTAACAGTGACATTGCCGTGTATTGGTGGTTTTGAAAAATGATTTTGCGGTTTTACAGGTATATACTTTTCTTTAATCGCGTTGTTAGGTTTCATATTAATTGTTCGAGTCATCTTGTGTTTCAGCACGGTAATTACGCCTGGTAATCTCTTGACCCATTCACGGGATCGTTTATCCTGAATAAACTCCTTCGCGTATTGATATCCAAATAACCGCTCAGCAAGTGTCCGGTTAAATCGTTCAACAATTGCCTGATCGCGTTGTAGTGCAGTATGTCCTCGTCTGATGGTGACATTATGATGCTTCATTGTTGATAACACTGCACCCTGAAATTCCTTGCCATGATCAACTTGTAATAGATTTGGCCAATGCAGAGGACCCCTTCGATAAATCCTTTCAAACGCAGAAGCCACTTCAGTTGATGATTTTGTCTTTAGAGGTTCTGCTTGTTTGAATCTACTCGCAACATCAACTATAGTTAGCGCGTACTTGTAAACATCATCATGCCGCAGAAATAATATATCAGCCTGATGAACCTCATTAGGTGTGCTGACATCAAAATGCGAGAAGTTAATTTGTTTAGGCGGTGGTAGATCAATTTGCCATATCGCCTCTTTGGATAACCAATCCGCTGCTGTAGTATTGTTCACCTTTGCGGCGCTATCGAGTTTACTGATTGCTGATTTACCCCTTCAGTATCCTCTTGGAGAATAATAAATAGATTCCATGATGTTATTAATTACCAGCACCCAACATCAATTTACATTTCATCGCCGATTTTAGCAAAAGGGAAACCAAATTTTCTTTGAAAGATTTATCAGTGATAGAATTCAACGCATGAATTAATTTCACATCTGCGATATGTCTATGTTGCAGATTACTGCTTTTATAAGCAACATCATGAGCATGACACGCCTTATCAATGGCGTTTATTGGGTTTCACCGGGTCGGGGTTGGTTTTGATCAGTGTGTCTGATATCGAGTCTGGTCCCGGGTCCACAATAACTATATCCTATAAGGTGTTTTTCTCCTGGATATTTTGCCCATGGTGTTCCTGGGAGTTTTACTAATTTGGCTGCAATATAACCTCCTCGTGTTTTTTTTAAAATAATATCTCCAGATTTCATAGAAACAAATCTAAATTGTTTGGTACCACATTGTACACACTTACCACCAAGTGTTGATCTGTTATTTTTGTTGTAATCGTCGTCAAGTCGTTGGCAAGACACAGGTTATGATCTATACTAACTGATGTTTCGATTTCTCTTTTTAAGAAAAATAGCTCAACGTCGTTTGTCTTTTTTACCTCACTTGCATACACATATAGTTTAAATAACTTATTTGAAATCTAGAGTTAAATCAACTGGTGGACAAGAACATATGTATCTTTAGTTTCAGGAGCACTAGATGTTTGAACTTGATCTTGATCCACAATAGATAGTACAATGAATCACAAACATAGCAAAACTGACTTTCGCCTAAAAAAATGCATCACTGAGACCATTACAAAAGCACTGCTTTACTTTCCAGATGTCAGTGTACGAATCAGCTACCTAGAGCAGATATTGTCAAGTTAATTACTGCTGGAATCTTCACGGAATATTTTTCATGCCAAACGGCATTGCTTTAAATTAATAAAGATCATCTGGAGCTGGATATTCCGAAATATATTTGGTTTCTTTTGCAAGTGGAAATGGCCAGAATCCTTTTAATAGTCAATTTTGTGACATTTTGCACGTCTGAGTTTGTCAACGCAGTTATCAATTCTTCGTGCTGACAATGTATGCTCCGTGCTGATATTAATAAGTGTCCTATGTTTAATATTAATAACGACACCATTATTTGGTTTCAGAATAATGATAGATGGTAAAATCCAATTATTCCATTTGATTTCTACATCTCCATGGGATGCTGCTTCATAGATGTAGAATCTACAATCTTAACTTCATGGTAGAATGTATATATTCGTGTTGGAACATTTCGAAACAGGTGCTATTTATCACGTAACATCAATTGTGTTCACTCCCTTTCTGCGGTTGTCAGCATGAACGATTTTGTTCGAGACTGGAATAATTTTGAATTCGAAAGAGTGGATAAACCAAAGGACCTGTAGCCAACTTCAATATCATCGTTTCAGTCTTCGCTGTGAGAAGCAGATACAACTAAACTGAATAAATAATTAGCATGGATATATTTCTACTAAAATGTTCAAAGTTGTTTATCCTTCCTCATCCCTGGAGTGTTATTAAATAAAACCACATACTGTACACCTTCACATCATCAGCCTATGATTCGTTGTCATTACCCCTTTCTAGTTTTGAACTTAATACAAAACGTGGGCCTGTGGTATGTTATACTAAAGATTGTTTTAGCGATCAAGTGACTTTTGTGTGAGATTTTCCTTTGGATCTCTTCGGGACATAAACTGAGTTTAATTCAGGAATTTGTATTACTAGGACTCCTGTCTTTAATTATTGGATTAATTTTGGATTTAACTCGCAACAACATAATATTTTTTTCCCCTTTTTTACCTTTGTATTCTTGCGTAATAAATTATAAGTTAAACTTTACAAAGCTGGTTGTCCTCACTCTTTTCTGTTAGGTATTTTAAGAACATTGTGCCATGTCCATCGTAATAATTTTGCCGGTTAATTTCGCGACTCGAAGCCGGTCGTTAGAAAATACATCTATGAAATATCCCACGCTTGCTGCAATTACTTTTACGTGTGTAGTTCCACGAAATTGACGTCCGATGCCGAGCAATCCTGTACGTCCTGTTTCAGTGATTCCTGATGACACGGGTGCGATAGATTATCCAGGCTTTGACAGCTGCGACGCCAACAAAGACGGGTTCACTTCGTGCAGCTGAATGTTTAGCTATTGATGTGAACTGGCGATCTGTCACTATGATTCTCATACTTTTCTTCTGCTGTAATAATAATAATAATAATAATAATAATAATAATAATCATAATAATAATAATAATAATAATAACAATAATAATAATAATGATAATAATAATAATAATAATAATTAGGACTGTGTATAGCACCTAATATCTAGAAGCTCAAAGCAATTTACACAATGATCTTGTTTGTTTTCTTGAATAGGATTTTTAACGTAGCTTGATGTCCCACCCATTCACATTATCCTGACACCATGCCGACCAGACCTAACACTAACCTCTTAATGCTGAGCGCCTTGTAATATCATTTTTAATAGTCTTTGGTATGACTCTGCCGGTGATTGATCCCATATACCTCCCGCTGCCGCGGCTGACGCTCCAACCACTAGGCTACCGGAGCAGCATTTACACAATGAAATTAGAAATAACAAAATGCTGAAAATATTAAAGGTTTGAAACATTATTAGGTCTTTATGTTTGTTCTTGCTGTCACAGAATTAGGCGAAAATTGAATTTATTGCTTTTTTGAATTACAAACTAATTTCACCATTTTTTTTTGTTTCGTCGTACATGCGTTACCTGGGGTGAATAAGTGGTTTTTTTCAAGGTAAGCGGCGTGTAACGTTTTGCATGTGCCTGACTTCGAATCACTTGAAGTCAGGAACATTAGAATCACAGGGTGCACGGTAATTTTGCCGTGAATTTTGCTCACCTATTTAAGGATATATAAGGCAGAATATTTCTGATAATAATTACGAGTCTAAAAGTATCTTATCACAGGAAAGATAGCTCGTCATTCTATCTCCAGCCAAAGGGGTGAGTGTTAAATTTATATTTCGTTTTATTGTAAATTTTACTCCGTTTATCATTTCATGTAATGATGCCTTTTTTACAATGCAGATTTAAACGTTGAATATTTGGAATTACTAGTCACTATTAGACGTTCAATGCAATAGCGTAATCTAAGTTTTAGATGGTTTTAGAAAAAACTATTATTAGTTTGGTCTCTTTATTGTAGCTGATATCGTAGCTGATTTGTTGCGGAACATCTCTGATATTGTAGCGGAGCATCTCTGATTTGTAGCGGAACGTCTCTGATATTGTAGCGCAACGTCTCTGATATTGTAGCGGAACGTCTCTGATATTGTAGCTGAACGTCTCTGAATTGTAGCTGAACGTCTCTGAACGTCTCTGAACGTCTGTGAATGTCTCTGAATTGTAGCTGAATGTGATTGATTGTGCCGTGATTGTGCTGTTTAATTGTGCGATCGAATTGAGGTATCTGACTGTCTGTCTGTCGGATTGTCTGTCCGTCTACATCTGTCGTGATGTGTAAATATCCGGAAATCTAGAAGTCCGGGTGTCGGAGCTGTCTAGAGGTGTAAACATCCGGGATGGCATCTAGGTATTTTGGAACGTTGGTTCTAGTAGATGCTGTATGCTGTCTGTACGTATAACTGTGGTGGATCCGTGAAGGGCAAGTGACCGCTAAAAGTATTGAGTCAACCCTAGGTATTCGGAGAAGCTGGGCTGCGATTCAATAGTTGGTGAATCGTACGGTTATACAGGGTCGAGACACATGTGTGTGTTGCAATTGTAGTACAATTGAATACATTGTTATATTTACATAGTTACTTCAATTCACAGTAGTATTTCAAGGGATTACATGAATCTCAATAAAGTTAGCAACTTGATTAAATACATGTATATGTTCGTGCTAGTTGTCGCAATCCATACGTGCGATAGTATAGTTTGATGTTTTGTATTTGTTATCGCAATTTATACTTGCGGTAATATAACTTTTGTAAAGGTTCCTTGGATCTGTGTATAGTTCAAGAGATTCCTCTGTATCTGTGCTTTATTTTGTATTAATATTTAATTTATTGTTGAATTGTGAATAGTTGTGAAGCGAGATTGTGGGTTGAATGCATGAGTTATTGTGCTGATACATTTTTATTTTTCATTAATAATTTATATCATAAATTTACATTATCTTTCACATATTGTGTTTGTGTTGTTCATTTTATCCACCATCCACTCGGTAACAATTCTGTTACACTTGCAAACGAAAAAGGTAAGTTTAAAGAGCACTCTTGATAGGGTTGTGTCTTTGCGTCTAATTTCAATGGGTAATCATTCCACGTTGCTGGGCCCAGGTATGCAAAAGAACGTCGTCCATATGACTTCGTTTTCATAATGGGAATAATGAGTGTACGATTGTCAGAAGAGGATCGTACGGATCTTGATGGTGTATACACATGGATGAAGCCAGAGATGATGTTCAGTAAAATATAGCACAGATAACAAAATTGTGTGTTTGATTCTAGATCTAATGGATAGTCAGGGTACAGAGCAGCAGGGATGCGTGATCTGATCGTGGTAATCTAACGATGATCTGAGCTGCTGTGTTTTGAACGTTTTGAAGATTCTGGAGTAGATGTTGATACGAACCAGCCAGAATTGAGTTACAATAATCCATTCGTGAAAGTATGAATGAGCACACACGTGTTTTGGTGGAATTAACTGAAAGATATTTGTGAATATAGCTGATGCGTCTCAGCTCAAGATATGCAGCCTTGCATATGCTCATGACATGTTGTTGCAATGTGATAGTACTGTCCAGAGTAACACCTAGGTTTCGTAATGACTGTGAATTTAATATTGGTGTTGCTAATAGTTATTATTAGAGGTTGTTGTTGATGATGTAGGGTTTAACGCCATTTTTAGCACACGATGGGCTATACATTGCGGCCAGTATTAATGGCTGAGGCAGGACCCGGGAAAAGCCCCAGAAAGAACCACGGAATCCGAGACTCGAACCCTCGCAGACAGAGGTGAGATGGTATTGATCCGTAACGGCCACTCGGGGCCCCACTTTAGCCTGAAGTCAAGATCTATGCAGTAATCATTTTCTGGGATTAGCAGGACCATGAAAGATGGTAGCATCAACTGCACTTGGTTTGCTCGACTTGTATATTTGGGTGGCAACAGCGTAAATTGGTGAGACACTGGGTAATGATCTATCACGCTTAAGAACAACTGAGTGCATAACATAAGGAGAACGGGGCCAAGAACAGACAACTGTGGAACACTGCAACATATATCAACTGGGCTAGAGTGTATTCCATTTCCAAATACAATTTGTGTTTGAAGCCATCATGAAAGTGGATAGAAATAACGTTCCTGTGGTGCTCGAATTGACGCCGATGAGGGGAGCAGCACGCTGAAAGGTTCTATTCTCGCGAGAACATTTATCCAGCAACATCATCATTAAGATCTTTTATGATTGGGATCCGACCAGGGGCAACTGCATGAGAAAAAAGTCTTAAAAGGAACTGACAATTATCTTAGCGTTAAAAAGAGCAATGGCTGGCCACACAATGGACGCTATTGATTGCAACAAGTCATGTACAGATCAGACCAGACATATCGCTTATGTCAGTGTGAAAACTCTAAAAAGTCGTGACGATGATATTGTGAACACGTTCTATCTCAACATTGACATTACACTGACTGACGCGGTCACTAAAGTGGTCAGGTTTGGAAACGACCATGTGTTGGTCCTGGCGACTGAAAGAAACGTCTCTAAGACAAATACGTGCTCAGCATCATGTATGATAAAGAAGTCTTTTTCAAGCGCTGACTCTAGAAAAGATTCTCATGTTGTTGTTCAGATCATCCGATGTATGGACTGCTCAAAAACACTTTTCGTAAGTTAACTAAAAACCTTTGAACTTTTTATGTCACAACAGATTTTTGTTTTTGCTATCCATCATGTCTTGTCACTAAATTGTCTAATCGATCATCCGATTTGTCACCAGTGAGATGAATGACGGTGTGACTAATAGAAATATCTCATTGTTGGGTTTCAAACACAAAACAATGACAATACATTCTGACCCTGATCTCGCTCATGTTAAGATTAATAAGTGAATATCCTACTGAAGCGTACCACACGCCTAAATCTTTAGAGCATACGCTACGTATTCTCCATTTGACTTATTTTGCATAAGTACTAAACAAAGGATAAACTCTTCGCATCATGTCATTGCACAGTTTCATCATGCTGAATCTTCGTTAAGCTTTTATATTTAAAAAGCTGGTTGTTCTCAGTTTTTCATAGTAATATTTAATCAATCCAATGTTTTGATCACAGCAGCATTGACACATCTGGTGCTGACCTCAAACACCGTCCTAGCAGCCCAGGTTTAAGCCAATTATTTGTCTTTCCTCTGAGGGTATTATGATGCACCCAATAGTCTCTCAAACTTGCCTTGTTGCACTTTTGCATGTTACCCAGCAGCAGAGAGAGCGAAGAGACCACGTTTTAGAAGTGTCCGTTTATGAAACTATGGCTTCTTACGAAAACGAAAACATAACATCAATAGTGCCAAACCAAGCCTCTCTTGGGCTTATTTATTTTTGCTACTGATGGTGTCTTGATATTTTTTTAAAATTATACGCGTGATGTTAACCAGTTCACACTTTATCGAGGTCGCGCCCTCTCTACTGCTGAATGGGCATGACTAAAGACATTTCTGAAAAGATTATAAACCAAATTCCCCGATTCACCAGGTCTGATGAATGTTTCTGAAAGTATGTGTATCAACTCTGTTAAACACAGCAAGAGTACTATGGTTATCTCTAATACCGTTTGGAAGAGATCTGGAGAAAGTTTTGCAATATTACCAAATATGATAAATACATTATATAATGAAATTACTCGAACAACTTCCACGAAACCCAATAATGCAATCACAATATATATATATATATATATATATATATATATATATATATATATATATATATATATATATATATATATATATATATATACCCGTAAAACGACATGATTTCTTTAAACCCAGTATTAGGCAATGTTACTGGCAGATATTTATATGAGCAGGGTGAACATGAAGAGGGTAAACAAAGGATCTACCGATCCTACTTGGACTGTTACTACACATAAAATATATAGTATAACAAGATCCACGGGCAGACATGCAAGATACAAATTCGATTCAACTGCTCCTATGCGCGGATTTACACGTGAACTGTTGCGAGTAATAGCCGAGGATACACAATTAACACACCGATCACTTAACTAGCATATCTACGTCTACTACATTCAAGACATGTCAACATTGTATTTTTATGTGTATGACCAAGACTACTATCCTTCCTATCTATGGTAAAATTTCTTGGATGTTTATCCAAATACTGCCATAACATTATTGTGTTACAGATCCCACAGTGATTATTCTGCTGTTGTTTTAGCATCATTATAAATTCAGCATCACTATACCAATCAGTAGGATTTTCGGAAAGGCGCACATAAATAGTTAATTTATCAACGACAAGAATGTCAACGTCTTCTTCCTGACAGAAACATGGCTACACACATCAGGCAATGATCCCACATGCGCGGATTTAACAGCCACCGCATACTCCATTAAGTCTTTCCCCGCAACTCTCGCGGAGGTGGAATTGCTGTAACCATAAAGAATTCCATGGTAAAATATCGTAAGTACAACAAAAGATTTAATTTCTGCCACACATCGTTTGAACTATTTCAAACAACACTCACACTGGACCAAAGGCTAGTCTATTTTTTTCTGTCTCTACCGCCCAACTAGTAGAAAAAATAAGCTGACTGAATCTCTCGTTTTGGGTCCGTTTCCGAATATTCTGGATAATGGAAATTGGAAATTTGAAAGGTTGCAAAATAATTATTCTTGTAAATGTCAACTTTCAGTTTGACTGTCTGGAAACCCATACACGTCAAAACTTCTAGATTCCATTCATGTTTTCAACCTTAAACAGTCAGTTAACCATTCCAACCATCAACTTGGTCACATTTTAGACTGGTTTCATCATAGACCTGATGATAATATTATACAATCCACCCTTGTATCCCACGAACTTGCATCAGATTACTTCTGCATTATATGCCATCTCGACGTATCAGTCCCCAACCCTCCACTTTTTATTTGCTACTAAGAGAATCCTCCGTAAGATAAATAGAACTAAATTAATGCATGACATCCAATAATACGCAACAAATTACTTAGATCCTACAGGAGAAATACTCGATAAATGCCTGCGTTCAGTGCTTGAAAAACATGCCCCAACCACCAAATGCAGAATATCAATAGAGCACTGTTATATATTATATAGCAATGTTAGGGACCAGCTTCGCACTGCAAAATGACAACGACGTGAAGAAGTGAAGCTTTGGCTTTCCACATGACTCACTATTCATAACCAAATGTATAAAGCCGCTAAGAAGAACATTACAAACATAGTCCATTCAGCAAAAATATCCCAAGACAGTACTAAGATCACGGAGAGTTCCAGCTCCAAAGAGCTCTACGAGATAACTAACAAACTAATGTCAAGGAACAAATGTACACCATTTCCAACTACCTTCTCTCCAGTAGACATTCCAAACCTATTTGCAAATTTCTTCCGTGACAAAGTACATGCCATTAGAGGTTCGATTGAAAACACAGTTTCATTTAGCTCGTCACCATAAGTTAGTATGCAAAATTTTAGCGGCAGCCATTAGGAGCATTTGAAACTGTGTACGGACAATTGTGATGAAGAGTACACAAAGTCATATGAACTTGTATCAATTTCAACATCACTGCTCCTTGAGTACTTAGACCCAATATTGCCTTCACCAACTGATGTTATTAATATTTCTCTCTCATCGGGGGAATTCCAATCATGTTTTTAAATAAAACTGCCGCCGTAAAGCCTCTGCTGAAGGAACTAACACTTGACCTTTACGATTTGAAGAACTACCGCCCAGTTAATAATCTCCCGTTCATATAAAAACGCAACTTGTATCTCATTTGAATTCAAACAGTCTTTTTAGCAATATATAGTCTGCGTATCGCTCTTGCTACAGTACTGACACTACTCTTCTGACAGTATTTAACAACATTCTCTCTGCTTTGGATAGTGGAAAGATTACAGTCCTCACCCTCCTTGATTTGTCTGCAGCATTTGACACAACAGACCATATTATATTACTTCACCGTCTCCAGCATGTATTTGGCATTCAGAATACAGCTATACAGTGGTTCAAGTCCTATTTAGTCAACAGGACACACATTGTATCTGCATATGGAATAAACTCCAGCCTAGTTGATCTATGTTCTTTGTTCTTGGACGTGTGAAAGTGTCATAGATCATCACCCAGTGCCTCACCAATTGTACGTTGATGACACCCAAATATACAAGTTGATCCACCCAACTGAAGTTGATGCTACCATCCAAGGAGTAAAGAGGTGCATTTCTGATGTGAAATCATGGATGACATGTAACAAGCTGCAGGTAAAAGATGATAAAACTGAGGCTATTCTGATGACAACACAGACTTTCTAATTCACATCCTTTACTTCAAAAAATAAATATCAGCAACACTAACATTAAATTCACACCATCAGTACGAAAAATAAGTGTTACTCTAGACAGTACTCTCACAATGCACCAACATGTCATGAACATAACGTATTTCGATTAGAGCATACCTCCCCACTGCTCTGAACCCTACAATGGCTATCCATTCGAATCTCGATTAGAGCATACCTCCCCACTGCTCTATACCCTACAATGGCTATCCATTCGAATCTCGATTAGAGCATACCTCCCCACTGCTCTGAACCCTACAATGGCTATCCATTCGAATCTCGATTACAGCATACCTCCCCACTGCTCTGAACCCTACAATGGCTATCCATTCGAATCTCGATTACAGCATACCTCCCCACTGCTCTGAACCCTACAATGGCTATCCATTCGAATCTCGATTAGAGCATACTGCTCTGAACCCTACAATGGCTATCCATTCGAATCTCGATTAGAGCATACCTCCCCACTGCTCTGAACACTACAATGGCTATCCATTCGAATCTCGATTAGAGCATACCTCCCCACTGCTCTGAACCTTACAATGGCTATCCATTCGAATCTCGATTAGAGCATACCTCCCACTGCTCTGAACCCTACAATGGCTATCCATTCGAATCTCGATTAGAGCATACCTCCCCACTGCTCTGAACCCTACAATCGCTATCCATTCGAATCTCGATTAGAGCATACCTCCCCACTGCTCTGAACCCTACAATGGCTATCCATTCGAATCTCGATTAGAGCATACCTCCCCACTGCTCTGAACCCTACAATGGCTATCCATTCGAATCTCGATTAGAGCATACCTCCCCACTGCTCTGAACCCTACAATGGCTATCCATGTATTATGTTTGTATAGGTTTGGACGTTGATTATAATGGTAAAAACCGTTTTAAAATCAGACTAAAAGTTTTTTTTTTATAGCATTTTATGAGACAAACATGGCCAAAGTGCGCTTTTGAGAAAACACGCTTCGAATGTTGTGTATACATATATCAAAAGTTAAAAAAGTCAGTTAGTGGGTAAAACACAACCATAATTGTGTAAATCGTAGTAATCTGACAAACTATCAAAGAATCCCTATTAAAGCTGCAAGTATAGTCTGTCCTTAAAAGAAGGTTCGGTTTAGCAACATCAGCCTCTCAGCCAATACAGTGGCAGAGCGCATTTCAGAGCTGTCAGGTAACATTTATGATCATCTGTGTGAGAAAGGTAAACATTTCCATGCATACTCAGTCGCTCTTGATGAGAGCATAAATATTACTGACACTGCACAGCTCGCAATATATGATGATAATTTTGAAGTGATGTAGGAGTTGCTCAAAGTGATTCCAATGCATGGCCAGACCACTGCTCAGGAGATATTCCGCCAGCTGTGTGATGCCATTGTGGATGCCGGTTTACCGTGGAAAAGTTTTGCAGGAATAACAACCGACGGAGCGCCATCAATGACAGGGAAAATAAATGGACTCGTGGCACATGTTCAAAGAAAGCTGGAATAGGAGGGCGTGGAAGAGGCCGTTGCTCTACACTGCATTATCCATCAGCAGGCCCTTTTGCAGCAAATGCCTAAAGTTTGACAATGTGATGTCTGACGTTGTGAAATGCATAAACCATATCAGATCCAGGGGCTTGAAGCACCGACAGTTCCGTGCCTTTTTAGAGGAAATAGAGTCAGCATATGAGGATGTTATCTACTTCACCGAGGTACGTTGCCTTAGATGGGGAAACATCTTGAAAAGGTTTTTTGAGTTGAGAGTATAAATCAAAGCTTTCATGGAGAAGGATGGGGTGGTTGTTCCTGTACTAAGTGATCCCAAATGGCTCATGGACTTTGCTTTTCTTGTTGACATTACACAGGAGCTGAATGTACTCAAAAAGAAGTTACAAGGCCAGGGGCAGCTTGTCAGTGTTGCCTATGACAATGTCAGGGCATTCTGCACAAAACGTATGTTATGGAAAGCCCAGCTTTCTCAAAGAAACCTCTGCCATTTCCCAACATGCATAAAACTCAAGGATTCGGGCACACCATTCAGTAGTAAGTATACTGATGCCATTGCAAAGCTACCGGAAGAATTTGATCACAGGTTTGCAGACTTCAAAACACACAGAGCCACTTTTCAAATTTTTGCTGACCCTTTCTCCTTCAATGTGGAAGATGCCCACCCCCTTGAGCTTCAAATGCAGCTGATTGATCTTCAGTGCAATTATAAACTCAAGGCTAAGTTCAGGTAGGCGAATGGAAAAACAGACAAGCTTGGACAATTTATGAGAGAATTGCCCTCCACCTTCCCTGAGATTTCCAGGTTGTTCAAGCGGATCATGTGCCTTTTTGGGAGTATCTATCTGTGTGAAAAGCTCTTTTCCACTATGAACTTTAACAAGTCAAAGTTCAGGGCCAAACTTACTGATGAGCATCTTCAAGCTATACTGAGGGTCTCAGTTGCTTCCTCACTCAAGCCAAATGTTGCTCAGCTGTGTAAGAAGAAGCGCTGCCAGGTCTCTGGCAACAAGAAGTAGGAGGAAGTAAGTGAAGCCTATGTTCTTGAGAACCCTTAATGTTTTTATTTGTTATTAATAAAGGTTGAGCAGATTGTAACAGTTGTACTTTATTGAATTTGAAAACGCTTTTTGTGGAATACTTGATGCGGCTCAGTCACACCCAGACTCTATCTCCTGCGGCCCCCGGATAATTTGAGTTTGAGACCCCTGAATTCTAGCGCTTTATGATCAGTATTATTTTTTTCATATTAATCTACAAAATTCTTTAATCAATGATGCGGAGGTTTTTCAAAAAAATGCCGGAGATTGACATAGATTAGCACAGCTGTAATTTTTAATAATAGCCAATCAAGAAACATTTTAAATATATCTAGCCACACCGTACATATTTCATCCCAAATTATTATTCCGGGTATATATATATATATATATATATATATATATATATATATATATATATATATATATATATATATATATATATATATATATATATATATATATATATATCACCCATCCTCGAATTAGTGCATGCTTCACTGCTGTATCGAAAGTAGCTATGATAAGTACAATAATTAACTCTCCGTTGTTTCATTTCTCGTGCGAGTCTATGTGTAGGAGTTAAGACAGCTAAATCTGAATTCTGTCTAGATAATTCAATAACACGAGTTGTCTTACCGCATGCGCTTTTCCGTTTAGATAAACGGCCTTATGTCTACATACTTGATAGGATATAGATGGCGTTGTTGACATTTGTCTGATCGATAAGTATCACTGAGTTCAACGTCTAGGGATTCAGAATAATCATATAACGTTTATTGTTTTATTCTCCATGATCCCCACGGTGCATAAGCGTTTGTAAAACAAGTCTTTACTTCTATATTTTTTGTATCGATATAAAATGAATCCGTTGCAACTATGACTGCTGTGTCAGGGAATATATTTATCATTGATATCAAGTTTATAGAAATAGAAGCGAGCATAGATGATGTTAGATGTCTATACTGAGGAGAGACGTCATCGATATTACAACCAACCGTGTTCCGTTAGACAAGTAAGCATTTTCTCGATTGATAAATGTATCTCTCGCTGTTGCATCTCCGATTATAAAATCAAATTATTTTTCTACCGAGATCTTTTGCGGCGCTATCATCATCAGGGTATGGTAACCATCTTCAGTCTGCTTTTTATATGATATATTTGACTCGCCGTGAACCAACGATATTTTAATATTTTACAGTCAATCATATATCGTTAGAACACTATTGGCGCCGAGTATTTATCAGAGAAATGTTTACCAAGCCAAATGTAAAAAATCGGAAGGAGTCCTTTAGCAAATTCAGATAATATACTACAAGCAAATCCGATTAGATCAAAATCGGGTAGTGGTCCATTTATCGATACTCGTGTCCAAATCTTTTAAAATATTCAGCACACTCACCCAATCCGATAAAATGTATCGGATAACACGCGGATAAATGAACCGACATCTTTTTAATCGTATTTAGTATTCCACAATCCACTGTGTCCATATTCACAGCAACGTGATTTTATATCCTCGAGAAATTCAAATCATGTTTAGCTTCCACGAATTCTTTTACCGGGAAAATTGAGCTGCAACCGACCGAACATGAAAACAATTTGTTAATAATTGCTCAATATTCTCTGTTGAAATTTTCTGCGCCAGTTTTCACATTGTTTCATGAAGAGATTCTTAACGAAATATTTAGCATTAGGTCATATAAATTGATCAAACTTACAACCTGTAACGTCGTTTTCACATCTCTGAAATAACCATATTGACATATGATTGTTTTTACTTAAATCGTGAATATAGTCAAACATATTTCGTCTTGAGTCCTTCTTTGGATAAAATGCTACAGTTCGGACTCGTGTAAATACTGTTATTGCGTCAGTCGTTTATCTTTCTATGCCTTAGATCAGTTAACCCGTTTCCACGCATTGTATTTACAAAATTCTCTGTTACTCGCACAGCGACACAATCCTTTAAAATTTCATTGGTTTCAGATTATCAATAGTGAGTTATTTATTTATCGGATAAATACCATAAAAATCCGCGGTTACAGGATAGACTCGTTCATAATATCGTTTGTCAATACCACTCAACATTCCAGGTTTGGAATTTTTACTCAATATGATAGGATTTTTTATTAGCAAGAACAGGATAATATATACCACGAATAATCCAATTACCTGTTTCTGCTAGTACCATTAATTTTAATGTGAAAAAAATACTTCCGATTATAGAGATGGGTAATAATGTTTACCGCTCGTTTCTCGTTCATTGTAGCATTAATACTATTATTGATTCGGAATGTTGACCATACCTGGGATGCGCCATCTTTGCTACACTCCTTCTTGGCATCGTGAATTTTACTAATAATATTTGTATTCTTCAAACTCCTCCATATTATTATGTTAAACAAGTATTTAAATAAAAATATTATATATACAATGACTCAAACAAAGAATCAGTGCAAGTGGTTGATGATAGGGTCTTCAACATCTTGTAATCAATCATGCATACATAAATTCTGAGTAAATCATTCACAACCACGAAGAAATCTAGGTATAAAGCATATTTGTAATGTGATGTTGGAGTTAGATTAAAACACATTTGCGTATGCAATGTGGTGGTAAAAGATACAGAGAGCGCAAACAGTATTATGATAAAAGAAATACGGACAGTAAAAGAGCTATAAGAACCCCTGAAGATTTTTTGTCTAGATTCTCAATTAACACTCAGGACAAATTATGATTTAAAATATATATATATATATATATATATATATATATATATATATATATATATATATATATATATATATATATATATATATATATATATATATATATATATATATATAAGTTGATATCCGCGCTATAGAGGATGTGTTAAAAGATAAATCTTCATGGACGCTAGGATTTGCAATGACGATACATTCATCTCAGCGTGTCAACTATTTGAGATACATATCTTTGAATTAGTGATGACGAATCGAATGGTCAAACCTAGTCGATCTCGCAGTATCACGAGTTAAAAGAATTTCTCAGCAGCGGATGGTTATTTTAAATTTTACTGACACCAGCAACGAAATTGTTAGCGATGTCATAGTAAGAAAAGAATTAGCTGGTGATAAACAAAGTGACAAATAAAATAATCCTGATTGGTATAGTGATGCTGAATTTATAATGATGCTGAAACAACAACATAATAATCACTGTGGGAGTTGTAATGTAATAATGTTATGGCAGTATTCGGATAAACATCCACGACAATTTACCGTAGATAGGAAGGATAATCGTCTTGGTCATACACGTAAAAATACGATGTTGACCTGTCTTGAATGTAGTATACGTAGAGATGCTAGTTAAGTGAACGTGGTGGTAATTGTGTATCCTCGGGTATTACTAGCAACTGTTCACGTGTAAATCTACACATAGGAGCAGTTGAATCTAATCTGTTTAGTGCATGTCTGCCCTTTGGATCTTGTTATGCTATATATTTTATATGTATTTTCATTATTTAATGCATTGATCACATTTGGTAGTCTTGCAACCCATTCACGAGATATCTTCTCGTGAATGAATTCCTTCGCGTATCAATATCCAAATAACCGCTCAGAAAGTGTTCTATTACATCGTTCAACAATTCCCTAATCAAGGTGTTTTTCAGCATGTCCTCGTTGTACTTTGACATTATGTTGCTTTCATCAGCGATGATACTAAACCCTGAAACTCCTTGCCAGGATCAACCTGTACTAGTTCTGGCCATCGTAGACCACCTCGTTGATAAATTTGTTCAAACGCAGAAGCTACTTCTGCTGCTGTCTTTATTGATAATGGCTTTGCTTCTTCTTTGTATCTACTTGCACTATCAACTACAGTTAACGTGTATTTGTATGTCATTTGATGGTTAGTATCATCTGATTAAAAAATATATCCGCCTGATAAACTTCATTTGGAACATTAATATCAAAATGCGCGTATTGGATTCGTTTATGTGGTTGTAAATAAATTTGCCATATTGCCTGTCTATAAAACTAATCTACTGCATTAGAACCTTTGACATCTGCAGCTTTGGCAAATTTACTAATTGGTGATATATCTCTCCAAAATCCTATTGGACTATAAAAAACGGATTCCATAATAATATTAATTACCAGCCCCTAATAATAGTTTACCCTTCATTGCAGATCTTACTAATGAGTTTGCTAATGATTCTTTGAAAGATTTATGTTGTTATAGAATCTAACGTATGAATCAACTTCACATTTGCCATATGTCTATGATACAGATTGTTACTTTTATATGACACATTAATGCAATATCACCTCCTTGTTTGTTTTTTTTTAAATTGGGTCATTGTGGTTCTTCGGTTTTAATAAATAGTTTATCTCCCTTTCAATGTCACAACTGACCAGGATCACATACTTTTGGCAATTGCGATCTCTGGATTTTTCCAAGATCCAGATTGTATAACCGCAGCCGTGAAAGGGGCAGTGTGGTCGCCACTCTCACCCACCATCCACTAGTATGGTCAATCTTCTTGCTGCTACGTTTACTAGACAAAGAGTCATTAGCTCTAACCTTCTGTACAATGTATGTCTTGCATGAAAAGCAAACTTGAATGGTATATGTAAAAACAAAGTCAGGCACCAACGAAAACCTAGAATTAGATTCATAATTGAAAGCAAATAAATTCTTGTATCATAAAGACAAGTTGGGAATGTGGTTGAAAGTCAACAAAAACATGAGCTTTTGCTGTGGATCTGTCATTTTCCATATTAAAATTTACATTAAAATATTCCATTCTCTGTTGACTTAATGAAAGAGAAATATTTATTCATATTTGAATTAATATATTGCATGCTTTGAACGATTGGTAAGATTAAAAAAAAAAGCTAACTGGATTGGTAAACTAACTGAGAAGCCATTTTCTATTACTGTTTTGTGCAAAGAATGTTTTTAAATTACCCACAAACTTTATTATAATAGAGGTAGGAGCAATATGCTAATATCAAACTGTACAGTACCTAAAGTATCTACGAGACCACTTCCTGTTATCAGACTGTTATCTTCTTTTTCTTTTAACGATTCATCAACCAGAACCATTAATCTTTGGGTTGCGGCCTGTTTTATTATTTCACTTTCATTTGCAGGCATAACTTCAGTAGATGGTAATGTCATTTTTTTTATCGTAATAACAGTAAAATTCTGTCCTTGACCGCCGAAAACGCTTCACCGGCAAGATCACCGATTGCGCTAGGAGCTTTGTCGCGAATAACATCGATAGCTTTCACTGATAATTGTTTTGCAACTGGCATTGCTTTTGGGGCTATCCTGGTAAATAAATCCCCAACAACATCTCCAAGTCCATCTCCGTAGGTTATTTCATAAACTGGTAATCGTGCATTTACTACTCTGACCATTCTTGGTCTACGATAAGAATAATGTACGATCATTTTATTTAATCATTCACCATGATCTAAATAATGTGTCAAGGGATTTAGTCATCTGTAATTTCATCGATAAATTCCCGTTAGGCATTGATGTATATGATACCACCGGTAAATAATCGTCGACAGATATCCGATATTTCGTTGATAATTTCATGAGAAGTATTTCCAGCTCGGTTTCCTCCTATGAGAATTTCTAGTTTATTCACGTCAGCGATGACGTTGTCAGGGCAAGTGATAAGATTATTTCCCAAACCACCTCCTGTAGTAGCGCCAGAAAAGTCATCACCAGGATCTCTTTCCGTACTCAGTGAAGAGCTCTCTCTCTCTCTCTCTCTCTCTCTCTCTCTCTCTCTCTCTCTCTCTCTCTCTGTTTACGTTTTCTTTCTCCCCTTTTTTGTTCAACCTCTTCAATTTTTTGTTTCACCCTTTTTGTATTTGATCACTTCTAGATTTTTCAGCTTCCAACATCATCCTTTGTTGTTCTATTGATTGCAGAGGTGGAGGTAGCTAATACTGGTGAGGTTGTTGCATTTGTTGCAAAGGTGGAGGTAGTTGATACTGGGGGGATTGTTGTTGATCTTCACGACGATAATATTTTAATTTATCCATCAAATCTTTATATATTAGATCGGTAATATTAGCGCTGGGTTTATCATAAAACACACGAAATAATCGTCTTAAAAATTATCATCATTTATTTTAGCGTATTTAGGTTTTAAAATTTCAGATTTTCGAGAAAGACTATCAAGTGAAAGAGGAAAATCTTCTTCGTTAACATTGTTTATATCTTCAATAACACGTTCTGTAAATTTTGTTTTTCTTTATGTTTAGATGCAGGTTTATCTTTCACATCAGCTATTTGAGTGTAAATTTTATCAATATCTTGTTGAGGTTGTGAGGCAGCTATTCTAACTGGAAGATCTGATAAAATATGTTGCGTTGCCCTAGCGGTTTATTGTAATGTCCCAAGAAGAGGTTTCTTTTCTTCTGGATCAGTGATATCTCCCCATACATACAACTTTCTCAGGTGTTGCAGTAATAGGTTTAAATAATCTTTTTGTACCTTCTACGTAATCAACTTGTGACTCCTGGCGTTCTTGAAGTTTTGTTCGAAACGAATCTTTCAAAGGAATATATTTTTTTATTGCTTCCTGACGATCGCGAGCTAATCTAGTAGGGTATGCTCCTACGATATTTAACATATGTTTATTGATATATATATATATATATATATATATATATATATATATATATATATATATATATATATATATATATATATATATATATATATATATATATATATATATAATGATTTCATTACATGTATCAATACAATATTAAGCTAATTTGTAGCAGTACCGAGGAAGAATATTACTCAAAGTTCAAAAAAGTCTCTGATTGACTTATTCATTTTGTTTGATTTATATACAAGCTTTTTTGATCCTCAGATTGACAATTTAACAGATGGAGAGAGCAGCCGAGAGGGTTGACTACAACATTTGTTTGGGTCAATGTAGGTGTAGTCATTGATTGACTTCTATGTTAGTCACCATTAGTCGATTTGGTAATAAGAAGGGTGACGTTTCGATTTAGTCTGTTCACCCTCTCTGCTGATACTGACTGACTGAATGAATAGTTGGATTTAAATTGAAACCGGCCACTAGGGTCATATGTTCACTATTTTGCACTGCCATTTATTTACATGGCAGTGATTTAATTTATCCAGGAAGATGGAATGGTGCCACATCTTCCTGACGTTTATGCGCACAGCGTGCGCTATTTAATTTGGTCGTCATATCATACCCCTAAAAAGGGGTTAATGATATGAATGTTAGACCTGGGTGAGTGGGAATAGACCCATCACGCACTCAACCTATCAACCAATCGAAAGTACGCTTATTCCAAATTCAATCCAGTTTTTCTAGTGGATTTCCCTATGCCAAAATTGTGTAAACCACCGATGCAATTCATCAAATGGTAGAGTTGAAGAATTAAATTACGTTCCTATCTATACCAATTTTCTAGTATAAAGGTGTACATATTATATGTCCCTAACAATTTCTTTTGCTGATATGACTAAACGTCATTTGAAAGGTAGCCACTGTCAGAGGGGATTAGATTGTTCATTTTGAGCTATGGGTCCGAAAATGATCAAGTTATGCTTTTTGGATAGAGCTTGTCAAGGAGGGTTTCCGTAATCAAGTGGAATACCCTATTAAGGCAATGAAAGACAATAGCCTTAAAAAAGACTTTTTTTTGAGAATCCCATGATCACATGTTAGTGACCGATTATCCCTCTGCTCCTGTGGTTGGTCCCTGTATACTTCTTGAGTGTCTTGTTTGACCCTGTACTCACTCGATGATTCCCTGTATACATCTTGTGTGTCTTGTTTTGGATTCTTACTCTAAACGTCCTTGTTCCCTCGTCAATTTGATTCCGTATTTTTCCTTATCAATTTGGAATTCTTTGTGCTGTTTTGTGTAGAATATATAACCCCATATGACAACTAATTTGTATTGTTAGTTAATGCATGATGTTATTAAGTTACTGCAAGGCCTAATAGTTTTGTGGTTAGCTATCTTTATAGTGTATGAATTTTAGGTCATTTTCTAAATTAGCATACTTTGGTTGCAACCTTGTGTTGCTGGGCCTGATAGTCTTGGGTTTGTGACTACCTAATAAGATCTAATTTGGGGTCAGAACCTATGCATATATGATGAGGTTTTTAGTTGCAACATTGTGTCGCTGGACCAGATCGTTTTGAGACTACCTCATACACTCTAGTTGGGACCATAGTTATGGGCACGTGTTAGTGGTTATACTTTAACCACAGCGGTATCGCGGTTTTTAGGGGCCTATAATACCTTCGTAATATTGCTACTGACTTAAGTCAGTCTAATACATTTATAATTTCAAATATAAATTAATAAATTCAATAGAAGTGATTGGGCTTTCAAAAGAAACCGGAACTTGTATTAAATCATCATTCGCCTGAGATATTAAATCAGAGTGCAATGAATCCAGTTTACGATTAAGGGAACCAGTCTATCAAACTAATAGTCTGCTTCTCTGACAATTTCCAATCTACACACTGATAACCCTCCAATTATTTACATTAGCACATCATCGGTCAATCCTACGGTTCATTTGTTTGGTAAAATCCTAGAACGTCCAAAGTGTGTGAGTTTTTGGAAACATACTTAGGGAACAAGAACGAAAAGCACGAATTTTCTACAACTACAACGCCAACATAAACCGAACTATTTTGGCAGAGGTGATCTAAATGACTCGTTTGAACTGGTAACGCTATCAACTCCTACATATGGGCATAAGCTATTTATGGTGTTAACCAAGCTAGTTTTATAAATGGTCTTAAGTCAGCAAGGTAAAGCCTGAAGAAACCAAGAGGTAACGTGTTTAATCTTTAATTTAATCAGTCAAACTTAAAATATTCATTATGTACATTTTTCCGACTTGAGTAGCATTCGAATTTGGATTAATATAAACTCCGAAATACACGTCTTTACATGTTCTCTTTGTATTTTCGGTTTCCACGAACAAATTATTATTTGTTATTGTTTGGATAATAATATAAATCAAAACAAAATATGATTTATGTGATTTTCATACGAATTATGCGGTTACTAGAAACACCGAAATACACTGAAAAAACCGAAATACAAATGTACTTACATGTTCTCTCTGTATATATATATATATATATATATATATATATATATATATATATATATATATATATATATATATCGGTTTCCACTCACATTATTTTTGTTTTTGTTTGAATAATAATATAAAGCAACAAAAAAATGATTTATTATATTTTTATACGAATTATTTACTCTTTTCCTCTTTATATCACAATTCAAGTAATGATGTCATTTGGTCGTACCTGATTCGACAGACCTGATATAAGGTGAATTTCCTGACATTTGGCACACACACACATACACACACACACACACGCACACACACACACACACACATATATATATATATTGGTTATGATGATATGAGAGTTGATTGTAAGGGTGCTAAAACAAGTCTATTTTTGGGAATATGTTCCGAATTAAGCGACTTCCCAAATAAAGATTGTTTCTTAACTTGAATACGAAATAAGATCAAAGGGAGAACAATAAATATATGTGCAGTGCAGTCAATTAGAACATGAATTAAGCGACTTGAAACAAAATTAATTAAGCCGGCTTACACCGTCCGTTCCGGATATTACATCGTTCCGGAACGATCAGTCGTTATCATACTAACAAACTTCTGGAATGATCAACCTATCCAATAAGTACGACCAATTGACGCGTGCATAACTAGGAAAAAGTAGATATTTATCTAAAAATATAATAAATCATATTTATTTTGCTTTATATTATCATACAAATTAAAACAAAAATAATGTGTGAGTTGAAACCGATATATACAGAGAGAACATGTAAATGCATGTGTATTTCGTTTTTTTCAGTGTTACTGTTACTAAGCAATTGTTTTCACCTCCGCCGAAAGTAGGTAGCTAAGCTCGTGACGTCATGCCGACCCAACCTATTTCGGAGTTTCTAGTAACCCCAAATTATGTACTTTGTCCCTATTTATAGCACAAGTTATGTAATGATGTCAGCAGAGAAATTAGATCGTGGGGCACTATAGCGACAAGATTTATAGCGGCAATGGAAATCACAGTCAAAACGGTGGTGGGGCACTTTAGCGTCAAGATTTATAGTGACAAGGGCAATTTAACATGGTGGGCCTATCTAGCGTCAAGGGGAATTTAACATGGGGACTATTATTTGTGACTGTCTAGCAACAAGGCAAATTTAGGCAAAGAAAGCAAGTATCTTTTCGAAGTATATGAGTGGCCGTGAAAAGGGCCTTTGAGTACTTCTTTTATTTCCTACCGTTGTTCCAACACCTTTTGACTTTACCAATGATTCCTTTTTTCTTCTTCTTTTCATCCTCCGGAATCCAGTCATGGTGTCCCATAGCTCACATCTCCCTGGTCTAGCCCCGCACACACAACGTCGGCTCCAGTCATTCTCCCAATTTATTTGTGTGATTGGGAGTGCAGAGGAAGCTTGAGTGGCTTCACTATCCCATTCTTCCATTTGAGGGATAGTGAAAGCCTGTTCATGTCTTCCTCGATACTGCAACCGTTAATGAAGTTGTGGTTGTTGAGACTGTGACTGTGGTTGTGTCTGTCCTACCGGTTCTGGTTGTGTCCTCACCTCAGGTTTCACCTGACAGACTTCAAGCATCATGAGGTGAGATCGGATTGGACTTTTCATGTCCTCCTCCATAGCTGCCAAGTGGCCTGTTTTTTCCTCATTTCTCCCGTCATTTGGACCTGAATACAGATGTACTTTTTTTTTTTTTTTTTGGGGGGGGGGGGGGTGGCGGGGATCCCAAAAATACGTTTTTTAATTAAAATAAATAATAACAATTTCTTTGGAATTTTTCAGTTTAGGACGCGCATTCGGTTCTATTTTGATAGAATGTATCGAATGTATATAGGAATACAGTTCTACAATACGATTGGTTCATTTGAAATCGAGGCTACTATGCTTGTCTTTATCCGCCATATTTGATTTCGCAAAGTGTTACCGTTGTCGAAGTATCTCGTCTTCCTAATGTTTAGCTTCTAATCATGTTAAATAGGAAAGAGGAATATTCAGAAGTTTCTCCAGGACAAAGTGAAGGAAACAACTGCAAGGACAATTGTGCCGTCTTGTGTAGATTTGTAAAGCCATATAGTAACGGAGAAAACTTGACGTTTTGCAAATTGTGTAATGTGATTTCGCTATCAGGCATGAACGCGCACGAAAACGCTAATACACATCAGGTTCTTGCTTCATTACACACAAGTTAGCCTGAACTTGCGACATATATAAATACTAGAGAGAACCTTAATAAAATTCGATCGAAATTAGATTTATTAAATTTCTTTTAGAAATAAACCTTCCTCTTTCAGTTACTAGTGTTGCTGGTGAGTTATTTTGCACACGTTTTCCAAACATTAAAATCACAAAGGATAACTCATATGCTCTGCCTTTCGTTTTGAAACATATTAAAAAAAGAATTAGGAGGATAGCTCTAGTAGGTGTTTTAATGAAGTTATCTTCAATGAAGTTATCAACAATAAATGTGCTACAGCTCGCAAGGCATTAAAATCCAATTGATATCATGCACGCCACTTGTTTGATGTTACTTTTATAATGCTCAATGTTATTTTAGTTGTGAGTTTTCCACAAAGTTGAAGTTAATTAGCTTTGCAAAACATGGCATCTACTCTAGAGTTTCTGACAGAGCAGGACACAAAACGTTTGAATAAACTTAACAAAGGTTTTAAAAATGTGAGGAAATATGAATCGTCTGAGTGCATGGAAAGTTGATGCAAATGTAGTTGGTCAGTTCATAAGAAAACTGAACGCTAGAGGACTTGCATTTTGTGATCTTTGCAATAAAAAATTGAACTACACCATTTGCAGTTGGAAGAGTTGGGAGCATAAAATGATGAAACCTACAACGCAGTACAGGACAGCCCCACCCCTTAATATTTTCAGGGTTTTTGGGGGCGGGGGACGACAATCATGTCTGATGTTTGAAAGCCCACATGCTTGTAGCAAGAAATATGTGCAAGCTTGCCACAAGCGAGTAACAAGCTTGCAAAAATAAGCTTGCACAAATAAGCTTGCACAAATAAAAATATTACACAAGCTTGCAAAATGTTCCAAATACAAGTTTGCTGCAACCTTTATAACAAGCTTACAATTTTGGTTTGGGCGTAGCCTATTACACTGGTCAACAGTGAAATCATTACTGACTTGAATGGCCCTAATCTGTAGTATTTTGGTGTGCCGAACACGAATATAACCGTGAAAAAATTTTATTGGCTCTCGTTTTGAAGATATTCATATACCTCATTTTCTATGTTTCACTGTGTAAATTTCTCCATTAGGACTGCATCAACATCCGGAATAATGATGTAACATTGCATAATACCATCATGCTCACATCATCCACAGTTGATTGCATCATTTTCTGATGCAATGCAATACTAATGCCATGCGGCTGCTGAAGTAAGTTGACGTCAGCAGTGTACTATACATGTGTAGGCCTATTATACTAATGCCAGGCGGCTGCTGAAGCTGACGTAAGCAGTGTACTATATAAAGCCCAATCAGATAGGTTCAGCATTTAAAATATTTTAGACGTTGTGCGAGACAGTTCAAGCTACTGTTACATAAAACTTATTATTTTATCCATTTACGTACAATAAAGAACAGTAATGTCTCGAAAGTGTGTTAATACCGCGGACAATTTTTGCTATATTTGTGGGGAAGTGACATTTGCCAACCAGAAGAAAAGTATCAATTCTCAAGTGAAGAAGGCATATTATCTTTACTTCGGATGCAAGGTTGGTGACCAAGACAAGCCTTGGGCTCCGCATATATGCTGTGCTACATGTACAACACAGCTTTCACAGTGGTTGAATTGCAAAAGGTCATCAATGCCGTTTGCAGTCCCAATGGTGTGGAGAGAGCCAAGCAACCACCTAAATGACTGTTACTTCTGCTTGGTTCCTCCTCTTTCCGGCGGAATAACGAAGCAAAAGAAGTCGAGAATAGTCTACCCAAACATTCCGTCTGCATTGAGACCAGTTTCACATGGTGAGGGACTTCCTATTCCAGAACCTCCAGCAGAATATTCTCTTGATTCATCTGACGAAGACAAAGGTGAGTCGACCTGTTCTTCTCCTGGTCCATCAGCATGCAGTGATCCAGATTTTCACTGTGGTGCATCATCAACCCCACACAGAATAACACAGGAAGAACTAAATGACCTGATTCGTGATTTGGACTTATCAAAGAACAAGGCAGAATTGCTAGGATCAAGACTCCAACAATGGAATCTTCTAGAAGAAGATGTCACAATTACTGCATATCGAAGCGCCACCAGCAATTGGAGCCTTTCTTCAGAAAGGAAAGTAATCTGATATTCTGTTCCGATATTGAGGGCCTCATGAATGCTTTAAAAATCACTCATGACCCACAAGAATGGAGACTATTTGTGGACTCTTCGAAACTGAGTCTCGAGGCTGTGCTTTTGCACAATGGAAACATTCTTCCATCTATTCCAGTAGCGTATGCTGTCCACATGAAAGAGACATACGATAACTTAAGGCAGCTACTGAATTCCATTGAGTATAACAAGTACAGCTGGCACCTCTGTGGTGATTTGAAGGTAGTTGCCCTTTTAATGGGACTGCAGCAAGGATATAAAAATACATGTGTTTCTTATGCGAGTGGGATAGCCGAGCAAGGGAAATGCACTACATGAGGAAGGAATGGACTCACAGGCAGAATGTAGCCATTGGAGAGAAGAATATCCAACACCCAGCTCTGGTTGAGGCTCAGAAAATCTTGCTACCACCCCTTCACATCAAACTAAGTTTGATGAAGAACTTCGTGAAAGCCATTGACCGGACTTTGCCAGCATTCCGATACCTGCATGAAAAATTCCTTCGAATCAGCGAAGCAAAGATTAAAGAGGGAGTTTTTGTGGGTCCTCAGATTCGAGAGCTTTTCAAAGATGACCGGTTCAACAACTTGCTGGAAGGTGACGCGAAACAAGCATGGAATGCTTTTCACCTAGTTTCTACAAACTTCCTCGGAAATGTTAGGGCAGAAAACTATAAGGAACTAGTAGAAGACATGTTGATGAAGTATAAGAAACTTGGCCGCAATATGTCTCTAAAGATTCACTTCCTTCATTCCCATTTGGATTTCTTTCCTAGCAACTGTGGTATTGTTAGTGATGAACACGGCGAACGTTTTCATCAAGATATCGCAACAATGGAACAAAGATACCAGGGAAAATGGTCCACTACAATGCTGGCTGACTACTGCTGGACACTCCTCAGAGATGCTCCCGAACAGCTGTACAAGAGACAGGCGAAGAAACCTAAGATGTAGTCAATGACTTGATTTTTTATAGGTAGGCTATTACAGTTGACCTTTTACTAGCTATTGGAATGCATTTCGTTATGTAAACATTAATTTCTTGCAGATTACAAAAAAACTAGAGCCAATTTTGCAATTTGACTGTCATATTCGTGTTCAGCACATAAAAATTGATAAGAATTGACTAATTTTATTTCAGTAACATGACTTTTGTAAAAATTTGTTGTCCAGTGAATTATTGATGGCAATGTTTTCGAGTTTGTAGAATGTTTAGTTTCTTGAATGCAGAGGATGTCAGGTTTTTGCACTGTATTTATTAATTTAAGTTTTAATTCATTGATGTTGCCTGAAAATTTTCTGGCATTCCATTGCCATATAGTAATGTTCCCTTGTGGTGTATTGGCCATTTTTATTAGGGTCGTTTACTTTCATTTGGTGTTTCAGTTCGGTTTTGACATTAATAATTGACAGCTGTATGATATTTTGGATATTTTGATCTTTTAAATTAGGCTTGCCAATTAAATTGTCTAGTCGAGTAAAGATTTTACCCAGTTCTCTATATATTCCAGCCTGATTGAGTTTGTTGATTATGGTGATTATATTTGGCTTTTCATTGGTTTTAAGCTTGTTTACTTTCAATATTTGTTTTGTGGCTTACTTTGATTTGGTGTGTTTTTATATGTTAATTTTGCCGCCCTATAATTTAAATGCAATGTATTCATGATTCCTACTATGGCATGTTCCCTAATTGTAGCTAGTGATTGAGGTAGGTGAGGGCCCCTACAATTGAAGCACGTTGGGGTCTGCCTATTACATTTCCCCTTGTGTCATCCCTTCCCTGACCACATTGTTTACATTTTGTTTGGAACTTACATTTAGTTTTGTAATGGCCCCAATGTTGGCATTTGGGATAAAATCTAGGTTTATTGATATATGGTTCAATTCTGTACCAGGTCCCTGTGGTTCCTAGCTTAATTAGTGTTGGTAGAGGGGTTGAGGTTTCCAGGATGGTAATATTGTTATCCCTTTTCCCTTTGTTACCTATTTGGTAGTGTTTGTTAATATCATTCCCTCCCTCTTTTAGTTTTGTTGCCAATTCTTGGCTGCTAAGTTTTCCTAATTTGTCAGTTTAAGTACCGCTTTATATTTTATTTGTTGCAGCATTTTGTTTGTGGTTGTGGTGGTGGTTGTTTTAGCTTGTTGGGTTTGGTTTGAGGTATTTAGTTATGGGGGGTTGGGTGATTTCTTAGTTTTGTTATGCTGTTCTACTGTAACTGGCATCCCGCGGTTTCTCGATTTCCAAATACTTAGCAACTGGGCTGCTTGTGCAACAATGTATGATTATGTAGTCTTGATTTGGCATACAAGTAATTATTTGGTTCTGTCCTGGATGAACTTTAAATAGAGCCCTTCCTATGCTGTTAGAAGATAACTTTTTGAATTGCGTTGTCTTACTTTTAATGTACAACGCCAATTCTAGCCCATGGTATTTACATGAATTGTAGCAAGACTGTTTGTTTTTTGAATTTAGGTCACTTACTCACTATGTGCTCCTACCACCCGTTACTGCCCGATAGTCGGTCTATTTAATTGGTCGGGGCTGTAGGTATCATTGACAACACTAGGCTGTGTTATCTCCGGCACCCCAGCACCCGTGTTAAGTGGCGATCTCGCCTTGATAAGCATGTCCGGGCGCTAAGCAGGTGCCCGGTGGGGCGGTGGATGTCAGAAGCTGCTTGGATGTCGTTTACGCCCCAAAACGCCAGAAGTCTTGCTGTCAAATTTAGTCCAGTTTTACTAGTGGACGATTAAACTTCCAATAATGTGTAAGCCACCTTTGTAATTAATCTAAGAGTTTGACTTGTTTAATTTTTGATTATATTAGTTTGTTAGATTTAGAATTTAAAGTACATAGTGTACTTATTTAATAAACGTTTACCAATCAGTGAGAAATGTGCTGTCCTTGTTTGACCTTGTTGTCATGCTTTTTATTATTTCTGATATGAATTTTGATTGCGGTGTCGAAATTATCAAGGTAGATAGTGTTTGGATAGAGCTTTTATCGAATGTAGTCTTCAAGCCAAAGGAAGACCTATGTTTTTCTTTTATAAAATAAAGGGGTCTCTTATTTTTTTCTTCTTCTCCCCTGGTGTCCCATTCGGTTGATTTCCTTGTAAATTGTTGTCTGGCTGGTGTTCTGGTTTCCTTGAGCTGTCACTATATGCTGCTGGTGTTCTTAGCACATTTGTACTTTGGAAACCTACATTGTGCCACTACTTAGTGTAATGTATGGACTTAGGTCAACTTTTAGTCTTTAGTTGTGTTTAGGGACTTATAATTATGCTGGTAGGTCACCTTATAGTCTTAAGTTGTGTTTTGGGACCTATAATATATGGATGTTTTTATTTTCTTCCGCATTGTACGGTGGGTCTGATGACTGGTCTTATATCACCTTAGGATCTTAAAATGAATATGACCTGTGTTAATTAGGTAAGTCGTTTTTCAGTGTTTAAGTTGTTGTTATCCTTGTACATTTTGTTTTTTATTTTTTTATTTTTGTTGTTGTGATTTTCAATGTTCTGATGGTAAGGGAAGAAAGAGTCCTAATTTATACTGGTTTTGTTTGGTTAGAGGCTATGGTTTATTTTTTTATCTTATTATTAAAAGATTTCTGCTATTGTCTTACTGTTGAGTATTTATTTTGTGGTTTTATTATTTATTAAATATTATGATTACATTTTGTAATAATAGATATATACAGATACATACATACTTATAATTTTATTTTTTAAATACATCTTCTAGATTATTATTATTATTTTTGTTTTGTTTTTAAAACAAAAAATGTTAAAGAGAAGTTTATGTTATTATTATAGTATTGTTAGGGACTACTTTGTGGGCTACCGGTGTTATTAACCGATATAGCCGCCATAATTATGTTTATTTATTTGTTAGTTTTGCTATTTATATTTTTGTGTGCATTGATTTTAGGTAGATCTGTGTAAATCTGCTTTTGGAGCATTTGTTCCTCAATCCACTTTGGGTTTCAGCAAGTAGTTGATTTTGTTCTAGGTGGTGTTTTAATCAATTGTTGACCATTGTTTCCATTACCTTACAGATTGTATTTGTTAGTGAAATAGGTCTGTAGAAGGCTACATTAGTGGGGTCTTTGCCTGGTTTGGCTATTATTATAGCTCGCTTCCATAGTGTGGGGATGCGACCTGTTCTCCATATCAGATTTATTAAGTCTAGGTAATCATCTGCATGTTGGGTGGTAAGTAGTTGTATATTTCATAGCCTAGATTATCTTCTTCTGGTGATGTACTTTTCTATGCTGAGGGCTTGTCTCCATTCTTCTAGATTTAAAAGGGTCATTCAGTGGCGAATCTTTCTTGTCTTGATCTTTGAATATGTGGGGTAATTCTTTTTCTAATTTGTTGTTTTTGCTGTAAGAACTCCTGTTTGTGATTGTTATCGCTACTGGAGTTAGCAAAGTGTTGGGCTAATTTCTCTGCTGCTGATTCCATGTTGTTTTTTGTTCCCTGGAGTTTAAGCGCTGTTGTGGGTGTTTTGCCTTTCATAGCTTTCATTTTATTTCCAGATTTCTTTAGTGTTTGTTTTATGATTGAGCGTTGTGCAGTATCTTCTCCAGGAATCCCATTTATTACCGTACTAGTGTTGATTTCTGATTGTATATGAGGAAGTCAGAGGCGGTTTTTGTTTAAAGTGGTTTAAAGCTGTTCTTTTTTCTTCTCCTGAATGGCAATTCTGCAATTTCTTCTGTTGTTCTTGGCTTGATTATATGAATGTTTTGTTGCTCCATTAGTCGAATGATAGCTTTTTCTTGTACTGATATGGGCCAATGGGTATAATAAGATTTGCGATCGGCCCTGCAGTTAGCACACTTTGATATTTTGATAAGGCATATTCCTATGTGTTTGCTACCACATTTTTCCACATCTTGGGTGTGAATGGCAGCGGGAGGAACAGTGACCCCATTTACTGCAGTTATTGCAGTATCGGGGTTTGCTGATGTACTGTTGCTGTTTTACTTTAGTTCCGTGTGGTCCAATCCTGACATGTGTTGGTGGTGGTTGTTTGAATTCTAGTTGGATTGTCCCTTATAAAAATCACGAGCTTATTTCAAGACAGTATACGAGCTTGCTGAAACTTCGCACGTGCGAGCCCACGACTTCGGTGTATAGCATATATAGGTCGGATTTGGAACGTTTACGAAGTCGCGGCAGGCTCGTACGAGCATTCAACTCACTCAAGGCGTGCATATAGCAAGCTCTTTGAAAGTTTGCTCGCTCCAGCTAGCAATAAGCACGCAAGCTCGTGAGGCACTGTCAACCAGCTTGTACTAGCTGGTTGATAGCACATAACGAGCTTGTATTCTCATTGCATGTTTAGCACGAGCTCGTACTTGCAAAGAAGCAAGCTCGCAATGAATTGTAACGAGTTCAATACAAGCTTGTGGTTAGCTAGTCACACTTACAGTCAGACCTTTATACAGCAACCTTTGCAGTCCCTGGTCGATCAGTGGGGAAGATCATGCTTCATATAAATATATCACAGGCACTTGAGTACGTATGGTGAGAGTATATATGAATTTACCCAGAATCAAGTGCCTGTGATATAAATACAGTGAACTCCCACCAAATGCAACGCAATACAAATTATGAAACAAAACTAAAATCTTACAGCTAATTGTTTCTTTTCTTCAATGCACCAAAATATATTTGTTTTCCTCATGGGTCCTGTAGTTTTGATAATCTCTCTGTATTGTTCCAATTCTCGGTGTTCGGTCCTCGAAAGATTTTTTCACGTCCTTCAGGAATCCTGCTGCATTGAGGGCAATGACTAAAGATAGGCTCTTGGTTGCATGGCTCCCACGCTTGGTGAGCCACACAGAAATAGGGAATGCGACTATGTGAATGCCAGTCTCTTGCATGCATTCAAAATGAAAGAAGATATAATTCCATTTCTTCTTATCATCTGGTTGGGGCTGCTATTTTTGAATGTAATATTTGTGTTCCAAGTCAATGATTTGCGGACAAATGTGACAGTTTCTTACCTCGACAGACATGTAACTTAGCACTATCGGTACGTATGCCATGTCCACAAGTAGGGCACAATCTCAGGAGTTGACAAACACTTTTCTGTTGTGAACCTGGCATCTTCAAATGTTGTTGATAACAGATAGGATTGACAAAAGTGCGCTGACAAACAGGGCAATGCACTCTTCTTGTCCTTTGTCCAGACAGGGTTCAGAGACCAAACATCCCTCACATTTCGATCCACAATGCTTGTGTTGTTCTCGATTGTTATAACCATAGTCACATTTTGCACAGTAGTAACTGTATCCCAGAAATGCAGTGATACTGGTAATGGTATAAAAATACCTATCGTGGTGATAGACATGAATGTATTTTCCGTCTTTGAAATCGTTGCTTCGAAACAAAAGAGGGTGTACTTTCAAGGTGTAGCATGGAGCCAATATACCTTGCAATTTTTGCATTTCTGAAATGCCGCACGGGGTGTCGTTGGATATCTCCGCTTGCTGTAACAGGAGTTCTGCTTCACTTCGTTGTTTGGCTCGGTCCGATTGATGAATAGTTTTCCAGGCTCTTTTCCATTCTGCCGTGTCTTACTTGTTGGCATACATTCTTCCCACAACGATGACACTGGCTAAACACAGCTGGTCTTGTGAATTGTTAATTTGGGCGAGGCTTCGCTTAATGCTGCGAAGGTTGTCGACCAATAACACTTTTTTGCGTCCTGTCTCTTGGGGAAGAGACACGTGAGTTATTAACAGTGCTGTTTTTCCATTGGTGATGTAAAACTTGTCTTTGGATTGTTGCATGTCGATGACTTTGGAAGGTGTCAATTCTGATGGGCTGCTAAACTTGATCCAAACGGGAGACTTCAAATTATCGTGATGAATAGAAAGTCTCAAGCGATCGTCATCTTTGGCTTGATATTGCTGTTTCAGTGCAGTTAACACAGAACCCCACGCCTTGGTAATGAACCCCTATGTATTCTCCAAAGGTACGTTGGTCTTGAAATCTTTAAACTTCACTGCGTACGTGTAAAACATAGTTCTAAATTTTCTAGAGGAACGTTTTTCAGTCTCTTGAATGTGATAGTACTTTTCAGGGTTTACTAAGGGTGGTGAACTTTGCTTGGACGTCGATTGTTTGGGTCTGGATTTGGGATCACTCATGTCATCTTCAAAATCACTAGTATGAATTTGAGCCAAGACTCCAGCTACTGTGCGAGGCGATAAATCACGTTTTTGTCTCGTGTTGTCTTCTCCTTTCTCTACAAAATGATGCTATCGTTTCATCTTGTCTGCTAAACGCCCAATGGCTACATTTTAAAGACCATGACCGCTATATATTCATGTCCGATCAGTGTATATAAAACGGTCAGTGTCTAACCTTCCAGTATTCAATTCACTCTCACACTGACCAGAACGATGGGAGATCCTACACAGGTTGAACACATCAGAGCTTTGCGTGGTGTCATTCGAAGGTTCTCTTCAGAAAAGCCGACGGATTACTTCCCCGCCTTTCCAGATAAAAGTAAAGATACTTGCTATATCTGTAAGAAGAAAGGACATTGGGCTACAAAATGTTCAGACCGTGAAGAAAACAAAACAGGTGTTAGAAGAGACAAAAGTCAAGATACATGTTATCATTGTCAAGAGAAAGGACATTGGTCTTCAAACTGCCCTAAGAAACAACAGGGGCAATAGGAGGGGAAGAGGAATTCTGAACAGGAGAATGAAGAGGTACCCTCCCCAAAGGAAGACACGTTCACAAAGACAAGAAAAGAAGACGAAACAAAAGTGAGGAAGTAGAAGAAAATGAAAAAACTGTTACAGTAAGAAAATTGAAAAAAGAGAAAGAGTAAACAGGAGAAGTCTAAGAACGTTTTTAAGTTGTATTGTGTTTTGTTATGTTGTGATATTGGATTGTAACATTTGTACCAGAATACACCAGACAAAAAGTTTGTCTCTTGGTTTTGATTCTATGGAATAAGAACCTACACTCACATTCATTCACTGACAGGTACATCATGGGTATAAAAAGGACTTTTGAGAGTTTTAATTGAATTAGGCAATATAAATAGTATTTCTTTTCGAAACATTTGAGTGGCCCACAAAAGGACCGTTGGGTATTTGTTTTAAACACAACAAACTCAGGAACGGGACGAATCGAACTTCAACTGTCTTAAGCCTTTGCCACGGCCAAGACCTACTTCTGGACTGGTTCCTGTCAATGATTTGGTAGAAATCATTAAAGGTGGTATGGCAGACGTAGTCACAGTTAGGTTGGGTTGTTTAGCTCCAGGTCTTTTTCTCTTGGGTCATAATAAAGAAGTCTGATACATTTGTTTCAGACTCCTTAACTCTGCTAAAATGTCTAAAAGTACCGTGACCGTTTGACTTTCATTATTCACCTTCTGTCATTGGCTTTGTTTCTTCCCTGCTGCTGTTTCTTCCTGGTGTTTACTTTTTGCTTCTTCTTCCCGCTGTTGAAGGAGAAAAGCTTGTCCTGCTTCTTGTTGTTGTGAAAATTACTCCGATTCTACTTTCTGTCTAAAATCATCGACATGCTAAAAAGAATGAGAAAGTAACGAAGGCTCTGGAAAAAATTCTTGTGAAGTTAGAAAATTCACAATATCCCAGTTAAAATCAACTTCTTCTGGAAGTAGATTTGTGTTGACTTTGGTAGTCACTGCTGCACCATTACTTGCGGTCTCCACCGCTGGTAGTTTCCGACATGATTGTCAACTATGATGCATGGATTGACTGCATGCAGACGCTAGTACCTCTATATAGAGCATGTGACGTCACAGACTGCTCTCCTCGGATTGGACGACTGTGAATCACTTTTGTAACGTGTGTTTGGATTGATGAATAAACTGAATCTGTTTCGATCCGCTCTTCCCCTATAAATAACAGCAGTACACTGCACTACTTCACCTGTTCTAATCACAAGATGTGGACCAACGTAGAATCCTCTACCCTCATTTCGTCAATGCTCTTTCATTCGGACTATCCCATGTATGTCAGCATCATTGACAATCACTCAAATGATTGATACAACCCTTTGGAAAAGAAGGATATATGTGGAAAGGCAACGTTGTTTGAAGAGTGTCCTTATCTATGGACCAGAAGTTAGACGAAGTTTAAGGAAGAGAAGATCCATAAGATGCCCTCTATGTTTTGTTTTTAAATCATGGTTCAATTACTGTTGTCAGACAGTAAATATTAGGATTTATTTGACCTCTATTCGAGATTTTTCGCATTATTCACAATGAAATATACAGTTTCTTTCAAATCACATGGAATGCATTCAGAGTAGGAACCAGCCACAATAGCGTCTTTCACAAACTTTGAATAGTAACTAACACCAATGCTATTATCACAGCTCAACTCTACAAAACATTTGGACTTTTCATCATCGTAAATATTATTCATTATCAATTCTATTGCAGTTCGTAGTCGCAGAAGTTCGTGAAAGTTTTCTGAACCAGTCAGTGCTCTAGAAATTGATCTATATAAACAGTTACCATTAGCACACACTGATTTTGGTACAAGTTCCCGTAAAACTGCTGGATAATAATTTGTAAAGTTACCACAGACACTGCATCTATCTCTCCATTGGTAGACATGTGCTCTGATTCTGGAATCAAAATACCGTAGGTGAGGAGAAGCTTACTTTCTGACTTTACAGCATTGGCGTTCTTTTCCTTCAATGGAAAGCTGTCTACAGCCAGGAAATAAATTTTCGGAACGATCAGCCTATCCCAAAAAATATGACCACTTGACGCGTGGTATAACAAGGAAAAAGTAAACAATTCGATTAAAAATTACATAAATTGTATTTTTGTTTGCTTTATATTATTATTCAAACAAAACATGTGTATGAAAACCGATATATACAGAAAGAACATGTAAATACCTGTGTATTTCGGTATTTCTAGCAACCGTTCTAATTTCCAACCAATCAATACTAATGTAATTGTTATCTATCAATCTCATAGGTGTTCGACACAAGCTTGATGTGGGGGAAGAAAAAAATAATGTAAAGGAACAAAATCAAACAGAGCGACAGAAATATATTAGAGTACCCTCATGACCCATTGTTACGTAGGACCCTACTATATCAAAAGAATTTTATTTGTTTGGTTGATTAAGATTTGTAACGTAGCTTTATTTATTTTAGTCATATCGTTACAATGTCTGTGGTGAGGCAGTTTATATTAATGTCCAGCAATGTGGCATCATGCCGCAGACATGTAGCATGATTTCCCACCCAGTCACATTATCCTGACACCAGGCCGACCAGACCTAACACTAGCACTAACCTCTTAATGCTGAGTGCCAAGTGAGACAGCTGTTAGTACCAATTTTTGTTTGGCATGACTCGGCCAGGGATTGAACCCATGACACCCCCCTCCACGGGGGACGCTCTAACCACTAGGCCACTGGAGTGGTTGAAAAACAAGGTAAAAATGAAAAATATAACCTAAGACTTTAAGAATCAAATAAAAACAGAACAAGAATAAGTAAAGAATTAAAAATTAGAAGTCCTATTAATAAAATGTTCTAATGAATTTGAGTTTTGAGTCCTGATAAAATCCAAAATGGAAGGCGATTATATGCGTTTGAACTTCAATCAATGTGTCTACCTGAGTACCTCTGAGGCTAATGTTTGCTATATATGAGATAGTTTCAATGATGAATTCCAGGAAATTATTTTCGCCCAGTAGACACTCTTTTATGGGGTTTAAAGCCATTTTTCAGCAATTAATAGACTAATCGAAGCATTCAGAACCACTGACCATGGGAGACTACTGGTAAGCAGTCTAAAATATCCACATCGGCCATGCTGTGTCTCGAAAACACATTGACAGGGATGAGACATGTGATCACTCTTAAATCACTTGCCCGTCTGGTATAAATTCATTATTATATACATCAGAATACAAACTTAAAATTGGGAATTTTTAACACAGATACAAACAAAACATATAGAAAATGGGAATGAATGATTAGTTTGAAGATCATGTGACCCCTTCATTGTTTATGTAAAAACAGGTATATAAATTATGTTTTGGAGCAAACTATTTAGTACAAGTTGGGCTGTTAGAATATTAAGTTGTTTTGTTTTGAGTTATTTTTTGGATTAATTTTGGGAATTGATTCTTATAACCGTAAGTTTATTTTTTTTCTGGAAAATATTTGAGCTCAATAAATTGTTTATTAAGTTTTTGCAAGCTTGTTATTTTGACTCTTTCTAAATTACTGTTTATTCGAGCCTAAGCACATAATATATAAATGTTTTTACGTAAACAAGGAAGGGGTCATATGATCTTCTAGAATCTTTAGAACAAATTTACGTTAAAAAAATCTCGTACACACCCAGATGAGAATCTGTTATTTTCATTCTCAAGAACTAAAAAATAGAAAGATGTTTATAACAAAGCTCCATAATGTCCTTGGAATCAACCAATCATTTTAAAAGCTTGTTTACAACTCTGAAGCTAGGTCAGAAATGAGGTCAACATCTGGTATTTATTTGTAGAGTACGGGTCATCTCCCAATGAATGAATCTTAAACTTAAAATGTCAAATTTGAATCCGACAAACAAACAATTAAAACAAAAATGAATGACTTAAATCAAATATACGTAAAAGCTGTCTTGAAGTTGATTTGAAAACATATAAATCATTAAAATATATCTGATCAGACTCGCACTTACTTTCAACCTCTTCCTCAAAATACAAATGTTAAATAAATGGGGTTTAAGTGTAAAGGTTGACAAAGATTGTCAGAGTTCAATTATAAATTATTTATTTCTTTAAAATCTACATCTGATATATTCTTGCTAATTAGAGAAACATAATCTAATATCTTGACTCTAATAATTTGCAACATCACAACTATCTGTTCTCACTAGACTTGTTAAACCAAGATGATTAATGTCCTTAAGGTCATGGGGTGAGTGTACTGTGAAGATCCTGCTTGTATTATTTTGGAAGGAAACTGGAAAACAGTTAAATCATCTAAAAGTCCCTACTACACAATATCTGTTAAATATTTATAAACATACTTGGTTTATTATTTGAGTAAGAATATTGTTCAGTGCTTCCTTCTGAAAGGGAATATGTTGGAAAACTGATCTTTATGACTTATGTACAATTTTCCAGAGTTCACCTTTTTTCTTTTGGATACATCTGCTCCATGAATAAGATTTTTCACTTAAATATTTTTTTTATGATTCAGTGATTTACTGACTTACTATGTCAGATTTCTTATCAGTTCCATAATGCTGCATTAGGAGTTTTATTTCGTCAATGCCATAGTCTAATTGTACAGACAAAAATATTCAAATAAATATCTTAGCTTCTTAATTTTACTTTTTTTTACCCTTATTTATTCAGTTTATCCTGATATGTAGCTGATGATCTGCATTGCTAAATTGATTTTAAAAAAATGAAAACTGTGTTTTAGTTTTAAATTTTACATATTTTAATTAGGCTCAGTATTCAGCCTTTTCTACATTTAATGTCAGTACATCTGCCTAGTATTTAAGTTTGACACCATGTTAAAGTTCAAAATCACTTACTGGTATCTACATTAACACATTTCCGGCTCCACTAACCTCATGTACTTTATAACCTTAAAACATTATTGTCATCTTCACTTACATCATCCAGTAATCATAATGAACTTCATCGGGAATCAGACGTTTTGTGTTTTTTTTATTGGTAGTTTGTGTTTTACACAAGTATTTGTAAAACGTCCTTAATGGAAGGTTTAAAATGCACCATAATGATGCTTTTTCAAGATGTCATAACAATAATATGGAAATTGCATTCTTCACCAAGCACAATTTTATATGCATGGCTTTCAAATAATTTGTTAGAGTTCTTGCGCATACATCCCTGTTTTCCAATTTTGTGATGCGTAACCTCAGTTGGTCCAGCAAAACTGTTCATTTGGCAGGCTTTGGAACCGAATAACCAAATGCACCGGAAAATCAGTGGTTTACACACACACACACACATCCCTTCTGCCAAAATATAATGGGCTCTCATGACAGTTGTTCTCACATAACAGGTCACAACACTATATGTGTATAATCTATATACTGTACATGGATAACCTGGTCTCCCAAGACAAGTGGTTTCTCAAGACAGGTTTTACTGTACTACTGTAAAACATTTAAAGACATTAGTGACATTCAATTTTCTTTTGCTTTACCTTGAAGTAAAACTTTCATATATTAGAACAGTGTTTCTTTGTGGTGCTAGTACATAAGCACATTAAAACTTCATTCAGAGTACCTTTAGTTTCTGAATTACTGTGAAATTGATACTACATTTAGGAAACATTTTAGGAATTCAGACCATGCCATAAGTTATTTTAATTCATCAACCCCTGTGCTAGTGTCTTGAGGTTATACCCTTCTTCCTGACTCTTATGTGATAAGGTCATGTATGATACACTCAAGTGGGTGGTATTACAAAAAGGTAGACAGATTCAGCTCTTAAATGAAACCAAATAATCTGGATGTTTTAGTTGCACTACAAAATACAGAGAGAACAACTTATTGTTTGAGGCCCAATTATTTTGTACCCAAAATTTGTTCGTGATTTGAATCTGATTTTGTGTCTGGATTTTAGACTTGTTCACCTCAAATCTAAAACAGACCAGTGAACCTGTGAAAAAAATAGGATTAGATGGGGATTGGAGTATAATGTTGCCAGAACACAAAAATTATGGGACCAATAAGCAACAACAAAAAAGAACTTCAAATCTAACCTTTACCCATCTGCATATATGTGAGTGAAATATCGAGTGATTTCTCTCACAGCTAGGTCTGGGGCTAAAATATTATCTCTTACAAGCCGATTTATTTGGATGTAATCAGATGTAGCCCCCCAAATGTGTTTCCTACTCACATTTCAGGCAACAATGTCAAAAAGTATCCAGGGGTTAATGAGTTATTTCTTTCGCTTTGTTTGCTTTTATATTTTTGGGAAATTATAGAGAACCACTGATTAAACTTGCAAACATTTCAACCTTACTTTATTTTTGCATTGATATTATTAGTAATTAATTTGCATATCCAGACCTATTCAATGATACATAAAGAGAAAATCAAGAAAGTTCCTACATCATTTCTCTGATATAAGATTATGATTGGATTAACGTTTTTTAAAACAATGTAGTCATGGAATACACATTATGTAACTTTTGGTCTGTATGTACAACTAATGTTTAAGGAAATGTATTACCAGGACAGATTCACTTCATTTGGATATTGAAGGGCAAGTTTAATTTTTGGTTTAATCAAGACATGATTAATATCCATTATCATATGGAATCATAATGCATTAAAGCAATGAGTCATTTTGTATTCCATCAATATTATTTGTGTTGATGAAATTTATCCGTCAGGCTGCATGCATTTGCTGATCATATTTTAGTGGAAACTTAGTTAAATATATTAATTTGGTTTGGGGGTAACAAAAAAGTTGAAGTATTATTAAAAATATTTATTTTCAGACTCATTTAAAGATTTATTTCATTTTCTTTGAATATCTGGAATGAATGCAACTTGTATTGACTCCAGATTACTAGGAAGTGAATTGATGTTTAAATGTAATCATTTTGTGTTCCAATTAGTCATGTTAATGTTTGCCAAGATTTGTAAGTTATGATTGGGCATGACATGATATAGAATTAGCTCCATATTGTTTTAATTCGTAAATAATAATTTCCCCACCTCCCATTTATATACAGAACAGATGCTTATATACAAATCGCACTACTATAGAAGGGGTAAGGCTTTGTTTTTTTTAATAAAAGGAATGTATATGCTTATTATTATTCCCTTGGGGTAATAATAACTATAATAAAACATACTTGAGACCTTATTCAAGCAGTTTTACCCATTGACAGAGATGATCATAGAGTATGTTGTGTTTCAGGTTAAGCCGATCAATATGGAGAAAACAGATAATAAGAAAAAGATCCATTTGGCTTTAGTAGCTTTGCTTATCTCTGTACAGAAAGGGACAGGTAAGTGTTTCTATGAGATATTAGTAATACCGTACCTTAGAATATGTGCAATAATGAATGTAGGCACCCCAGTGATTGCACACAGGTTGTTCTCAGAGAGGAATACCGACAATTAGCACAATACTTCTCTGTACTACAGTACATATTGAAAGTTTTATGAAAATTATATTTGGAGGAGATGTGAGGGTGATTAGACTATAAGTGGATATCACAAAAAAAATTACATTATACCAAGGCCAAATAAGGAATTGTTTAAAAAAAGTTTTCAATATACTGGTCCATTAGTGACATAAGTGACATAAGGCAGGCTCCTAGCATTTCTTTTTTTCATAATCAAGGTCAAATGGATGAAATCTTTAGAAAATTGAACAGTGCTAGTACCAAAAAAATACTGCCTGCTTGTCTGTAATTTTGCATCATTTTCAAAGCTGAATCTTTCAACACAGAATGATATTTTATGTTTCTTATATGTTTATGTTTTTATAGATGCCTGTGCATGTGTTCCAGGCTTGATACTTTGAAATTTAAAATTTCTTAATTATTTAGAGTCAAGCCAGACTATTCACCTCATGATGTCTGTATTGTATATATTGTACAAAATAGATAGAAGGCCTCAGGATAGATTAGTTCTGTAACTAATTGAGTTACCTTCTCTAAATAAAGTCTTTATTATTATTATTATTATTATTATTATTATTATTATTATTATTACAAAGACTGCCACCACCCTACACTAACCACCATCCATTCAGACCCCCGAAAAATAAATATATTTTTTTTTTAAAGTTAGAATATAGCTCTCACCGGTAACATAAATGGTAGTAAGCACTTTGGACCACATAAGCGGTTAACATATGTCAATATAAGGCATATGCAGCATAAACTTTATGAGATTAAGAAACCAGAAAAGATCTATTTATGTGGGAAACAATTTATCAACACTAGCATGAATGATAAATTGTTTGATATTTAAAGGTAACACTTTGGTAACAAGATATCGGTGATAAATTGTGAGGTGGATTCTTCTATATTGCCAAATCTGTTAAACATAAAAATGAAATAATCTTAAAATAGTTCTGATATGCTCTGTATATAGGTCCGCAAATTATGAGTGGACTGGAAAAAAAGCACAAAATGCTGTTGGTGCATATTATTAAGAAATAATGATTACCGGTATGTGGTGATTTTGATATACCGGTAGACTTCCTAAAACAATTCTCCATAGATGTGACTGGACTGTTTTCAGACTTCTAATTTTGCTCTGATGTTGTTGTTGTTGTTAGACCATACATGGCGGCCAGTATTATTCGTGGAAGAGGAACCCGGGAAAACCCTTGGAAAGAACCACCGACCCACGAGAAGCTACTGGCAAGCTTTCTCGCATAACTACATTAGCCGAATCTTAGACTCCAACCCACGCAGACAGAGGTGAGATGGCAGTGATCCATAACGGAAAGAACTTTAGATCACTCGGCCACTCAGGGCCCCAAACATTTTGCCTTTTCAACTTGAATGATGAAATACAGTTAAACATATATCTGTTACATATATCTGATTTTATTTATATTTTATTTAACTTAATTGTTTGTTGGTCTGTTTTAAAAAAATAATTATTCCATGACATTCTATTGTAATTTAATTTTATTTATTGGGGATGATATTTTCCATAAATTAAGTTGTTTTTCGAAAACTTAAAATTAGTATCTAAGTTGACCAAGTTCTTAACCTTAATAATCTCTCCATCGATAACTCGCGCACGTCCAAAAACATAAACCACACTATAAGTGAGACACGAGTCATCGAGAGACCTATTATAATATTTTATAAAAAAACAATCAAAGGATCTACACAAAAGCAAACGGGGTGTGGAGTGGCAGATTAGTGTTAAATACTCGCTTGATAATTGTGTGGATATTAACTGTAAATAAATATATCTTAATAACAGTATAGTTTTTTTTTCCTCCCAGAGTAACATTAATTTCAGGTTAAATTACCATATATTGAGGAGATAATCAAAACATTATTCCACATGGTGTCCATTTGCTTAATATGTGTACCACTTCACACATTGTGTACTACGTCACTAATATTTGTGTTGAGTTGGATACATTCTACTTTTATTATTTGATCCAAATTAGACGTATTTTTTAAATACCAAAGATCGACTCTCCTTTCGAGAAACAATGTTGATCAATCGATAGATAGATTTGATTGAAGTAAAATGAAAAACAAAAGCAAGGGTTAAGCATTACCAACATGAATTTATTTGGTTTACAAATTTAAAACAATGTAAATTAGAACATGATATTAAAAATGCAGGTTGTGATACGCTTGACAAATGTCAATTCACTTCTTTTTTGTTTAAAATCAGTTAAATTTTTGTATTACTCCCTGATTTTTCTGCTGCTGAGCAAAATCAGCCCTAGACCGACAAATTGTTCTAAGCCTCTTTTTTATTAAGCCGCTATATCAAAATACAAAAAAGGCTAAGAACAGTGTGTTGGTCTAAATCATACCCAGCTTGTTTCGATACAAAAGACATTTAAATTGATAAAACAACATGGGTCTTTTTAGTTAATTATTTTAATGCAACGAACACTTCGCCAAGTTGTTGATCAAAACAAAGTTGGCTGGTAATTAGGTTCTCAGAAGTACTCACAGGTTTCGATGTGACAGTTGATTGACTCTTCATGTTTACATAGAACAGAATAATTATGTTGCAATTATAACGTTTACATTGAAACATAAATTCAGGATTAGAATGTGACTTTCATATAGCAAGATATTTAATTGTTGTTTATTTCATTCTCAGTTGCCTCCTGTTAGTATTTACCAGAAGTTTTCATTGATCGCTATTTGACCAGAATGTTTATTTACAGTGTATTAATGACTATGTATCAATAAATAAACCCTAACATAATATGTGATATCTTATTTATAACTTGCAAATTTCACAATATGGAATCTATCTTTATGGGCATTAATCACCAGTTTTGATAATAAAACAAGAAATGTTAAAAGGTTTAAATTACCAATTTTTATCGTAATTTTTTCACATTCATCATATTTGAAAGATATTTAAAATATATTTTCTTTGGTGGAAAATCAGGATTCACTCTGGACACTGCATTATAAGCGGGTTCATTGAGTTATCAAGGGAGTGGTGTACTTAATTTGATGTAAACAACTTTTAAAAAATATTTTTCATTCTTAGTGTGGGATTTCATATAGAATAAAACCAAGACAATGCTACAGTATGTGACTAGATGTAAATAGATGTAAATAGCTTCTGCATCATTTTGTAACATGTAGCTATTATTTCTAAATAATATGTTATCATTTCACAATTCTGGTAATACCTGAATTGTTTTACACAGTTGCCAGGATTAATAGTGATGTTTAGAGAAATATTTTCCATTTGGGCTAAAAACACTTCCATGAAAAGTGTTTGTTTCTGTTGTGACCAGCTTTTTAGTTTTATTTTAATTTTTCTTCACATTATTTGGATTTCTAAGAGATTGTTTTACCCAGGAAATGCTTGTGCTCCAAATTAGTTCTTGGACAAAGAAATTTATTGAAATTTTATTCGGAATTCAAACGGATTATTTTCTGTTCAACAAAGAGCTGTTCACACATCAGTGCTATACAGGCTACAGCATACATAATCGCCTTCCATTTTGGATTTTTGTCAGGACTTGAACTCAAATTCGTTAGAACATTTTATTACTAGGACTTCTAGTTTTTAATTCCTGGTTTCTATTTTTATATTTGATTATTAAGGTCTTAGGTTCTATTTATAATTTTTACCTTGTTTTTTATCCACTCTGGTGGTCTAGTGGTTAGAGCGTCAACCATGGAAGCAGGAGGTCATTAGTTCAATTCCTGGCCAAGTCATAACATAGACTTACAAAAATGGTACTAAAAGCTGCCTTGCTTGGTGCTCAGCATTAAGAGGTTAGTGTTAGGACTGGTTGGTCTGGTGACATGATAATGTGAATGGGTGAGACATCATGCTACATGTCTGCGGCATGATGCCCCAGTGCTAGACATCACTATAAACTGCCTCACTGCAGACATCGTAGTGATATGACTGAAAACTTATTAAAGCTACGTTAAAAGTCCTAATCAAACAAACAAAAACCTTGTTTTTTCTGGTGAAATAAATTATTTGTTGATTTTTGTTAAGCGTAAGTGCTGTTTTCACTTTTTCTTTGTTACTGCTTATGAGTGTCTAAACACATAAGAACAGGTCATGTATTCACATAAACTTAAAAATGTAAATAAAATGTTGTATACCTATGTTTGAAGTATATAATCACTGTCCTGTATATATAATAGTCAATTAGTGATTCCAATGAATGATTTAATTAAATGATTCCTATGAATTATGTATGAATATCACTTTAGACTCGGATAACAAATAACTTAAAAACAGAAATGAACTGCCAGTATTCATTTACCAAGTCGTAATATATACATGTCCCCAGTTGACCATCAACAACAAATTTGTTTAAAGAACATAATATAAGCTCATAAACATCCTATTTATAACCTACAATCATGGACAATGTTTAGCTATGACAACATGTTGTCTTGAAATGACCATTATCTTTAGTACAATCTATGATCATTAACAAAAGTTGAGCACACAATAACAACTGACATCTGAACTATTTACAGTCTCATTCAAAGGAACCAGATGCAGATCATTGCAGATGGTTTTTTCCCCCCATGAAAACTGAGATGTTGGTTAATGACAAGTCAAGGCATGTGTCTGTGAATTAACACATTATTGAACTCAAAGACTTTCTGCACATTGTGGTACATCAGGATCGCAGATTACATGCTCAAGCCCAAGCACTGGATATGGTTTCTTGAGTAGAGAAATGGTCAGACTTAACTGCTTCTGGGGCCAACAATAAATTAAGAAAATGTATTTCCTATCTAAATGGTAGAGGAGGCATTGACAAGATAGCACTTGCAATCACTGTAAATTAAGACTGCGACATGAACAATTACCCCGACTCACTGACTTTTGTAAAGGATGTTGTCAGTACGGCAGTCATATGATACTTGTACAGACTGTACACTGCTTCTTTCATTAAAGTGGAATGGATACTAGACGATATTGGTCAAAAATACATTCCATCAGGTTATGATCTGCATTCATTGAACGTGTTTAGGTAAAAGATTGACAGAGTCAACTATAATTTTGCTAAATGCAGGAATAGTTTGCAAATTGGCTTAAGGTATCTGATAATTTTGGAAACCCCACTTTTGAGTTTCATTCAATAAAAATGATTCAAGATATTGTGATAAGTCTTATTGATTTTCTTGGGCTAGGCTGTTGATTTTCCTGTTGATACGACTTAGGAATAGCAATTTTATAGCTCACTGACCATTAGTAAACTGTAGGTACCTAAGGTGGTCTCCACTTTTCACAAAACTCATACTTGCGTAGCTTCAGTTTCACTATTATCCTTCTGAAATAAACCAGAGATTTTAGGATCTTGTTCTTGGTGAACAGTGAGGTAATTGTCTTTTAACACCTTGATTAGAATAGAATGACTTGTAAAATGAAGGTCACTGTGCTTATTAATTTCTGATTGATCAAGGCTAGGAGTAAAAACCTGACCAGTACATGTGTCAGCTAAATGAAAACTTTCCTGATCAACAGCATTCTCAAGAGCTGTTTTTGCCATTGCATAGGTAACTGCACAAGTAGGGTATGTATCACTTCTCTTCAAAGATACAGATAATGGATTTTTAAGTCACCACATCAAAATTTTCTTATGGATTTGTTCTGGCCCACCACCACCCCAGTGACCACCCTTTAATGAATACACCATGAGTTGTACCCTTATGTTGTTCATGGGCATGGGGCTACCGTAGAATAGGATATATTTCCCCATTCAGGTACTCATAAGCTATGCTAATAATGTAATGGTCATGCCCATTAAATTCATTTCTTTTACAGTTTTAAATAAGAAAATATAAGAATATTTTCTTCTTGCTGGGATCAGCCTAGATTTAATTCATGAATCTGGGATCAAAGAAGAATACAATCATATGCTGGTATTAGCCTATCATAAGTTTAGTTAACATGGGATCACCAGAATACATTGGGATCAGCCTATTACAGTCCACAGAAACTGGGGGATCAGCCCAGATTATACATTAATGCTGGGATCAACCTAGCACCAATTAGCCCAGAATACACAGTTATTCTGGGATCAGTCTAGCATAGATTTTCTACAATATGGGATCAGCGCAGAATATACTTAAATTCTGGGATCAGCCTATTACAGATTTTTATTGAGCTGGGATCAGCCTAGCATCAATTAAACTTAAACTGGGATCAGTCCAGAATACACTGTAATGCTGAAATCAGCCTAGCACTGATTGGGAATCAGTCTTTTAAAGTCAGATTCAAGCCCATAAGTAGCCCCCACAGAGAGAGTCAAATATTTTTAAAATATTTAAATTACGTATTGATGTTATATTTAAGTTATGTGTTTGATGTTGTTGTATATCAGAAATAGTGAAAATTGGCATGTTAGTGAGAGAGAGAGATGGATGTATGTATATACACATGTATCCTTAACTTCTTACAATGCCTGTATTAAATCATTTCTGATACAATTCAGTATTGTGTTGTACATACATACATACATACATACATACATACATACATACATACATACATACATACATACATACATACATACATACATACATACATACATACATACATACATACATACATACATACATACATACATAGTTTACATACCCTTATTGACATCACAAAGAAAAGGAAAGCAGGTGAAATTTCAGCTACAAAGCCTACATCATTGGAGTGTAAATGGAATACACCAAGGCCTTGGAAACTAACCCCAAAGAAGGCAGATGATATGAATCTGAAAAAATATTCTGTGACTCTTGAAGCTTCATCATGCAAAGAGTATTGCCTATCTGGAAAGGGCAGTCCATTAAAAAGGGAAGAATTCCAGAAACATTTGCTTGCAATAAACTCTTTAGCAGGATATCACAAACATTTCCCTAAGAAAGATATTCCACAGGAAGTACTCAAGGAATGTTGTATTCCATTCCCAGATATTATGTTCAGAGATGGCTTGGATCTGAATGACAAAATGTGTACAGAAAACTTTTTTGACTTTATTTCAAGTCTAAGCTTTAATTATGCAAAGATAGAGGAGCACACAACTTGTGACACAAGAGGACAAATGCAAAATATTGTTTTGACAAAGGCATGAGAGAGCAGAATTAGTCTTAAAATTTGATAGTGTCATGGCTAAGAAAGAAAAGACACAACCAGACAATCTTGTGAAGTGCTTTGCTGGATACAATCAAAGCACCCGTAATCCAATTCATTGGAATGGGAAAAGAAAAGTGAAAAGAAGGCATTAATTAGCTATTTACAATTTTGTAATGAAATCAGTACAAAAGACTGTCTAGTCTAGATTCTCTGGCTTATTGTGAACATTGTAAAGAAACTAGTGGCATGCCCATTGAAATACAGGCATTTTACACTCCTTGAAGCAACACAGAAAAGAGATCTACTGTGGTGTTAGAAATGGCAGAATGAAACTAAAATTCAATCACACTTTCTACTACCAGGTACAAGGACAGTTAGCCTTGACTAATCATAAGTGGTGTGACTTTGTTGTATGGACACGCAAGGGAATATATGTGGAGAAGATTTGGTTTGATAACAAAACTCTGTGAGGAGAGAATGTTGAAGACCTTTTTTCATGACAAGCATTCTGCCAGAAATATTCTAAAGTAAATTAAAAGAGGGCTTCCTCTTTACCCAAAATATTAATTAAATTCAGGACTGTGACTCCATTCATTATTGGGACAATTATAAATTAATCAATTCACTTAGTTTGATATTGAGTTTTATTGACCTCTGTATATATATATATATATATATATATATATATATATATATATATATATATTTTCTAGGCAAGATAGAATTGTTGTAACTTGCACAGAATTAAAGAAGAAATATTGATCACAAAGGTCAGTCCATTTCTCTACCGCCCTTCTCTTAGTAGATAAAACAAGTTGACTGAATCTCTTTTTTTGGAGCAGTTTCCGAATCTTCTCGAGCATGTAAATTTGATAGGTGGCAGTCTAATTATTCTTGGAGGCTTAAACTTTTACTCTGACTATCCTGGAAACCGATACAAGTCAAAATTCTTTGGTTCCATTTATGTTTTCAACCATAAACAGTCAGTTAACCAACCCACCCATAAACTTGGTCGCATTTTACACTGGTTTCTTTATAGTTCTGATGATAATATTCTGCAATCCACCCTTGTATCTCTTGAACTTGCATCAGATCACCTCTGCATTATATGCCATCTCGAAATAACAGTCCCTACCTCTCCACCTTTATTTGCTACTAAGAGAAACCTCTGTATGATAAATAGAACCAAACTAATGCATGAAATCCAAGAAAACCTAACAACTTCCTTACATTCTACAACAGAACAACTCGATAACTGGCTGCATTCATTGCTTGAAAAACATGCCGCAGCCACCAAATGCAGAGCATCAATAAAACAAATGTGTTCTCCATGGTATAGCAGTGTTAGGGACAGCTTCGCACTGCTAAAAGACATCGCCAAAAAGCAGAGAGGCTTTGGCTTTCCACCAGACTAAATATTCATAAGCAAATCTATGAAGCCGCTAAGAAGAAAGTCACATAGTCCATTTAGCTAAATTATCCCACTACAGTGCTAAGATCATGGAGAGTTCCAGCTGCTAAGAGCTCTTCGAAATAACTAAGAAACTAATGTCAAGGAACAAATGTACACCACTTCCAACTACCTTCTCCCCACTAGACCTTCTGGACCAATTTGCAAATTTCTTCCGTGACAAAGTACAAACCATTAGAGATTCGCTTGACAACATAATTTCAATTGACTCGTCACCATACAGTTATGATACAAAATTTCAGCGACAGCCATTAGGAGCATTTGAACCTGTCTCTATTGATTTAATACGGACAATCGTGACGATGAGTGCACCAAAGTCATGTAAACTTGATCCAATTCCGACATCACTGCCGCTTGAGTGCTTAGACCCAATATTGCCTTCACTAACTGATGTTATTAATATCTCTCTCATCAAGGGATTTCCCATCATTTTTCAAAACTGCCATCGTAAAGCCTTTGCTGAAGAAACCAACATTTGACCATAATGATTTAAAGAACTAACGCCCAGTTTCTAATCTCCTATTCATATAAAAAATCTTAGAAAAAGTTGTTCTAACCCAACTTGTATCTGACCTAAATTCAAACAGTCTTTTTAGCAATGTACAGTCTGCATATCACCCTTGCCACAGTACTGAAACTACTCTTCTAAAAATATTTAATGACATTCTATCTTTGGATAGTGGAAAGATTACAGTCCTCACCCTCCTTAATTTGTCAACAGCATTTGACAGAATAGACCATGATATATTACTTCACCGTCTTTAGCATGTATTTGGCATTCAGAATATAGCCTTACAGTGGTTCAAGTCCTACTTTGTCAACAGGACACAAAAAAAAATTGTATCTGCAAATGGAATACATTCCAACCCAGTTGATCTATGTTGTGGTGTTCTACAGGGTTCTCTTCAATCTATACACTATATGCTCTCAAGTGTCATAGATCATCACCCAGTGTCTCACCAGCTGTACACTGATGACACCCAAGTATACAAGTCTAGCCACCCAACTGTAGTTGATGCTACCATCCATGGAGTAGAGAGGTGCATTTCTGATGACAAATCATGGATGACATATAACAAGCTGCAGATGAATGATGATAAAACTGAAGCCATTCTAATCACAACACAAAGACTTTCTCATTCACATCCTTTACCTCAGACAATAAATATCAGCAACACCAACATTAAATTCTCACAGTCAGTATGAAATCTTGTTATTACTCTAGACAGTACTCTCACATTGCACCAACATGTCATCAACATAGGCAAAGCTGCATATCTTGAACTGAGACGCATCAGTTCCATTCGCAAATATCTTTCAGCAGCAGAGGGGGCGAATCAAACAACCTTTAATAGGCATCCATTCGGCAAACTAAGGCTTCCTGGGGGGGGGATCGGACAAGTTTGTAGACGTCGATTTGGCAAACTAAGGCTTCCTCGAAAAGGGTAAGAAAAGGCAAACCAACGCTTGCTCATCGACGCCATTGTCGTTGTCGCCGCCCCCTCTGCTGCGATGGGTTAACAATTGTTATTGCGATGAAAGTCCTTAGGATTTCACAAACAGACTAATTTGTAAAACCTCACCTCGTAAATCATTTAGATTATTAGACTGATCAGTGAGTCTGAAATTAATTATCGTTAATGAATTATTATGACATCGCATATAGACCGGACTAGTTGGATCCTCAGCGATTAGAAATCCTGGAGGAGCTGTTGGTGCAAAAGAGTATAAAATATATCCCTGCTGAGCTTGATTTGATCGCTCGAGATTTATTTGATAGTTGCCTTCGATAACATCACATACTAAATTTAATGCTATCACCGAGGTTATATTCACGTTGAACGGAGCGATATGCATTATATTGTGGCTGGTTAGGAATTTTTCTTTATCTCCACTCTTATCATTAATTATTACTTGAATTATTCGTTTGTTGATATATTCCATATCGGATACAAGCTGATTTAATATCCTAATGTGTTTTATGATCTCATCACTTGTCATATAAGAGAGATGCTCTTGGAAGCTCCGTCGTAGTTGTTCTAGTTGTGTTCTATGTAATTGATTAATCTATTTCAAATAATCAATGATGTTAGTTAACGTAAATGTAATTGTAATGGATGAATCAGGAGTTTTCTCAACATCAAAATGCCATTGCATGGTATTGTTATCGATAAATGTAAATCTATCGGTTAATTATATATTTTTTATATAAAGTAAATATTCTCGATATGATGGGTTGATTTCATGATATGATTGTACATCCGTGACATAATAAGATTTTTTTTGTTCGGGTATTTGAGATGCCTCAGGTGGTATTTCAGGCCATCCTAATATTGTTCTTATAGAACTCTGATAGATATCTACGACATAATTAGGTGAGTTTATCTCAATCGCAGATGATAACGTCGGCTCATGAACTGTTATTAGCGATTTTCGATTCTTCTGTTCCAGTAATTGATTTTTTTTCTACGCTGAAATTCGGCATTGATTTGTTCGATTTCATATGACCCAGATGGTATCGAAACAACATTCCAGTCTGGAGTCCCGTCTTCGCGATTCTTATTTGTAAATACCAAGGAATTATTCGGTTGTTGACCGCCAAATGCTACCGACCTAATATTAGGCCAACTATGGTATACTCGTAGTTTCGCTAACGCGATCTCCTTCACGGGAATCGGAGTGGGGGAAATTCACACTGAATTCAGGATTCGTTGAGGTTATTGATATCATGCTGGTTTGTACTGGGTTTGTGTTCTCCACTATTCGTTGAAGTAGTTCTTGTGGTGTTGTCATTGTTATTATATTCATGTTGTATTTCTAATTTTGACATCGCGGAATCATAAATACTTACCATCGCTGAGAACTCACTATCTGATATAAATGTATCATCGAGCGACGACGATATCAACAAGGACAATTGCGAGTACGCGGTTGATACAACATGAAATTTAATTATGTAGTCTTGCAGTCTACGCTGGCTGCACGATGATATTTTTTTTGTTATAATTGAAATAATGCCCGCGATTGTTGTCTCCGCGGATATGCAAATTGGAACAGCTATCGGGGCAATCATTGTCACCGAGGAGAGTATAATTCCGGCTCCGGTGATTACACCACTCACCGAGTACACAGTAACATCAACTGGGGTGATTCTTCGTTGGTATTTTTTTATTTTTACTTGATACTCCTCAGTGAGTGTTTTGAGTTTAGTTTGAAATTCTCTGACCTGATCATAGCGATATTGAGATACCGAAGGTACCGTTGATGACGACATTTTATTTCCAAATCAGTTTACGATTTCAATTTAGTTGTTTACTTAAATCCGCTACGAATTCCACATACCATGATACCGAAACACTAGCTAAATTATTATCAGTGGATGCTATCGTGAACTACGTTGTTGGTTTTTGCATGAGGGATTTTTGTTTTTTCAACGATTTCTATCATCCTCGTTGCATCATCCTTGATTGCCTCGATGGTGCTTTTTTATCTCATCGATGATTTTTTTAAAATCAGGAAGTTTTATATCAATTTTATCCAGCGTGGTTGCAAAGAATTTCTCGATGATATTTTTACGAAATGATGTAAACATTTCAACGTGATCTGCATATTTGCTTTGAAGTGTTGCTAGTTAAAACATATAATCTTTTATCGTTGTGAGCTTCGGTGTGGTCACCAGTGGATTTCCAAGGAATTCTAATAACGGCTTGTCAATATTGTTAATTCGTTCCAAGATAGTTGAAAGAAGTACACCTGGTTTGAGTTTACCCTGATCGGAAAACAACGCGATAGTGCCTTTGGGTACGCCGCTTTGTTTAACTAAAATATCATCCAGGGAAACATTACTAGTGTCAATTTACCCTGACGATCTTGAAATGCAACTATTTCATTGGGATCAAAACTTGCTAAGTTTAACATCTCAGCTATTTCATCTTCGATTATTTTTTTATATCACCGGTTGCAGATGTTTCTGTGGTTGGTTTCTTCGACGGTAACAGAGGTCGTCCCCAAATATCAGTCATGTTATTCTATATAATCCCTTTAAAATCTTTTCGTTGACGACTTCGTCGTTACCAGCGACTGCTAGTGTATTCATTTACGACAACATGTGGTGGTTTTCTAGATGTTGAAATAGCGTCAAGGACATTTAATACTTCGCTGCCACATATTGGTGGATCATTCATTTGTTGTGTTGGTAGCGTGGAATACCAACGCATCACTTTGTGAGGGGTGTTTAAGCGTTTTATATAGCGGTTAAATTCCTTCGGCGGTGCTAATCCATATGAATCGAAAAAAACAATTGCACGTGGATCAATCGCGTATGCAACCCAGTGGGTTCCGGGTCCGGTGCTATTGTCGAGATTAATGATGCCGGTTTTTGCGCTGTTTGGTTGTGCCGGCAACTCATCTTTCATAAAAACGCCTCTGAAGTTTTTAATCGGTAGTTTTTTAGCAGCATCAAGTAAATCAAAATTGGACATGGGAACCATAGGTTCCTCAATCGAAGATTCTTCAACTAGTAAACCGGTCCTAGTCTTGGACCCTTTCCGCTGTACGATGAATACGGGGTTCCTGGTAGTCTCAGACCCTTTCCCTCTTTTTATACCCCTTCCCAGCTGCTTTCTTTAGTGCCATTCCTGCCGCAGTATCAACGGCTCTTAGCGCCGCCGCTTTAGCCACCGCTGGGGCCGCTGCCGCAATCAAAGCTGGAATCGCAGCTAACAACGGGAATATACCGCCGGTCTTTTTCATATTGGCAATTGCAGCCGCACAGAGTTTAATTCGAATTCCTTTTTTATTATCAAGCGCGTCATTTGTTTGATTAGGTTTCAATGATAATTTATTCGCCCCGCCTGTCATCTGATTGGGTTTTAACGTGATTGTAGTTCCACATTTTTCAGTTGCGGATGATTGTAGTTTCTTAATTTGATTTGGAGTTAACGTAACACTAATATGATTATATGACATTATACAATAACAGATTGATTTAATTGTTACATATTTTCCACTGGTGCATCAATTACTCTCATTCTTCCACCAACGCCTTCAAGTAGCATGGATTTATCGCTGAGAATGACAGCAACCGCGCTATAATCAACACCGCCAGGGGCTACACGAGCTCTAAAGTGTATATCAACGAGGGATTGTCTTGTTAAGTCAAGATGTTCCAACGAAAAGTAATAGGTCGGATATAGATTTTTAAAATCTAATTGTAATATTTGCAGACCAGTATCAACATTTTGATCGCGCGCCATATATGTCAACAGACGATGATACACGGGTGCAATATGGTTGGTTTCGTAATCAAGTTGTGTATCCTCGAATGGTTCCTGTTGTACGTTTATTCTCAGTGAGACGTCAGTACCACCTAATTGATCAAATATCATATGGCTGTGTTCTTGAGATTTTAATCGATTTCTATTCTGTAACGCAACAAATATATGACGCGGAGCTGAAATACCCTGTTTTGATGCCAAGTTCCACGTAAATGTACCATCAACATTAGAATCATTGGTATCTGTACTCGTTGTTAACCAACTCAGCAACGATTTCCCTCCTTGATACATAAACGATAGTAATCGTTCTTCTGTTGTGATTGATAGAGTCAGTGCTCGTATCCACAATGATAGTTTTGTTAAAATAACTTTACTGGCAGTAACACCAGCATCGCGCCAGATTGCATCATTATCAGTACCCTTGCTCACGAGTACAACTGTATGTTTCGCTCCATAGATAACTTTTCGGACATTTCTACAGAATCCAAATATATGATGCAGTGGAATCGCGCATGAAAACTGTCGACGAGGCCTCTTTAACGTTGATATACATGTTGCAAATCCTAGGTTGTAATTGAGATTAACGCTTCCGAGAATATCAAAGGCGGCACCTGGTCTTGCTCGGTGTTCAGGAGAAGCAGCATGTGGTTGTGGATCAGCTGCGGTATCTTGTGGTGTCCGTGTTTTAATATGCGGGAGGTGATCAGCGTGATCAGTGAGATCTTTTGCGAACATCATAGATGGACCCGCTGATCTTGTATAATCATCGAAATATCTCGCTAACCCGATTATTGTTGTGGCAATATCAACTTCACGCTCAATAGATTCAATTTCTCTTCCATCAATGAGATATCTTGCACTTTCAAATAGCGCCATGATAACATTATTGACAAAAACAACTCTGACATTTGGGTCATCTGTGTATGCTGTATTAGCTGCATCATCTATTACAAGTTCTCCTTCCACTTCGATAAATGCTTCACAAGGCAAAAAGTATTTACTGGTATCATGAACTTGAAGTTCAATTCTTGATCGCATATCTGGTTGTGTTGCGTGATAAGAATAAAATTGATAATCACGTACCGAATCATCCTTTAGCACTGGGGCGTCCATATCAAACGCTGTATCAGGTGACCGTTTAAACATTTTATTATATATGTATTGATCTAAATCGTAAAATCCGTAGGATTTTCATCATCGTCGTCGTGTTTTTTTTTTAAGCCACTTCCCGCTATCATATTTGCGGTTATGTTATCTTGGTTACTTGCTGTCAACGACGGAGTCATCAACGCCGCTAGTTTTTGATCTACTGCGTTATTTATAATTTTACTAACACTCTCAGGCATATCCGCTGTAGATGGTAGTGGTCGCAATTGTGGTTTTGAAAATCCTTTGGATTTTCGCCGTCGAACTAGCGCTGTTAGTTTATCCCGAGCGGCTGAAACGCTTTCCCGGCAAGATCTCCAACAGCGCTAATACCCATATCACGAATAACATCAATAGCTTTCATCGATAATTGTTTCACTAGCGGCGTTACTTTTGGAGCCATTCTTGCAAATAACCCTGCAATGGTATCACCGAGACCATCACCATAGTACGTGTTATAAACTGGAAACCGTGAGTTTACTACATAGACGCTGGATGGTTTGTCATGGTTGTAGTGTATGATCATTCTTATTTAAATGATATTTATCTAATGAGTGATTCATCACCGATGATGAAAAATCCAAGGGATTTTCAGTCGCTGTAATAATTCGTAGGATTTTCAACTAACTCATCGATGAAATCTCGATATGTTGCAATGTTCATGATGCCACCTTGAAATAACCACATGCAGATATCAGCTGCTTCATTGATTATTTCCGGTGAGTTATTTCCAGCTCGTTTCCCTCCGATGAGAACCTCTAATCGTGATATATCGCTGAGAACATTACCAGGACAACTAACTAGACCACTACCTGAAATTCCACTGGAATCTCTGGAAAATCTTTGCTTTTCAGATTTAGAAAATCCTTCCCCGGTTGCACCCTGTGTTTCTCGACTTTGTAAATCCTTAAGAAATTCTTCAATATCATCTTCATCTCGATCATATGGTATATACAATGGTCCAAGCGAAGCTTGGGGTGGTAGTTGTTGTTGAGGTTCTTCTTGTTTTTTAGGTGAGAAAGATATTTTCTTTGAAGGTTGTTGTCGCTTTCTTTGTAATTTTTGCGGTTTTTGCTGTTGTTTTAGTTCTTCATATTGTTGATACACTGTACCCACCGCATTGATATATCCTATGTATGATGTATTTGTTGTGTCAATTTGACTTGTTTTAGTTTTGATTTTGTAGAATACATCAGCCCTATGAGTTATACTTCTAATATACTTTTTTATGATGTTCTGGTTTCAACATTTTTTTTTATGTTTTCATAAGTCGTAACAACAAGCGCAGGAATTTTTGCTGGATCGATCTTATCAATTGCTGCTAACCCTTCCTCGTTAAAACTCGCGCGTAAATCATCTACTGTTCTTTTTTATTCAGGTGGTTCACAAACATCAATATCACCGTGGAGTTTTTGTACAGCTTGTTTTTTTGTTCAGTTTCCGCTGCTATTTTTTCAAATTCACCAATAAGAGGTTTTTCTTTTCCTTTTTCCCCCATCTTGGGAGCATCCCCCATATAGCACGCTCTACCCCCTTCGTTGCTGTGGTTATTGGTTTAAACAACTCTTTATATCCCGCAGCAAATCTGTTTGTAGACTCTGTGAAGCTTGCAGTTTATTTCTGACAGAGTCGCGGATTGGTATAAATTTTTTAATCGCATCTAATCTTTCACAAGCCAATCTAGTCGTTAATGACTCCTTAAACATTATTTCAATTGTTTACAATTTTCCAATTTGAATCTAAAGAAAAATTACTACACGCCAGTATTGACTAAAACAGATCATCCGAAGTGTTTTTTCGTTTTGTTCAATTAACAATCTTATATTTCTGATTTTTGAATTAATTGTTCTTTTTTTTTCATATTCCTTCCCTAATTCCTTTCCTATTTTTTCCACGATAGTAAATAACGGGACAAACTTACTGACGTCGTCATAGCATAGAAGGGATTTGCGAATTGAATTCTGAATTCGTTTTACGAGGGCATATTGTTTGGGTAGTACATATTTGTTATTCATAGCGCCGTTTTCAATATCCTGGAAGTCGGACATAATTTGATCGCAGTTTAAACCATCTGATATGTAAATCCCCTGAGATTTCAAAATTAAAATTTCGGTTATAAGCTCATTGATATTTTGAGAATTCATATTATATAATAATTATATACTTCTAATATGAAAAATATATTTTTCAAAAATGAACCCAGAGATGAGTGCTTATATATAAAAGAATTGAATTTTTTCTCCGGTCTTTTATGAAATCGCAGATCGATAACTTCCCTCTGCAACGCATTGAACAGAAGGTGGACAAATATCGAAATACTTACCGGCCTTAGCTATTGATTGAAATACTATTTCTTCGTTATTTGTTGTATTAAAAGATCTTACGGGTCTCGCTTTTTTTCGAGTATTGTCCAGTGTTTCCTCGTTTCAAATGTTCGCTTTGTGTAACATCCTGCAGATTTGATAAAGAATTGTTCTTAGGATTGGAATCAATGTGATCGATAACAAAACCATTCTTGATCAATCCATGGAAACATTCATATATTATTCTGTGATTAAGACGTATTTTCCTTCCGTCTCTAAATACCAAATACCCCATACCATTATCCCACCCAACTGATTTCTTCAACCTGCGGTGTCTGACAATACCATCACTGGATGCCTCATAATTTCTGATCACGGGATGCGGTCGGAATTCTTAGTTCATTTATATACTATACTATTGTTTGTCTAATTCATTGTTTGGTCTAATGATAACATTTGGAAATCTTCCTATGTAGTCTTGAGGAGTTCTTATGATTTTGTCCTTGACGGAGTCAAGGACGCTGTCAGAGGTAGAGACATTGATGAAGTTCTTAGTGAAGGAGTTCGAGAGATTATCGAAAAGTACACCTTCGAAAAATTCTAAATTCAATCTCGATAGAGTCTCCGTAACACCAAAGAATCTAATAGGTGATAGAACCGTGATAAGTAAAAATCGTGATTGTTTTAATGAATTCAAACGTGACGGAGCATCTCAATGTTGGTCAACATTTCGAATTGATGGTAGCGTTGATGCTACCATGAACGACGAAAGAGCAGTCGCGATAATCTCACATCTTACGCGGAAATGGTATTTTTTTAGAGTGAAATTCATTCTTCGTTCGGAAAACCGAGATTGGATTAAAATTTGAACCCATCTTGAAGGATAAAAGAACCACCACTGTGAGTCGAGATTCCAAGCCGGGAATTCTGACTGGAATTGACAAACCGTGCTAAGAGATATCTTATCCTGTAACAGCAGTTGTTTATAGGATATATCCGTTAAATGATAAACCGAGTATTAAAAAACTAAAACCCATGAAGCTGTCGTCGTTGAATTGTGTAGCAGAACGAATAATAGAACACTTCACAAATGCGTTGCGTGGAAACAAATTGACTGATCTAAGACGTAAAAAAAATAAGTGAATGGGGGCTAACAGTGAAACAGCGAGGGGCAACGATCCAGGATATAGCCAAATTGGAAACATCATTAAGATTCCCAATAACCGTAACGACGATAACCGGCGAGATATTATGCGAACCGAAATATAAATCACAAGGAGCTCCAATCAAAATTATTGATCATAACGAACACGCATGGACATCTGCAGTAACAATATTCCCTCGAAATAGAACAATAAAGTATATACCCACGGAATTCTCTCCAGAATTCTCTGAGAAAAAATTATTCGATTTTATTTACCAGTTGAGTAAAAACGATCCTGTGTCAATGTGGCTACTTCACAGCGCTGAAAACCCCGAGGGTGGATTCGATCAGTTTGTAAGACCCAATGGAGAATTATACCGTACCGAAGCCCTCCATGACAAGATGAAAAAACTAGCTAGTAGTTTCTCGAAGAGTTTCGACGACGAACAATTATTAACGAATTGCTTTACAATTTCGTCGGTTGCAGCTCATTTTGCAAGAAAGAGAAACTCGTGGAAACCAACGCGAGCTGAATTTTTATCAGACATCAAATCAAGCTGCATTGAATATAACCACGGCGGATTATGGAATACAAAATACAACCCTAAAACTATTATTTTGGTTGATATAGTCGCGTGCTATCTCGGGTACGGAGAATGCGCTGAATACTTCAAGCGATTTGGACATCCCACACATGAGATGGCCCGCGTTGCGATTAATGGACCACTACCTGAGTTTGATTTAACCGGATTCGCTCTTGTGGTATCATTTGAATTGGCTAAAGGACTTCATCCGTGCTGTTATGTCTGGATTGGTAGACACATGTCTGTGAAACATTGGATGCCAATAGTGCTGTTACTGTATATGTTTGATTGTAGCATGCTGATATCGCTGATTGTCGGTGAAGAAATTATATCATATCGAACACAGACTGAAGTCTGGTTACCACAACCTGATCTAGATAGTATAATCAGCGAACAACGAAAACAATTCCCGTCCCTCGACGAAGAATATATCATGAATTGGTCCAAACTGTTATATGAAATCAGAAACAAAGATGCAAAAAATCTCGGTAGAAGAATAATTGGTAAGTTCACTCAAGGTGGACAATACAACAATACAATAAATTCTTCAGTGTTGATTATAGATAGCGCTGAATACGATTTTATAATCGCGGATATAACATCTAAGGGCATATATGTAAATCGTAAAGACAATGGACACAGTCTTCAGTATACACATTTGAGGGCATCTATGCTGGTTTATGCTTCTATCAATTTATTTTCGATGATAAAATGATTTCCTGACACCGAAGTTAGAGTCGCCACTAATTCATTTTACATAGACATGAAACACAGCAACGCAATAGCTAAATTCACTAATTCCGACGAGAGTTGGGGATGATGGAGAATTAAGCAGGAAATACCGTGTAATTATTCCGAATCAGCAGATGTTACGATTGAAGATAAAGACTTGAAAAGCAATCAGTGTTCAGAACTATCTAATGCACCGCAGATATCTGATCCAATATGCAGATATAAAACAGTTTATTTAAACGGTTCTGGCGGGTCAGGAAAGACGACTCGCACTATTGAATTATTTCGTGGGAAATCAAATATTATTGTACTAACACCAACACACAGACTTGCCAGAGAGATGAAACAACGAGGGGTAAATGCTTGTACTTATCACAGTTTCTTTCGATGGAAAGGTGACGAATGGACTCCTGAACGAATGGGTGAGAAATTTATTCATGAAGTCGTAATTTTGGATGAGATTTGCACGGTGTCGTTAGATGTATTACAAAAGTTTCTCGAGTGGTTATTGCGCGCGAACACAAAAGTAATAATGGGCGGCGATTATGGTCAACCACCATTTGTCGGTTTATCGCCGCATGATTGGCTAAAGAATTTTGTAGAATATTATGAAGAAATTAACACCGATCATAGAGAACTTGATGAACAATTACGCGAGTTCCAAAAACTAATCAGATTTTAACCGGATAAAATCCAATGTGAGAGAGCGCGTGAAATAATTTCGGAAACTCCCATGAATGAATTTTGGGAAACATTGAGACCAAACGATTTGATAATCGCAAGTACAAAAATAGTCAGAGACACACTTCAGATGAAGTTATTTGAATTGCATAAAGAAAAATTTGCAACACTTCCAACGCCGTTGTGTTATAGGCCTTCGGATACACGAAAGCAGAATATCGAAGTTGATATTCCAGGACAGCGTGAAAAGAATAAGTTAGTGTTAAATGATATTGTGTTGGTTGATATCAGCGTTGTCGAAGATGCATTACGCGCTGATAAATCCCCATGGACGATAGGTTACGCAGCAACAATACATTCTTCACAGGGATTGACTATATCAGATACATTTGTTTGGATGGTGGATAATTACAACGAATGGTCAAAATTAGTTTATCTCGCAGTTTTTAGAATACGAAGAATAAATCAACTTCGAAGAGTTGTTTTAGACGATAATGACACTACAATAAGTGATATTGTCAGCGTTGATATAATCAATAAAAAACTTTCTGGATATAAACAGCAGGATAAAAAAAAATAGAGAATTTGATATTTATGCTGAATTAATAATTACGCCGAAGCAACAACAGAATAATCACTGCGCGAGTTGCAATTGTATAATGCGTTGGTGTTGGTCGGATCCTCGACAATTTACCGTAGACAGAAAAGATAGCAGCGTAGGTTATACCAGAGATAATGTGATGCTGACTTGTCTTGAATGCAACAGACGAAGATGTGCTAGTTAAGACCACGCGGCGGTAATTGTGTATCCTCGGGTATCACTTGTAGTTGTTCACGAGTAAATCCTCGCTGAGGAGCGGTCAAATCCAATCTATAGATTGCTGGTCCACCCGTAGATCGTGTTATGCTGGATATTTTATGCGCGGTGACTCTCCAAATAGGATCAGTAGCTCTTTTTTTGCCACCTTCGAGCTCTCTTGGTTCGTATAAATACCTAACAGTGACATTACCGAGTATTTGTTGTTTTGAAAAATATTTTTGCGGTTGTACGGGTATATACTTCTTTTTAATGGCGTTGTTAGGTTTCATGTTGATTGTTCGAGTAACCTCATTATTCAGCGCGGTAATTACGCCTGGTAATCTCTTGATCCATTCACGAGATCGTTTATCCTGAGTGAATTCCTTCGCGTATTGATATCCGATTAACCGCTCAGCAAGTGTACGATTAAATCGTTCAACAATTGCTTGATCGCGATGTAGTGCAGTATGCCCTCGTCGTAACGCAGTATTATGATTCTTCATCGTTGATAGAACCGCACCCTGAAATTCCTTGCCAGGATCAACTTGTAATAGATTTGGCCAGCGCAGATGACCCCTTCGATAAATGCTTTCAAACGCAGAAGCTACTTCAGTTGATGATTTTGTCTTTAGCGGTTCTGCTTGTTTGTATCGACTCACAACATCAACTACAGTTAACGCATACTTGTAAACACCATCATGCGGCAGAAATAATATATCAGCTTGATGAACTTTATTAGGAACGGTCACATCAAAATGCGAGTAGTTAATTTGTTTAGGCGGCGGTAGATAAATTTGCCATATCGCCTGTTTGGATAACCAATTAGCCGCGGTGGCATATTTCACTTTCGCGGCGCTAGCGAGTTTACCGATTGCTGCTTTACCCTTCCAGTATCCTCTTGGAGAATAATAAATAGATTCCATGTTGTTATTAATTACCAGCACCTAACACCAATTTACCTTTCATTGCCGATTTTACTAACCATGAAGCCAATTTTTCTTTGAAGTATTTATCAGTGATAGAATTCAACGCGTGAATTAATTTCACATCTGCGAGATGACGTTGTTGAAGATCACTACTTTTATAAGCAACATCATGAGCATGACACGCCTTATCAATGGCGTTTATTGGATATTCACCCGGTCGGGGTTGGTTTTGATCATCAAGTCTGATATCGAGTCTAGTCCCAGGCCCACAATAATTATATCCTGGAAGGTGTTTTTCTCCTGGATACTTTGCCCATGATGTACCCGGGAGTTTAGTTAGCTTGGCTGCAATATCACCCTCTCGTTTTTTTTTAATCCCCTTGATTTATCAATGGAAACAAATCTAAATTTCTTTGTACTGCATTGTACACATTTACCAGAACGTGCTGATCGGTTATTTTTAGTTGTAATCGTCGTCAAGTCGTTTGTGCCAGTACGCGATTTACACTTCACACAATATAGATCCATAATTTATATATAATAACATGAATGTAATTGATTTTTCAGCTACCCAACGACGAGAACCTATTAAACACCATGCGATGTTGCTGAATTGTATTCGCGCGATTATAATCGGACCATCTGGAAGTGGCAAGACACAATTGTTACTTAATTTAATAACGAGATGGATGAAATGGGACAAGTTTTATTTTGTCGCCCCGAGTGTAGACGATCAGAGATGTTACGAAGTGTTAAAGGATTTTAACGAGAAAGCAAAATCGGAAATCGATGAGGATATTATTGAGTTTATAACCGATATCGAGGAAGCACCGAGCATTGATGATATCGATGGAAGTATTAACAATTTAGTCGTATATGATGATGTGATCTTAGAATATCACAAAAATCCTGCTAGGATATTTTCCAGAGGCAGGCATAAAAACACTGATGTGATATATATCACTCAACGGTACACTCAAATACCAAAAGTGATCAGAGATAACTGCAATTTATTGTGTGTGTTTGACGGAGTTGATACTCATACGCTACGAAATATTTGGCAAACTTGGTGCGGCGGTGATATGGATCATAATCGATTTAGAAATTTCTTTAGTCACGCTCAGTCAATCCCACACGGACTTGTGACGATAAATTTATCAGACCCTCGGACGCGATATCGTATCGGACTTGATAAAATATTCGGTTAACCAATAGCAGCAGAGGGGGTGGCGACAACGACCATGGCGTCTTCGAGCAAGCGTTGGTTTGCCTTTTTTACGCTTTCGAGGAAGTCTTAGTTTGCCGAATCGACGCCTATACAAAGTTGTCTGATTCACTTTTGGAGGAAGCGTTGGTTTGGCAAATGGACGCCTATAAAAGGTTGTCTGATTCGCCCCCTCTTTTGCTCTTTCAGTTGATGCCACTAAAACGCTTGTGTGTTCATTAGTACTTTCAAGACTGGACTATTGTAATTCAATTCTGTCTGATTCCTCACAATATCTACTCCATAAACAACAAAAAGTTGAAAACACAGCTGCTCGAATCAGCTATAGAGTACTTTGATCAGAGCACACCTCACCACTACTCTATATCCTACACTGGCTATCAATTCGATATAGAATCAAACATAAAATTTGTTCACTGTGCTATGTTTCACTGACAGACTCCAGTCCAACATACCTATCTGGCCTCACCCAAGTGTATACACCAGCAAGATACTTACGCTCCTTTTCTGACAATTGTATACTAATTGTCAACACTATGAAAATGAAGCCATATGGACAACATTCTTTTGCATATCAGGGCCTGGTGATGTGGAATGAATTGCCCATTTAAATTAGGCACAAACACAGTAGACCCTTTTAAGAGTGCTCTTAAAACACCTTTTTCGACTGCAGGAACAAACTTAGAGACCTAATAATGTTTTGTATATTATATGTTTACATCATGTTTTTATGTTTTCCAGTTTCATGGTTTTTGTTATTTGTTTTTCTGTTCTGTAGTCATATCATTATAGATGTTGTAAAGCGCTTAGAGCTTCTAAAGATGAGGTGCTATACAAAGTCCTCATTATTATTATTATTATCATTATTATTATTATTATTATTATTATTATTATTATTATTATTATTATTATTATATCCTAGAGTAGTTTACTCTGTGAAATGATATCTGGCAATTAAGTAAGGACATTTGCTTCATAAAATTTAGTTCAATGTATTGTTTTCTTCTTACAGCATTTTCAACATCCCCTTCAGCTCTCACTTGCTGTGCTTCTTCAACAGCTAACATCTCCTTTAAATTCAGTATTGATGCAGGAGAATCAATATTTGAAACAACGTTTTGGTATTTTGATGGTGGTAAAATTGCAGAAAGCAATGGAACAACACTGACCCCTGTTCCAAGTTATTCATCTCGTTTGGCTGCATATGGAACATCTGGTATCTCTTTGAGTAATATTACCGTTGCTGATGCTGGGACATATACTTATGTTATTGTACTTTTACCAAATGGAAATGAATTTACTGCCACTACCGCATTATCAGTTCAAGGTAAGATTATTCTTAAGACTCACAATATTATTTTGTTTAAATGATTCAAAACCAACAAGTTTTATAAAACTTAATTTAATTGTCAAAATTACAAATGAAAAAAGTGAGAGGAACTTAACAGTATTATGAAATAAATCCAAACTGGTCCCTAAAAAGGTCTATTGAAGCCGGAAATGAATGAAAATCTCCTTACAAATTTCAATATCAGAAATGTAATGGACCTTCAAAAACTATGATGTCAAGATGGCATTGTCCAGAATCCTTCAAATAATTTATTCTAGTTCCAGAAAAACTTTATATTCCAAATAATGAGCACTTTGTTTTGCCATTGAACAGTCCAAACAAATATTTTTCGTCATGAAAAATATATAAGCATAACATAAAACATGCCTGCAGACTTACAACAGGAACACAATAAGTGTCAACAGAATGAGTCTGATTGCTTAATTTTCCTCTTATATATACTGTATATTGTATACAATAGACCCCACATGACAGCATACACTATTGGTCTTGTGTTGTATTACGCATATTCACAATAGACCCCACATGACAGCATACACTATTGATCTTGTGTTGTATTACACATATTCACAATAGACCCCACATGACAGCATACACTATTGGTCTTGTGTTGTATTACGCATATTCACAATAGACCCCACTTGACAGCATACACTATTGGTCTTGTGTTGTATTACGCATATTCACAATAGACCCCACTTGACAGCATAAACTATTGATCTTGTGTTGAATTACGCATATTAACATGAGTTCATGCAACCAAAGGGAAGTGACAAAATTATTCTGGAATCATAGAATTCCCATCAGTCACTAAGAAACTATGTCATAGATGACATTTTAAATATTTTTAAAATTATTATTAGTAATTATCAACATGTACATAAACATCTATTTATAGATCCTATGCAGTTTGCCTTCTTACCAGAGCCATGTTACTTACACAATTTATTACAAACAATATTCTATACCATTTACAAACATGAATAAAAATTACAAAAATGAAATAAAATCAGTTTCCAGGAATTACAAAAAAAGCATAGATGTACATAACATTATGAAATGTAATCATTGCATTCATCAAAAAGGCCTATACATCATACATTTTCACCATCTATTTTGCAAGAACTCAAAATTCCATGTATTGGTATATATCTTCTGTTATCTTAATTTTGTTATTTAGGAACGTTTGGTTATATATTGTGTTAGGAGTAATATTCATTTCATGTGTCCTGGGCCACATCATGTTTGATTATCTCCTCCTTTCACCCCACCCCCTCTGAACATGGTGAAAATACATGTAATCTATATAAAAATTCTAATCATGGTATCAGATCGATTTGGAAAATATTTCTAAGTTAATAATTTGAATTTTTATTCTTTATTGTATTTGCTAGTTCAAGGTCCATAATGTAGGCTACACTAGACTAACACTATTCATTTATTTATTTGTCTCCTGGTGAGATGCATATCTTACAGCATAATATGTTCTAGGTCATATAAGGGATTCATTTCTTTGTCGTTCATTTTGCCTGGCTTGTACTATAGTTTCCATTGATGACTTTGTGTCAATCTCTCTCCAGCTTGTCCTGTTCTCCACTGCTCTTTGGTACTAAGCAAAGTAATACTTGTCTACTCATTGATGTTTTGTTCTAATCTCTTCTTCTGTCAGCCTTCTTTTTTTCATTCCTCTTACTATGCCCTGTAGGATTGTATTTGACAGGCCATTTGAGTACGAGATGCCACCATACTATCTTAGCTTACATTTATTATTATGATGAGCAAATCTTCATAAGGTCAAATTGCACTTTGGATTCTAGTGCACACCTCCTCAGGTGTGGTCTAAGTATAATCTTTTCTGGATCTTTTGATAAGATCTCATCTCTAAGGTGTAGTCTTCTCTCTCATTTTGCATTTAGGGTCCATGTCTAACATGCAAACAGGAAATATGGCCATGATAAGTGAGTGCATACACTTATTTATGAACCAAAGGGTGATGTTGATATCCTTCCAAATACAGTTTAGCTCACATGTATTTCAAAACCCAACAGTGGTGTGGAAAGGATTAAGAAAAGTGCCCTCCACTATGTCCTGAGACAGTTTCCTCATTGTCTCACAATAAATTTGTGGAATTGTTGAGTATGACCATCATGAAGTGGATGTGATCTCTATCAAATGTGATGGCTTACTGTTTATTACCCCTGCAAGCATGTTTTTTACAGGTTGAGAGACGTGACCATAGTGAGCAGCCCAGGCATTGAAAATTAATCATGAGTACCCATTCACAAGAATAATTTGTCGACAACACTATCAACATATCATACATCATCAGCAGTATGCTGTTCTGAGTTGCAGCTCCAGTCTATATTTAGGAGTAGGACCACCTGTTATGCATCAGTAGCCCATAATAACAGTACTAACAACATTATATTTCGCAACGACAGCTATTCAGTATATAAACTTTTATTTAAACTTTTTATTTTAATAGCTTGATTCTGCTAACAAAAATATGATTTGTTGTCAGTGCAGACATTGTTACACACGAAATCACTTCAAACAGGTATGACAGTTATGGCTTTAATTAGAAACCAGGACCCCTGCTTAATATAAATAAACAATACATCAGAGAGTCTGTATGGATTAGTAAAATTCATTGGCATTGTGCAACAAAACAAACCCCATATTCCCTGAAGCATTATTTACTTAGGTTAAAACATAGTTATTGTTTTACAGGTAATAAACCTCTTTGTAGACGATAAATATTGATTGCGGGTGCTAAATGATCAGCACATTGTGTGCTCTTTTAATGAAATCCAGATGGCTGCCTTTTGTTTTCGAACACACCTGTCAAAGAAATCCCACACGTTATATTATTAACAATTATCACCTAGACACCTTGAAAGCTTTGCCATGCATCAAAGCAATATTTGAGCAGTTGATTGTTTTGAGTCGACTATGACTAGCTCTGCTCATTTTGAAGCTGGCTATGTGGGGAAAAAAGAAGAGAGAACCACAACAAATAGATCGCCTTTATTTGTAACAATAAATAAATTAAAACTACCAACATATTAATCACATCGACTCATATATTGCAACTTGCTTGTTTTTTGTTATTCACTTCCTAAGTTTGCATACAACACTCACACGATATGGCCTCTTATCCTTGGTCCTCTAAATTAACCATTATACATGTACTGACATTTCTACTCTCAATGCTAAAACGTTTCAGACAGAGTAGTGCATTACACGGTTGGTCTCTGTCACCAGCCAAAATATAAAAAAGTCCCAAAACAATTTGTTGGACTAGGTTTGTACATGTCATTTAAGTTTTTCGTGATTTTTGACAGCCCTAGTAGTCATGTGACCATGGCAGCTGTGAGTCAAATTGTGATCTCTGTAATTTATTTAATATTTGGAAAAATGTATCAATCAGAATTCTGTATGAATCCTGTTTTTTCCATGTTTACTATTTTCACTTCATGTGACTGCTTGAATATTTCCAAGAAGGTTATCTTTTTTGTCGGAGTTGATATGGTTGATAGCAAAACCATCAACTATAACACCATTGAAGCATACATAAAAAACATTTTTGAGAATAATAGGTTATACTTTTTTTAAAACAATTTCTTTGCAGAAGTTATTATACCCATCATCATGCAGCCCATGTTACCAATATTTCCAGCTCTGCTTGCTTCGTAATTAACGAATATTGGATGTTTCTTAAATTCATCAAGATCAATCACTTTCTCAATTTGTTCCATTTATCTAATTTTCTCTTCTTCTGATATAACATTATTATGCATTGAGATAATCATTTGCATCTTTTATTTAGATGTCATCACAAGCGTTTTGTTTCTCTTAGTATAACTTAAGTGCTCTATAATTTTTGTCAGCTGCAAGAAACACACAACTTTGTCTTTCCAATGACCCCCATCCCACACTTCAGACATGGCTGTGTTCCAGTACTGCCACAGCAAACACTGGCCATGTGATATCCACTTTTTTTTCCATGAGTTATTTCTACAAGGAATTACTAATCCAATCTTAAGCCATCTTGAGCCTCTTTTGTGCCTGGTGTATAATATATTATTGGATAAAGTCCAATTGAAGAAAATACTTTTCTTATACATCTATATAACAATGACTGATTCTACTGTTGCAATTGCAGGAACAGTATTTTGGTCTAACTGGGATAAAACCAGCTTTCCTAAGGTCCAAAATTGCACTAAAAATGTTACAGAATGTTATATAATCGTTACTAACCATGAGTGGGGCCCCAAGTGGTCTAAAGTGCTGTCCGTTATTGATCACTGCCATCTCACCTCTGCGTGGGTTTGAGTCTAAGATTCGGCTAATGGGGTTTTGTAAGAAAGCTTACCAGTAGCTTCTCGTGTGGCGGTGGTTCTTTCCGTGGATTTTCCCGCGTTCTTCATACACCAATAATACTGGCCGCCATGTATAGCCAATCGTGTGCTGAAAAATGGCGTTAAACCCTACAACAACAACAACTAACCATGAGTGAAATTGTGAGAATATCAAAAATAGAATTAAGAAGAGCAGAGACAAGCTTTTTGAAGGTTTTCTGGTATTGAGCCAGAACACATCACTAAAATCAGATTTTGACAGATTAACCAAAGACAAGAAACAGTTACCATTCGAACTACAGTTGCATGACTTTATCAAAATGGAAAAGAATGAATTTATCAACAATGGTGCTGTTCATGTTTAAGATTGATGGTGATGGAATAGTTATTGATTCCATCATGAATGACAAACAAGCATCTGCTATCATTAATAATCATGTGTTGTTACACTCCACACAGGATCAGTTGTTGTTGCTGCCCATCCTCAGATCTCACTGTCGTTACTACCTAACACTGGTTGATATAGCTGATTTGATGATTTCCATTGTGGTATGTGTTTAATCACAATTTCATTGGCGGGTTTCATGTTAATGTCAAATGCCCACCACATTAGGTAGTTTCGCGACCCATTCACGAGATCTGTCCTGAAGATGCATTAATTCTTCAATATATTGATGTTCATTGAGTCACTGTGCAACTCGTTCTATGATTACCTGATTCTGATGTATTGTGGTGTACCCATGTCCGATCCTAATGTGTAATTGCTGCATCCTCATCATTATACTGCGCCAAGAAATTCTTTGCAAGTTAGCAACTGTGGCCAGTGCAGAGGTCTATAGATTCAGTGACTTAAGTTGCTGTTTTAGATGACAACAGTTCAGCCTCTTTCTATCTTCTTGCAACATTGCCATTCAACGCATATTTGTACGTGCACTGTTTATGTACATCATGTGATAAAAAGACAAGATATCTGCCTGATGAATTTTGTTGGGTTTGCTGACATCAAACCGTCCATGTTGAATCGTTTATATCCTGGAAGATGTTTCTCACCAGGATACTTAGTCCATTATGGGCTCCAGGTGTTTTCGCTAGTGCCTTAACAATATCACCACCATTGATTGCAGAGTGATCCATTGGAACAAATTTATATTTTTGTGTGCTATATTTTATGCATTTGTCTGTAACTGCCATTGTTATTTTTCAGTATGGTTGCTCTCAGATATTTTGTACCAGTGATGGTCTTTCATCGAACATAATATAAACTCATGATTATAAATGATATTATTTGTACAATATGAACATGATTGATTTTTCAGCAGCACGTGAGCAAGCACCGGTCAAGCATCATCTGGTATTACCAAATTTCATTCAAACTTTTAAAATTGGTCCAGTTGTTGTTCAACCTGATAATGAGGTAGCTTAAATGAGACAAACTTTATTTAGTAACACCATTTATGGATGGCTAACGATGCTATAATATATGTAAGAAATTTAATGAATCTGCAAATGACAATGTTACATAATTTATCAATTATGTATCAAAGACATAGATGAAGCGCCAGCGGTCGAGGATCTTAATGGGGATATCACCAGATTAGTGGTTTACAATATCATACTTGACAAACAAGCAATTCCAGAATATTTTCATGGGACTTTTACCTCGGACAGTAACCAGTACTCTGAGGTTTTACTGAGGACACCTCGGACAATGTCCAAGGTAACCTCGGACACTATGTCCTAGGACAATCTTGGACATCTAAGTATAAAAACTTTGGACTTTTACCTCGGACAGTAACCAATACTCCGAGGCTTTTCCTAGGAATATCTGTCCAAGGTTTCCTAGGAAACCTCGGAAAATGTACAGCCGGGCGAGACATAAAAAACAGATGTCTTTACATCACCTAGAAGTATACTCAGATTCCCAAAGCCGTTCAAGATAACTGTAAATTTTTGTTATATTTAATAGGGTTGATACACATATGCTTCAAAATATTCATGTGACATCAATGTATGTGCACGTCTAAGACAACTAAAATGACCTGTGTTGGAATTTGTTAAGATTCCCACAGAATCCACCAAGGAATTCACAGAAAAGCAACATCACTGATACTAAAAAGATTAACAACCAAAAACAATTTTGTTTGTCAGTGTCTGTCACGAACATAGAAACTAACGGCCAGTTCTATACCAAATGTTTCCAATAAATTTGAATGTTGATATTTATTCCTCGGTAATCATCAAATAATCAAGAAATAACTTTTTATATTTGCCCTGGGATAAAAAATATCTATAACGCTTGTCAATTGCTGTTTCTAACTCTGAATTTTGAAAGCATTCTGCATCAAATTACATCAATATAATATATGATACTTCATTAATGAGTTCCTGTTTAAAATTATCAATGGGATATTCAATTATATACCACTAAAAAAAACTCAGAATACTCTGTGAATTTTTATGTTCTTGAGTTATTTTATCAATAAATACTTTACTAAAATAAAACATTTTGTATAATTTCTTTAATTCTGATTCCATCACTTTTACATTGTAATGCCATTCTGGTTATATTTGACCTCTTTTAGCATAGACTGCATCATCTTCCCCTGTGTTACTCTCTTCTAGAACTTTCCCCATGTTTTCGTTATCACTATATTACCATACTGTAAGTTTTTCTGTATGTTTGCTAAAAATGTAATCAGATTGTGGTCATGGTGTTGTAGCATAAATAGGCGCTTGCAACAGCCATCCCAGCATGATTCTGATTGATGACTTGTATATGTCATCGGCATAATCCGGGTTCAATATTTATATGGCGACACTTAACATTGGTAGATTTACCTTGATAGCGATCGTCAACTCATTTACTGTTCTTAATTTAATTCTATGTTGAAGTTCATCCTTGATTTTTCGATTTGATATGATCCTGCTGGGATGCTACCAATTAACCTCCCAGATTAGGCCTTGCCCACCAGCTATATTAGTTGCATTTTGTTTGGTGAGAATACCAGTGAATTATTAGCCTCTAATCTACCAAATGAATTTTCCCTGATTTTTGGCCATTTAGAATAAAGTCATAATTGCGACATTGCATTTTCAAGTGACCAACCATTAGGAGCTCTTATCTAAGCTGGAAAACCACTATTAAATTCTGGCTGTGTTGATGTTGCTGATATCATTGTTGTTGTCAGCAGTGTTGTGTTAGCTATGATCTGTTATCAGTAAGTCATATGGTTATTTCTGCGGTCATTATTATCTATATGGTAGGTTAAAAATGTGGCACTGGCAACATTCACAGCATTGTAGACCATGAGAATTTGTATCTTGTATGTTTGCCAAACAATAATTAGATCATTGTGGTCATGGTGGTCTAGCATAAATCAACACTTCTAAAGGCGATCCCATCATGTAGACAGCTACGAAATTTAGTTCAGTTCTTAGTGCAGCATAATCCAGTGTCGATATTTCTATACCTTATTAATGATTGTCGACTCATTTCCTGTTATTGATTTGATTCTACGTTGAAGTTCATCATTAATTTGTTCAATTTGATATGATCCTGTTGGGATATATGATAACTACCTCCCAGATTGTGAATTGCCCACCAGCTGTATCAGAATACCAGTGAAATGTTGGCGGATGTTTCACCAATTGAATTTTATCTGATATACGGCCATCTATTATAAAGTTGTAATTGTGCCAGTGCGATTTCAAGTGACCTACCAATTGAGGCTTTTATCGTAGTTGGAAAATCAATATCAGATTCTGGCAGTGTTGATGTTGTTGATATAATTTTGGTAGTCTCTGGTGTTATTTTAGTAATCATTGTTTGTTCCAGTCATGTGGTTATTCTGAGGTCATTATTATGGTGGATTCTAAATGTGGCACTAGCAACATTATCATTTGCTCTCAGTTCTGATCATGGAGCAGTTGATGTCCACATTTTTTTGTTGCCATATCATCGTCTGATTTTTGGTTCTCTCACTGATGCCAATCCATATGAATCAAAATAAAAAACTCCACATGGATCAATCATATATGCTACAAAACAAGTACCACAGTGTGAACTTCCATCAAGATTAATGATACTGCTTTCAACACAGTTTGGTTTTACCAGTAATTGATCACACATAAAAAACACCAAAGATTTTTATGTTTAATTGCCGAGCAGCATCAAGTAAATCAAAAATTGGATATTGGGAGTTCTAGGGCTCCCCTCCACTACCTTGACCATACAGCAATTCTGGTAATCTTAGAAACTTTTTTTAGGTGTTTATACTGCTGCCTTTTCCAGTGCCATACATGCAGCTGTTTAGCTGCAATTAGCACTGGTAACACAGCTAAAATTATACGCCACCAGTTTTTGTTGTGCCACTGATTGCATTTGCAGAAAGATCAAGTCTCACACAAGTTCTTGATTTCTTGGCATCATTGTCATGTTTTTGTTGACGTTCAGTCAGCAATAATTTGGGCTGTGCAGTACTCCTAATTTCAGAGTTATGTTTGCCAAATTCTTTGAAATGGATTGATTTTTTTAAAATCTGACCAGGTGTTAGATGTTCTGATTCAGCAAGTTCCCTTTATATCACCAATCAAAGCACAAGCTTGTTCTATACCATCTATTGTTTGCTGCATTTCTTGCCATAATTGTGGTTGAGCATCAGCTATTTCAGCTTGAAGTTCTCAGTGAATATTTTTGTGTTCTTTAGTATCTTATTGCTATTTTTCTTTTGATCTAGCAGTTTGTTCCAATGGGAGAAGAAGATCTTTAGTGGTTTCTGTGACTCAGGTTTTAAAAACCATGGAAAAACCTTGGACATCCAAGGTTTAGGTCAAACTTCCAAGTATAACCTCAGAAAATATACAGCCGGGTCAAAATTATATTATTGGTGGCTCAGAGCCGCTCCATAAAGTCTCATAAAAATCCAGCTCATTCGCAAGAATTTGTTCATGCTTCTTTTTCAATATAAGAATCTGATTCCACAACAGTGACTTTTTTGATAGGTAACAAAACAAATTCGCCTGCCATTTTTTGGATTGATTCAACTCCTCCTGCTGCTTTTGAAAACATTAAATGATTGTTGCATATCTGATCAAACACACTCACTTTAGGCGAAAGGGCTGGCAAAGATTGTCAAAGTTCAAGTATAAAATATCCTCTAAAACTATATACAAGTTACGGTTGCTAATTAGAGCTACTTAATCTACTATCTGGTCTCTAATATCATACACATTTAAAAAAAGTCCTGTAAATAATTATTTTAATCATTTACATAAACACATAAATGCCTGTTGTTAGACCATAGAGCTAGACCTGTTTAAACAAAATGTTTAATGTCCATACAAATAAGGCCCTGTGGTGAGTGTGCCGTAAAGATTATGCATGTATTGTATTTTTTTTAGACTACAATAGCAGAACATTTCAGGAAGTGTGAATTCTACTCAACATGACTTTGTACAAGACTAGTCAATTTGAAACAGTTAAATAATATTTACTGTCCCTAATCTTAAAAATAATTTTGGTTAATTTGTTTTTAAGTCATTTAAAAGTTGATGTAAATTTTCTCCATTTGACTTTTCTGTTTTAAAAAAATCATATTATTGTGCCTTGCATTTAATTATATTAAAACTAAATTACTTCTCATTCAGTGGCTCCACTTGCACCACCCTCGGGATGTCAAATCAGTTCCTGGAACCAACCAGGCAACATACCTACATGTGCAGTGAATACTAACAGTGGAAATTGTGGCACACCTTCTTTGATTGCATTCTTGGTAGATTCTACAGTAAGTTTTAATAGCCTTCTATTATTCTCCATTCTTTGAAATTACCACTACTACTGCTATTAAATATTTTGCATACAGTGATAGTTATAAGAAGTCAATACAGTTTTTAGGAGATCTCAGTCCTCCATCAAAATAATTTAGATTCAGTGATAGTTATAAGAAGTCCATACAGTATTTGGGAGATCTCAGTCTTCCATCAAAATAATTTAGATTCAGTGATAGTTATAAGAAGTCCATACAGTATTTGGGAGATCTCAGTCTTCCATTAAAATAATTTAGATAGATTCAGCGATAGTTATAAGAAGTCCATACAGTATTTGGGGGATCTCAGTCTTCCATTAAAATAATTTAGATGGTTTCAGTGATAGTTGTAAGAAGTCCATACAGTATTTAGGAGATCTCAGTCCTCCATTAAATGTAGATGTTCATATAATTCTAAGAATGTCTAAAAAAAATGGATTTCAAATGTGAAAATAATGACCTTTAGAAATATAAAATGCAGATATATGTAAGATATGCATTCTTGGAGAAAATGAATATTTAACCCATCACCACAAGGATTGCAAGGGTATAGAAGCATTTGGCCTGTCAGATACATTTGATTATTCATGGTGATTCATCACAATATGGATATCTTAGGTATTATTCAACCAGCATTCATTACAATTAATGCAATTTTTCAGAGAGCAGCACTGATGTATCTGCCTTGTTATCAGCTGATTATATGCATTTCCTTGTTCTATTAAAGAAAATATAACATATATAATGCCAAATCAATATTTTAGATTATATTATTGACATTCATGATTTTACTATGGTCTATCAATGACACCAACACTGAGATATTGAGCCGTTGTAGACCAAAACATGATTGTACTGTAACTGTACAGTTTGTAAGATGTTCTTGGAATTCACATAACAGAGGGAGCTTGGCAGCATGCAGGGTAACACATTTAAGCCATTTTAAGTTGATGTTTGTGATTGGCACAGAAATAACCAAATAGCATGGGGTTTAGGATACTGTATTTTAAAATGTCTGTTCAGGACATGATTGATTAATAATGATAACTGTATTAACTTAGCAAGGGGGGAGGGGGAGTTGTAGTTGTTTGTCAAGAATGCCAAGGGTTGGACTGTTTCAGAAACAGGAGTTGTTCTTGCTGAAATATTTGTCATAAGTTGAAATAGTTTTAAAAACATTCAAACCTCAAGGGTATGTGTTAATATCAGTAGTTAAATAAACTTAAAATCTTATTCAATAAGTAATGACTTGAGATGTTTTTCTCTTGCAAAGTTTTGGGTTTTATTATGCCATAAAATCAGTCAACGTTTTGCCTGACCTGAAAGTCTTGGCTGCGGGGAAAGGCATACTATCTGATAATGATAGTTCAAGGTTCTAAAAGAAGATTCGGAAAAAGGGAAAAAGAGAAAAAGGGAAATGGTGTGTAAACAGAATACCATTTAGCAACGAAAGAGATATCATTACATGCAGTAGCAAAGATCTTCGGAGTAATAAATTTTCCCCAACCTATTACTGTTGTCGAATCTTGAGTAACCTGCAACCAAGTCATCAGGCTATGCAATCATGCTGGACAATTGAGTTTGAAAATGCTCACTTGATATTATGATGAAATTTGGTCTATCATTATCATTGAAACTGTTAATTTTTTAATAACTTTTGGTAATTATTTTTGCATGTAAAAGTGTTTCTTTCAAGTGTATTTTACATTTTTATTTTGTTTATCTAACGGATAAAATTTATATATTTTTTATTATAATAATTATAATAATGAGGACTTTGTATAGTGTCTAATCTTTAGAAGATCTAGGCATGTTAGATCAGCTTGTTACATGTCATTCATGATTTCACATCAGAAATGCACCTCTCTACTTCTTGTATGGTATAGCATCAACTTCAGCTGGGTGGCTAGACTTGTATATTTGGGTATCATCAGCGTACAATTGGTGAGACACTGGGTGATGATCTATGGCACTTCAGAGTGGCTGAGTATATATAATGAAGAGAACTTGAATGCTGCTAATATATTTAATTTAAATCCTTTAATCTGTCCACATTCTTAATTGCCCTGACTCAACCTCCTCAGGCTCAAATCCATCAAATTTGTCCTCTTCACTGTTGCTGCCATCAAAACATTCAGTATTTATTATGATATTGTCCTCACATCCATTCAAGTTATTGTTAATAATACAAACTTTAAATGATTTTCAGTGCCTGAATATTTTTTAGCTCCATCACATCATGAAAAATTATCATTCACAGCAACACATCTCCTGGCTTTTACAAATTCTTAGAATAATTTTAGTTTCTCCTCAAAATCTTCTGGGAGATGCTTGGCTATCATTGTTTGTGAACAAAGCATCAGGTTGTGTCACTTTAAATTAACCTGTTGCTCAGTTCATACCAGCTTGAAACTCAATTTATGGACGTTCACTTGACACAAATTCCTTGGCATAAGTGCATACAGTGTCCACACTAACAGGGATCTGCAGATCGCATTGGACAAGAACCCACTTTGCAATTTTTCCATCTAACTCATTGCCATGTGATACTGGTCTCCCACTACTTGCTAAATGTCTCCTCATTCATTCAAAGTTGGCTTCCCCATGCCTGCCTTTTTTATATATACATTTATAGTTAAAAATAGAAATAAGTACGTCAAAAGGAATCCAAAGTCTTCTTTTGGGTTCGGCTTGCTTTGTAATAAATTAATCTTTGTATTTGATATCCTACCGGTAGATTCCATCAGTGAGGCAAGCTTTCTCACATACCCACATAAACCGAATCTGAAACTCGAACCCATGCAGACAGAGGTGAGATGGCAGTGATTGGTAACAGAGAGCACTTTAGACCACTCTGCCACACGAAGTGATCTGTAACAGAGATCACTTTAGAACACTCTGCCACTAGAATCCCCTTTTAATTAAGTAGATTTAATAATAGTATTACGAGGCAGATCAATTCATTGATCAATCCCAAAAACTTGTGAAAACATTTGTTTTCATAACAATATAAACTGTCTGTCTTAAGTATTTTGCATAGTTCTTCCTGTGGTTCTAATATATTTAGCAAAATAGTTATGCATTGTTGTTGAGAATTTTAACTTTCAATTTTTCATATGCCTTTTTGTTTTACATCAGAACACCTCCAGTCAGTTTATATGTAATGATGGAGAAACATACCAATGTTGTGCTACAAGTGCTGCTCTCACATGCTATTCTGGGAGTCCTAATGATTTTTGTAAACTGTTTACTTGCACAGGTAAGTATAATGATACATGTATTGCTTTTTGTCGCAATCACGTATTAATAACCCAGCACATGAAAATTTCTGATATACAAGAAAAAATATTACAATGTGTTCATGCATGTTTTTTGTTCAGAGAAACTTTAAAAAAATTGAAAGTAGACTCAACATTTGTTTCTGTTTTATGTCATGTCAGCATAGCATCTCATTTTTTGCAGTAAATGTTTCTTCACTGATAAATCTCTATGTACCCACCTTTTTCTGGAGCATATTGTGCTGTGACCTTCACACTCCATTATCTTTCAACATTAGCATAAGTTTTCCATTATTTAAAGTTGCCAAAGTTAGTGGATGGCTTGCATTTAGGGTAAAGAAGAACACTAGTATTCAGGGTAAAAGGTGCAAAGATCTAGGTCACTTTGCCTAAAAGAGGAAACTTTTTTCCCCTAACAACTATTAACCCTTACAATGCTCTATTGTATTGCAATACAAGATTACTCAGTGCTGAATTGTTTGAGAAAAAACAGAAGTAAACTGCACAGTTTAAAAATTGCATTTATTTCAATAAATATACACAATTGATAGACAAACCCTATATAAAAAAATCATGGTGGATGTCTAAACTTTAAGATTAGCGTCAAGATACACATGTAAGTTTAACATATTTGCATTTACAGGTGCAAATACAGGTAAAATGATACAATTGTATATCATCTGTATTTTCGTTTGTTTTTTAATTGAAACATTTAAAACAAGCTTATAAATATTTTATTCTTCAGTAGTTCAACCATGTACATGTACTGTCTGTCACAATATCAAATATGTGAAAATCACAGGAAAGAAAAAGGTGACACTTTTGTAAACATCCACTTCATGGATGTCAGAGGTAACTTTAGTCCAAATTTTCCTTGGCAAACTCTTTGACCGGACAGAGTAATAATGAAAACTTTAGAGTCTGGGATCAATAGGACAGAGGTCATAGTCATGGTTAGTCTTATAAGAACATAATATTTTGTACTTTAACTTTAGATTAATACCTTGTACCGTGACTAGGTGTCAGGTCAATGAGAACCATTGGTCAATTAATATCCATGCCCTACAAGTGCTTTTAAACTCTGAGTGGTCATATAATGTGCCTTGATTCTCATGACAATTGGGAAAGGACCATAATAGTTTTAATATCCATGAGTATCCAGTAGCTGTATTACTCTTTCCTACACGTTGACACCAATCACATAGAGTTGTAGTCACATATGTCAAGCAGCATTAAACTAATCCTCAAAATTCCACTTTGTGGGGGACAATTATTGCACAACCATGCTTTCATTGTTTGTCTTCTGTTGTAAATAAATCCATCAACATCAGTGAAAACTATTGTCTGTGCCCACTATTTGCAATTTCTACTTTTAATATTTCCATAGAAATCAATTGAAGAAATTAAAGGGAGGAACTCTTCTATAAACATGTCCAGACAGATGTAACTCTAAAATGTACAGAATTATCGAGATTATCAAAGTCTGTAAGTTACATCTAACTTGCTACTTGAAAATATAGACCCGTTTATGCAAATATGTTATTCAAGAAACTTACATTTGATTTTAAATGGCCAACAAACTGACATGATGTAAGTTATGTATCATTACAAACACGAATGAAGTTAAATAATACTAAATTTACATAATATTTGGTCTTTAAAGATCTTTTTAGGAAATTTTGATGTTTCATATTTTAATGGATAACTGAAAAACGTTTCTTATCTTAGTGGCAAATGTTGCTTGGAATTTTCATTTTCAGGGAAAATTGTTCTTATTTTATGGTACTGATTGTTGGTGTGTGTGGTTTATATTTTTCAAGATTGTTTATGTCAGTCTGTGATTTATAAGATTGGATTTGTATAAGGTACTTAAAACATTGGCTGTTTACAAGATTTGTATTTCTGATCAGTTCAAAACAACCATTTTGATTCATTGCTAGTCATTTATCATCAAATCTGTTCTTGACCAAATCTAAAGAACTGCTCAGAAGACAACCAATTCTAGTTCATTGTAAAGGAATAATGTTAGTAATAATATCGTTAATTTGGTATAAAGAGAGTGACACAGTTTGCTTTCAAAAATTGGTCTGCCTTATGAGTTTTAAACAAAGGAACCCACACATGTACCAGTATATCTTTCCTTTTGTATGTTCCACTCATACTGTCAATATGCAATTACAAAACAGATTGGTAACATTTTGTCTCTTGATCTAGCGTGGTTGTTGAGGCATTGTGCTGCAGAATATCTGACCAGTTCCCTCCACTTGTCTCAATCATGCGCCAATGCCTGTGTCTTCACAAAACTTTTCCTGGTCCATTAAGTAATGTTGTCAGTCCACTCTTTTCTGTCTACCTCTCCTTCTGCCACCTTGGAAGTGCCCTGCAGTACTGTTGTGGATAGACTGTTGGCTCTAGTCATACCATTTCAGCTTTCTCTTTTTGATGGTGGTGAGGAGGTCATCATATAGGTCTACTTTGTGCCTGATGGTGTTATGCACTTCTTCATTTGTGATGTGGTCCATGTAAGAGATGTCAAGGATGGTTCTGTAGCATCTCATTTCAAGTGCCTGGATTATTCATTGTAATTCTGCTGTCAGGATCCAGGCTTCATCTTAATACAAAATGATTGAGATGACTAGTCTTCTCAATAGCCTTATTTTAGTTTTCAGACAGATATTGGATATCACATACAGTAATAAGCTTTGCTCAGATGTTTTTGAACTGCTCATGTAGCCTCAGTGGTTTAAGAGCATCTGATGCAGGAGGTCACAGTTTCAAAACTACAGTCGAGTAATGCCAAAATATGTACAAAAATAGTACTAGCAGCTGTCTTCCTTGGTGCTTAGAATCAAGAGGTTAGTAGTTAGGACTGGTTGGCTGTGTCAGGATAATGTGACTGGGTATGATATGTTGCTACATGTCATCGGCATGATGCCCCAGTGCTTGACATCACTATAAACTGTCACACTGCATAAATTGTAGCAATATGACTGAAATTGTTAAAGATAAATTAAAAATCCCTAAACATGTACAAATGTTTTCAGTCTTTATTAGGTAATATCTCTTTTCTGGTCTCATAAGCCAGAATACATTTTATTGTACATATGTAAGTTTTGCTATGGTATGTTTTTATCCTTTGAATTAACTCATACTATATTGAAATAATCTCATTAGTGTTGTATATGACTGTTGTAAAATAATTTTCAGGGCTTTTGGGGGGAAATGTATCAGTGTAATAAGTGAAAATCTTCCAGAATTAACATTTTTATGAATATATTTTATATGTTCTATCCATGACAGATTAATATCTAAAGATGTACTCGGTCATTATAGATCATTTGTATTATTCCATTGGAAATGTAGTTCATCACTCTCAAAATTAATTCCTTTTCACCACATTGAGAGTAAATTTTAGTTTTACCAGCTTCATATACCATGTCCATTTGCTGATTTACCAATTTAGTTTTTTTGGGGGCAGCCTGTTGGGAAATTTCCTGTTGATGCTTTGTGTTTTATAAGTATGTTGGTCTTGTGTCATCAGTCAAAGATATATGTTGATGAAATTGACTATGCATTGTGAAATGCTATGCCTGATTGTTTATATTTCTTGTATTCTTTCATTTAAGTAGGAAGTAAGCCATTTAACTGTCCTGCCAATACACTGGTAAATTTCACTCATGCTCCACCATGTCAAGAACTTTTCTAAAATTGTACAAGCTCATAATAATGTTTCTATAATTTTGTATTTATGGATGTAAGGGGAGTCAGATGTGAATATATTTTTCTAAAGTCTGACTGTTTGGGGTAACTTTAAATGTTTGGTTAAAGACGACATGAATGTGTGCCATGGACATGTTTATAAATAAATTTTGAAAAGTTTGGTAATATCAAAACTGTTTGGAAGTTATTACATCTTCCTTAGAGTCTGATTTATTAATTGGCTTGAATTACCTCTTCAGTTTTCAAGATTTTTATGACAGATGAGACTGCAATCCAAATGGTATCCTGTATGAAACATTCTTTCATATATTATCAACCAGTTTGTTCTTTGCTAAAGGTTTTGAATGACATCCAATTATTAGTATAGTGTTCTTGAATTGTGCCTTTCTTATCAGGTTTGACTTGTGTCAAATATATGAATGATGTCATACAAAGAGGAGATAAATACTAGCCTTGCTAGGTACATTTGGACTTGAAATCAATGGAAATATACAACAATAATTAAAGCAATTTAAGAGAAACTCTTAGTCTAAAAGCATCAACGTATTTAGCTATTGACACACTTTCAGGGAGTTGAATTTATGTGACCTCGTATGCATACTTTCCTTGCCCATTCAGTTACTATCATAATGTGATGTCATAATAGCAACTGCCAGTTGCTAAGGTTCATTTCATGTGGATATACATCACAATTAATTTTACTATTATATGTTCTCTACATTTATTTCTCAGTACTGATCTTTTCTCTGTGTGACAATCGATACAATTCACATGTTAGGGGCCCCGAGTGACCGAGTGGTCTAAAGCGCTATCCATTACAGATCACTGCCATCTCACTTCTGTCTGTGTGGGTTCGAGTCTAAGATTCGGCCAATGTGGGTGTGTTAGAAAGCTTGTCAGTAGCTTCTTGTGGGTTGGTGGTTCTTTCGGGGGGGGGGGGGGGAGAGGTCCACGGCTTCTTCCTCCACCATTAATACTGGTTGCCATGTATAGCCTATCATGTACAGAATAATGACATTAAACCCCACAACAAAAATTCACATGTTAATCTCAAATACCTTCAAAGATGACTTCACTTCTTGTCAAAGGTTAAATAGGATATTTTTGAGAGGCTGCACTGTAAACAGAGCAGCATGTAAACAGAGCACAAGATTTTGCTTCAGGATCATCACCAAAGCCTTATTACTCACTGTGCACTATTGCCAAAATACACACAGACAATCAATCTCATGAAGTCTTTATGAATTTCCAAAATACACACAGACAATCAATCTCATGAAGTCTTTATGAATTTCCAAAATACACACAGACAATCAATCTCATGAAGTCTTTATGAATTTCCTTGCAAACAAGATATGTGACACCTGTCAGAACGTGTGAAGTGCTGGTGTTCCACTGGGTGCACGTGTTGATCCAAGTGCTCTTGAGAAACCAAAATTGAATTTGCAGTATCTTCCCTATTTATAGGAATTCAATGTTGTAAAATCCTAATTATAATAAAAGATAAGAGACCTGTCTGAAAATATGTTTGAGATTAAAAAATATTGAGCTTTTAATTTTAATGTCAGGACTTAGTTGTTTGCATAACTAATAGTGAACTCAGATTTAAACTTCTGATGGGACTACTACCATGTTTTACAACAAAAATGCATTCCATTTCAATGTCGACATCTACAAAAGACAACAAAGGCAATAGGAAAATACAGTTTCTAAGCAGGCTCTCCCTTACTGAATAATGGTGTCAATGTCTCTCATGAAGATCTAAGCCATGTCTTTGGGGTGCTATATATATATTAGTGTGGTAATATGAACTAATCGTGGTCACTTATGGTAGCAAACTGCATATGTCCTTATGAAACCTTGCTATCACCACCAGACTACTGGAAAGCTTTCAAACTGATCCAACTCTGACACTTTGTTCCAGATACCAGGCTAGACTTGAAAGGATATAACATCTTTCACTTAATTCTAGAAAACGGTAAGTTTTAGGTAAATGAAAAAAAAAATGTGTTATTTATAGTGATTTCAAAACAACATTCTTGTTTTACGCATATTAAAATAATAATAAACTTGACAAAGTGACACTCAGAAATGTGAAGCAATTGCCATGTATTAAAGTAATAAATTCATTCTAAAAGTATATGAAATTTTTAGAAGCTTTTTTAGTCCTTACAGGTTAAATAACTAATCAGGTAGACTATTTATCATGAAGTTTACTGAAATGTTTGGATGGTGAGATTTGATCATTGATGCAAACATTATTACATACCAGTATACAGGAAAGTTAAGTGACAATGTAGTAAATTAAAATATATTACTATAAGCAATCTTATTCATGGGGATATTGCTAGCGCTCTCAACAGTCTGAATTTAGTTTTCAGACAGATATTCTTGTCTCTCCAGATGGATCTTAGCTTTGAGATAGCTGCCATTGTTTGTGCTGCTCGTGACAAAATTTCTGCTCTTGATCCCTCTTCGGTGATTATGAAACCAAGATATTTGAACTGGCTCACTATTTCCAGTTCCTGTCCTCTGACTTTAATCTTGGCTGAAATTTGTTTGCCACTATTTGTCATCAGCTTTGTCTTCTCAGTTCTTATCTCCATTTCAAATCTGGAAGATGTTTCATCCAGGTTCTTCACTAAGGTTGACAAGCTCCTCTTCACTGCCTGCCAGCCCATCAAATTTTGTAGTCTTCAAAGTGGAGGTTGGTGATGTAACACTTCAATGCTAACTGTTCCACAGTGTCTTTCCAAGCCTTCGCTCATGATGCGTGTGCTCCAAGTAGATGTTGAAAAGCATGGGTGACAGGAGACAGCCATGATATACTCAGACTGTTGTCTGGAACCAGTCCCCCACAGAACCTTTAGTAATTCATGCACTGGTAGTCTTGGCGTACATCTGCTTGATGGTATTGGTCAACTTTTGACCCATGTTGTACTTTTTTCATTGTGGCCCACAATGCATCATGCAACACTCTGTCAAATGCCTTTTTGAAATCTATGAACACATGACAGATGTCTTGTTGATGTTGCGAGTAGTTTTCACACAGAACTCTGCTATTGAATATTTGTTCTGATGTGCTTCTTCCAATCCGGAACCCTGCCTGTTCTTCAACAGTTATTTCTTCAGCTTGTGATTTAAGTTTATTCAAGATAATCTTCAGCATCACCTTACTGGCATGGCTGAACAAACTGAAAGTTCTGTAATTGTGGCACAACTGGAGATTGCAATTGTGGCACAGCTGGAGATTGCCATTTTGGGGAGTGTTATAATCAGTGACTGGGTCAACTGTGTTAGCCATTCATCTATCTTTGATCTTGTTGCAGATATTTGTTAGTAGCTCTATCATTGATGTATGGTAGTGCAGCTCCCTTTTGCATCAATGAAATATCAATGTTCAAGGTCACTGGAATACAAAAATATGTTAATATTGCATTTATAATAACTACTGTCAAACAAGGATATAAGAGTGTACATTTCTAATCTCAACTGGAATACGTGGACCAGAGTATTGGAAACTTTTGTTGAATAACTTCTTTTTTGGTTTGGGAATTTTAAACAGTTTGGTAGACATAGATTGCAGGGGGGGGGGGAGTATTGCCAGGATGCCTATATACTGGCATAGTGATTGTAAATATACAGGAACACCAGTGTCTGATATCCTGCAGATGAACTTGCAATTTCTCAACTGGGTTCAGTTTTTAATAAGCAATATATTTAACCAGATAAATTTTCCTTGCTTTTATTTTATTGATATGCTATTTTTGGAAGATGTGCTAGCTTTATTTATTATTTATGGAAACAATAATTGAAAACATTTACAGTGTTAATGACATCAGTGATAGAGGTGTAATTTACCAGAAGTGAGTGAATTTGTATTGGTCTGTGCTTTTGTGTGCTTCTCCAATGACTGCATTGAAAACTTTACAAATAAAATTTGTGTTGCACTTTTTGTTTTCTAGCATTAATAATAAGCTATCTTTGGCTTTTTTAATTTTACTTTTTAACTTATATCTCCACACTGTATATTGGGCATGGATTCCCAAAGCCATGAATTGAGACAGTCTCATATTTTCATGGCATCTAGGATTTCAGTAGTGCCAGTTAGTTTGGATTTCATGCTACCCTCAATGTACTTTCATTGGGGCATGTTTATAGACTGCATCCATAAATAAGACAGTCCACACTGTTGAAAATTCATCTCAATGATACAAATTTTGGACTATATTCCTTGGACATTTATTTTGGTCATCCAGAAATTATACATTCAAAAAAGCAATTAATGATCTGCAATTGATAGTTGTGTTGTGTGGGTGTTTTACCCTATTTGTCTTATATTTTAGCTTTCTTGTGAAAAAGTAGGATAGTGATTGTCCAGTAACTGTTTGTCATGCTGCAGGTGTCAGTCCATTTTTGCAAGTCAGCAAATGGCAGCCAAGTGAAGCTTCTCATATTTGTATATACAGTAAAGACATTGATCCTATAATAGATTTACATTATCTAAATTTATGTACAGATAGGCGATTGAAGTTCACTATTTTGAAGATGTTCCGAGATATCGAATAGTTTTTGGTATTACTTAATATGAAAAATGCTGTCAAGTAGCACAATATTACAAGAAAAATAACGTGAAAGTTAATGCATCTCTACGTCTTCAAAATAATAAGCCAACTCAATTTCTTTTCAGCTAAAACAACAACAACAGAAAAAGAAACAAGTACAACACCACCATTCAACAACACATCAACAGCTAAACAAGGTGCAAATGACAGCCATCAGCTTGTAATAATTATCAGTGTTAGTGCTGGTGTCATAGGGCTTGTTACAGTCATCATCACCTGCTGCTGCTTGCACCAACGCTGCAAGAGGAAAAAAGACCAAACCAAATACAAGTCATATCATGCCATAGCTAAAAATGGTCGCAATTCCACCAATGAACGAAATGAAATACACAATGTAACTAACACGTTACAAGTTGATTCTTGTTTTAAGATGTGAGTAAAGTTCCAAAGACAAAATCTGACTAATAGTACATGACTGTGATATAGTTGTCAGGTGTTATTTACAGACTTTGTCACTAGCACTTGAAATTCTGAAAATATTACCGATAATTGTGTTGAAATATTTGGACAGTTTACATTAGCCCATTGATTCTTGAATCCAAACAAAATGCATTTACAAAAACAAACTTTTTGAAGTGACTCTTCTATTTAATCTTTTATTTGCTAAATACAACAACATGATCTGTATGGCACAGACAACTAATTCAATTCCTATGCACTGTAAAGTTAATGTTGGCCACATTACTTAACTTTTGTGATAAGATTAATTCAATTCCCATATACAACTAATTCAATTCCTATAGACCACTAATTCAATACATATAGACAACTAATTCAATTCCTATAGACAACTAATTCAATACCTATAGACAACTAACTCAATTCATATAGACAACTAATTCAATTCTTACAGACAACTAATTCAGTTCCTATAGACAACTAATTCAATTCCTACAGACAACTAATTCAGTTCCTATATACAACTAATTCAATTCCTACAGACAACTAATTCAATTCGTATAGACAACTAATTCAATTCCTATAGACAACTAATTCAATTCCTACAATTCAATTCTTATAGACAACTAATTCAATTCCTACAGACAACTAATTCAATTCCTACAGACAACTAATTCAATTCTTATAGACAACTAATTCAATTCCTATAGACAACTAATTCAATTCCTACAGACAACTAATTCAGTTCCTATAGACAACTAATTCAATTCCTATAGACAACTAATTCAATTCCTACAGATGACTAATTCAATTCCTATAGACAACTAATTCAATTCCTATAGACAACTAATTCAATTCCTACAGACAACTAATTCAATTCCTATAGACAACTAATTCAATTCCTACAGACAACTAATTCAATTCTTATAGACAACTAATTCAATTCCTATAGACAACTAATTCAATTCTTATAGACAACTAATTCAATTCCTATAGACAACTAATTCAATTCCTACAGACAACTAATTCAATTCCTATAGACAACTAATTCAATTCCTACAGACAACTAATTCAATTCTTATAGACAACTAATTCAATTCTTATAGACAACTAATTCAATTCCTATAGACAACTAATTCAATTCCTATAGACAACTAATTCAATTCCTACAGACAACTAATTCAATTCCTATAGACAATTAATTCAATTCCTATAGACAACTAATTCAATTCTTATAGACAACTAATTCAATTCCTATAGACAACTAATTCAATTCCTACAGACAACTAATTCAGTTCCTATAGACAACTAATTCAATTCCTATAGACAACTAATTCAATTCCTACAGACAACTAATTCAATTCCTACAGATGACTAATTCAATTCCTATAGACAACTAATTCAATTCCTATAGACAACTAATTCAATTCCTACAGACAACTAATTCAATTCTTATAGACAACTAATTCAATTCCTATAGACAACTAATTCAATTCCTATAGACAACTAATTCAATTCCTATAGACAACTAATTCAATTCTTATAGACAACTAATTCAATTCCTATAGACAACTAATTCAATTCCTATAGACAACTAATTCAATTCCTACAGACAACTAATTCAATTCCTATAGACAATTAATTCAATTTCTATAGACAACTAATTCAATTCCTATAGACAACTAATTCAATTCCTATGCACTTTAAAGTTAATGTTGGGCATATTACTTTTGTGGTAAGATTAGTAAATAAGGCTTAAATCTTTTGAGTGATCTCTCTGAGAAAATTGTATAATGATGAAAACACTATGCTGCACCCCTTCTAATGACATAAATTCCATTTTCCACTACAAAAATCAAGTCAAGTTAGACAACCCTGTTTGCATTCAGTACTACCTGTGAGATGGCAGTGGCAAAGTAAAATTTGTTTTAGGTTCAAGCCTACAAGTTTATACAATTTAAGCAATACAGACTTCTTTTGATAAACTATTTTATTTCATTTCCAGTAATTAATTTCAGCCAATCAACATCCCTTTTTTTTACAATGTGGTATTCAGTATTCTAATATCAATTGTCTGTTTCCATACATCTAACTCGAGCTAGTTGCTAATCACAATTTGCCTATTTACATATTTCATAGTTTATTAACCTACTTTCATATGATTTGTTTATGAGGCATGTAGTACATACAAGCAGGTGAAAGGAATTTTCCATCATAGGGTTTCAAAAACTCATTACAATTTTACTTACCCAGTCAGGCAAGTATTAAACTATTTCACTTGCGCAGAATAAACTCTGAAAATAACAATTTTAAAGACTTAAATTTGATAAACTTGTGTTTAGAAAAGTATTTTGTGACCTTTTTAACACCATTTGTAAATGATTACAAATTGATTACATCATTCACATGCCAGTATGAAATTTAATGTCAGTGTAGTTCTGATGGGAGTTTCTAAACTAGTTTATATCTACTATGGGAATGGCACCAACTCACAATCTCAATCTTCCAGGTACATTTTTCACAGAAGAATGCATTTCATGTACAAAGATTTTCTGGTGATATTTCTAAATCAGTTGTGTAAAGATACTGATGCCCATCCCACTTAATTATGGGGTCATCACCCAATAAAACATTATACTTTCACATTAGTACTGTTACGTGTATTTGATTTGGGTCATTTTTATTTTTTTTATTTTAATTGTTTGTTTGTCAGATTTCAAATTTGACATTTTAAGTTTAAGATACATTCCTTGTGAGATGACCTGTACTTTACAAATAAACACCAGATGTTGACCTCATTTCTGACCTAGCTTCAGAGTTGTAAACAAACTTTTAAAATGATTGGTTGATTCCAAGGACATTATGGAGCTTTGTTATAAACATCTTTCTACTTTTAGTTGGGTCATACAGTGTGTACTAGATTTTTTGATCGTAAAATTGTTCTAAAAGATTCCAGCAGATCACGTGACCCCTTTCTTGGTTACGTAAAAACAGGTACATAAATTATGTTTTGGAGCGAACTATTTAGTAGAACTTGGGCTGTTAGAATATTAAGTTGTGTCATTTTGAGTTATTTAAAATTACCTTGTCTTGGAAATTATTTCAATTCATTTGGATCAAGAGGATTTATTTTGTTATTTATCTGGAAAATAATTGTGCCCATTGAATTTCATTACCATGAACTGACTTCATCACATGACATCGTCTTCCATCTTGGATACTTCACTAAGATTCGAACTTGGAATTATTTGGACATTTTATTACCAGGACTTTTGCAATTTCTCTAGTGGATAATAGTTTGAATTATTTTTGGATTAATTTTGGAATTGATTCTTAAAACCGTAAGTTTATTTTTCTTTTCTGGAAAATATTTGTGCTCAATAAATTGTTTATTAAGTTTTTACAAGCTTGTTATTTTCACTCTATGTTACTGTTTATTCGAGCCTAAGCATGTAACAGTACCTTCACCCAAAAATAACATTTAATCATTTTTTGTGAGATCATAAATTTCATAATAATTTATATGTTTGACTAATTCTATAGACGGAATAAAACCAAGGATAATTTCATAAATGTGTGCCTTTTCCATACAACCAGAATGCCACATATTAAATTTTTAAAAAACTTAAACCCAAAGTACACTTTTGTTTGCAATGAAAATTAAAATGTAAATAGTTAATGAATGCATGGTTGAAAAATCATGCACCCAGCTCAGAACGGTGAATGATGATTAAATGCTGACAAATATATTTCTTTTAATGGTATGGCAATAATATTGCTAATACTTTGTAGTGAAAGTTCATACTTTGTACTCAAGTCAGTTTGTTTCTTCTGATTTGATTAAATGCATACAAGTGCTTTTCAAAAGTTCAATAGGTAGAATTAATAAAACGGACACTCAGGTAGATTTGTAAATTAAATTGGGAGGTTTTTTTGTGGCATTTTTAAGTCTTACTAAATATTAACCAATCTTACAAGTCCAAAATGCATTAAATTCTCAAAGGACTTTCCTTTTCTCCCAGTGACACGCGTTATTCTGGTCAATGTGACCACACAATAGCTAAAGGTTAGTCTAAAGTAAACAAGCAAGAAAACCAGTGCAACTATTTATTAGTTAATCTTTATCTTGTGAAAATGACTGGCCCTCCGAAATAATTCAAAGAAACAATATTCTACAGTGTATTAAGTAAGTGCCAGCAGGACACATGGTATTAATTGTATGGAAAAAATAGCAACCTGTTTGGAAATTGGTGAACATACAATAGATTATATATTGATTTGTATGGCAATATTGGTTGATAATGAAAGTTTAAAAAAAATCTTTAGAGGGCTTATCCTTCTTGTAACTAAAACTAAAAGACATTGTTTTACTGATGGATTTCAGTCCTTTAACACATTAGCCCCTGGAGGTTTTTATTGTTTTTGCATGAAATGCGAGTATATAGGAAACACATTTTTGGGACTATTTCTGAATACATCCTAATGTTTGTTTGTTTTGTTTGTTTGTTTTTATGGTTTAACGCCATTTTTCAGCACAATATAGGCTATACATGGTGGCCAGTATTAATGGTGGAAGAAGAAACCGGACAAACCCGGAAAGAACCACCGACCCACGAGAAGCTACTGGCAAGCTTTCTCACATAACTACTTTTTTTGCCGAACCTTAGACTCGAACACACGCAGACAGAGGTGAGATGGCAGTGGTCCATAACAGGCAGCACTTTAGACCACTCGGCATCGATTTCCAAGCAATATTTCCGACATCGATTTCCGTTAGACAAATGGCTAGTTGTGCTAAAGAAAATATTTTTCATGAGCAGATGATAAAAATGGACTGTTTTTTTTTGCTTAACGAACCCATAATTTTCGTATGGAGACTTAGACTCTTTTTTCAAGATGTATACCTTATCCTACTTTATGCACATTTTCACCTGTCTGTGTGAGCTTCAGACCAGCCTGCAATAGATCTGAGGCCATAAAGTCTAAAATCTGGATTGCAACCATGGGCAAGTTTGGGGTGAATCAAATATGGGTCTGTAAACTTCGGTTTTTCCCTCTGTATTTTGTAGTGCAACTAAAATGTCCAGATTATTTACGATCATTGTAGAGCTACATCTGTTATCCTTTCTTACTACCTCATGCCCCGTAAAGTCGTCGCAAGATGTTAGTGTGTTAAGTCTTGAGTTTGGAACACTTTTTACTGAAATTAGCATATGACACTTTGGTGTTAAATTGAAAGCACGTTTTAAATACATGTAGATCCAGAAAATGATATTGATCATATCCTTTTCTCTACACAGAAGCTGACATCCAGGTTTCATCTATACTGATAAATATAGGTTTGATCATGAAATTTAAAGTTATTGGACAAAAAGACAATCTCACGGTAGCATACATGTGGCAACTGTTTTCCCCTTGTTGTATATCCCATCTTTTTTCCTTATTGCCAGCTCTTAAGTCATTTAACATTGTTTACTATAAACCATATATTATTCTAAATTAGTTTTCTTTGTTGAGGACACATATACCAATGATGGCAAACAACGTTGTAATATATGGTATAGTAATGCCAGGTGTTGACTGGTTCAAGTGTCTCTGGTGAGAATGAAACTATATGGAGCTACAGTATTTGTGGTGTTCATTCTTAGGATTTGAATTAATTGCCAACAATTTTATTGCTGTGGTTTATTTTTTGTTCAGGTTTATTTTCTGACTTTGTATTGTTGTACATGTAAAAAATATTCATAAATTTACATGATTAATTTTTAAACTTAACATTCTGTTTAGTGAAGAAACAAATTATTTGAAGTGTGGTAATTATTGCATCACAACAATATTGACAGATCATAAAATAGAACATGGCTTCTATTGATTGAATATATCTTTTATGTAGGACCTTTGTTTTAAGAGAAAGGAAATCAAAAGACATAATTAAATAATTGGGAGTTTTCTGCAAAAATTGGGATATAATATGAAAGCGGGAGGTAGGAACAACCCCAAAATTTGGAAGTTTTTTTTTCTTTCTCCCAGCATGAGAGTTGACAGGTTTGTAAACTCTTATCACAGGAATTGGCTGGTACCACCCTAAGTTTGGCAAGCCAGTTTTCTTGAATTGTAAAAAGAACATGTTGTTTCTGACTTGTTTAGGCATTAACATTCTGTGAAAAATGGAAATGGATGAGTGATATTTAGAGATGTCCTTAATGTCTGTGATGTGTTTTTCTAAACAGCACTGTGAGAAATCTTAGGTCTTCTTATACCTAATAATAAAACATAGTTCCGAAATTTGTCACTATTTACTAGAATGTATCTTTAGTTATATTATCAGAAACCTGTGAGTGGTTACTAAAATGTGTCCTTAGTTGTATTTTCAGACATTCTTGTTAGTGTTCATTAGATTCTGTCCATAGTAATATTTTCAAAAATATGTCAGCATTCACTCTCAGTATCCTTAGTTATCAGAAATCCAAGTCAGTCTTCACAAAAATGTACCCTTAGTTATCAGTTCAGAAATTCCAGAATAGAATGTGTCTATGTTATACTTTAATAAATCGTAAGTGTTTACTAAAATGTGCCCTTACACAGTCAGAAATCCCAATCAATATTCACAAAAATATGCCCATAATTGTACTTTCAGAAAACCTAGTCAGTGTTTATTCAAGTACAATGTTCATGTATTATAAAAGACGGTCTGTTGATGTGTAATTTGATCCTTGTTTCTAACACTATTTATTTACCACAAATGTATGGCATACTGATGATGGTTTTATTTAGTGATGTGTTCTTCTTCTCAGGGATTTTGAAAATCAACTGAATAGCCATTTACTCATGGTGCACCTTTCACATGTTCTGCTTCTTAAGTTCAGTCACTTGTGAGTTAGCGCAGTGCAATAATGATCTCACTACTTTAAGTTTGTGTTCCAGATGATGATTGGGAAAATGTTAATGTATTGCTCCATATCAGTTATTTTTTTATACACAGTAACTTTGGTTGATCAGTCATCATGTTTCCAAGAATAGTAGTTTGCCACTTTTTTCTTGTTCAGAAACTGGATCAGTGAGGTTGTGATGATCGGAGAACTCCAGCACATGATACTCTGATATAGTTCAAAGTATTGCCCATATATATTTAACACATTAATGGTGGGTTCCTAGCTGGCCAATTTCAAGGTCTTTTTCTCAAAAACTTGTATACATTGGCAATTGGTGAGAATGGGTTCATCTCATTGCTGCTTCATGTTTATGTTGGTAAAACAGATATGTTATTAGCAGTAGTTTCCGATGAAGCCGGTGAGGTACCACCAAATTTTGTGAAATCTCAAGTTTGAGTCACAGGCTTAGCCAAAGTAGGTATTGGAGATAGCTTGCCAGTAGCTCACTGTGTGTGAGCGGTTCATACCTGGGATTTGTAGTGTTTTTCCTCAACCATTCATACAGTCCACCATGAATCGTGTGCTGAAAAATGGTGTTAAGTCCATTACATTAAGAACAACATCAAAATTAGAACATACTGCCATCCAGTCTTTCCAAATAATGGATAAGAAAATGATCTGCTTTCAACATGATCATGACCATTTGTAATTCTTTAATAGTTTTTAAAACATACACTACAATCACATATATGAAAACAAAGAAAAACTAAAATAATGTAATAATTGTAGAAATGAAATAATGTAATAATTGTAAAAATCCCATCCATCAAAAATTAATTTTCTGTCAATACAACAGGTCATGGCACTTCATAACCAATAAATCTCTGCATGGAGATAATGGTCTCTCAAAACAGGTGGTCGGTCATAACAGTGGTCTCTCAAACAGGTTTTACTGTTCTTGCATGAATATAGTGTACACTTTCTCCATCAGCAAGGCAATATACACAAGACCAATGCACTTTAGTTTATGTTCAATTTTGCAGTATATAAACTTAGATAAGATACTTTTGGCTTCAAATTGTGGAAGTAAATAAATGCTAAAATGTATGCTATGTAAGAACCCTGATGAAGACTGGTTAATTACAAGAACTGAGATATTGGTACAGTAATAATCACTGACATGCCATCAAGATATTCGCAAAAAATATTTACTTTTTTAATTATGTACATGTATTGTAGTATTTTTAAAGAGCACATTTTTATATTGTACTGGTACCCTTGAAAATGTATATTATATGTATATATTTTGTGTGATGTAGTCTTGACTTTTGATCTAGATGCCATAAAAGCACTGTTATGTATAGTAATTATGATCAATTGTGAATTTTAATAGTTTTCATATGATGTGTTTGTGGTAACATAAATTAAATTGCATTGTAGAGATATTTGTTTTCATTCTCATGTGATAAAATATTGATTGGCAGTGTAGATTACCTATTTGTATACTATATGAGAAGTCTGTGATCTTTTATGAATTTATATATTTTTAAGAATTCCAAGTTTTAAGATTGATTCTATTCATCTGTTATGAAATATATAGTTCATCTGTCACAATATTTTGTATACACTTGTACATAATATGAGCTTATATCAATTTATCGACTTGTCAAAAGACATCAGAGGTCTAATTCAGATAGTTGTCTTACCACTCTGAAGACTTAGATTTTAGAGCATCAACCTTGAATGTGGGAGGTCATGGGTTCAATCCCTGGCCAAGTCATACCAAAGACTTGCAAAATAGATAATAACAGCTGCCTCACATGGCGCTCAGCATTAAGAGGTTAGTGTTGGGAGTGGTCGACCTGGTGTCTGGATAATGTGACTAGGTGGGACATTATGCTTTATAACTTCGGCATGACGCCCCAGTGCTATACATCTCCCCTCTAATTGCCATATTGCAGACACAGCAGTGATACAACTGAACAACTGTTAAAGCTACATTAAAAATCCAAATCACACACACACACACACACACACACACACACACACACACACACACACACACACACACACACATCTGGTTGTCTTCCATAAAATAAGAATAAGAATATAAATTGTTTTATAAAGTCAAATAAATGTATTTATATTAAAGTATGATGTCCCACTGCTAGACATCACTATAAACTGCCACACTGCTAGACATCACTATAAAGTGCCACACTGCAGACATGATAGGGATTTAACTGAAAACAATGTTAATGCTACAGCAAAAATCCAAATCACACTCACAAACACACAATTGTACCTCAATTAGAATTATAAAAATCCAAATCACACTCACAAACACACAATTGTACCTCAATTAGAGTCATGTCATGTCACAAGTTTTATCCACACTAGTAGGGACTACAGTTTAGTGGTAGGCATGCTGGACTTGTGACCAAAATGATGTGGGTTTAAATCCCACCATTGTTTTACCCCTTGGTGGCTGTCATATCACTTGACAAAGCACTTTAATGCGATTGCCTTGGCACAAAAAATCCATGTATGTGTTACTGTTCCTTAAAAAAACAAATATTCCAAAATATTCTAGGTCCATGCAAGATTCAATCAAGTATTTCAGATTGCAGTATATAGTATGATAGATAGGGTTCTATGTCAGAATGGGTCATGGGGGTAATCTAAGGTATTTTTGTCATTCTGTATAATTTTTTTAGTATGATAGATAGGGTTCTATGTCAGAATGGGTCATGGGGGTAATCTAAGGTATTTTTGTCATTCTGTATGATTTTGTTAGTATGATAGAGAGGGTCCTATGTCAGAATGGGTCATGGTAACCTAAGGTATTTTTGTCATTCTGTATGATTTTGTTAGTATGATAGATAGGGTCCTATGTCAGAATGGGTCATGGTAACCTAAGGTATTTTTGTCATTCTGTATGATTTTGTTAGTATGATAGATAGGGTCCTATGTCAGAATGGGTCATGGTAACCTAAGGTATTTTTGTCATTCTGTATGATTTTGTTAGTATGATAGATAGGGTCCTATGTCAGAATGGGTCATGGGGGTAATCTAAGGTATTTTTGTCATTCTGTATGATTTTGTTAGTATGATAGATAGGGTCCTATGTCAGAATGGGTCATGGGGGTAATCTAAGGTATTTTCGTTACTCTGTATGATTTTCTTCCTTTAAATAATTGGGTTTTTTCCACATCAACCTTGCGTTAAGCACCTGTGATACCCTCCATTTATCCCTTTATCAGCATCCTTAGTGTTGGTTATATATGGGATTTGAATGACAATAACTACCTACTGTGTTTACCATGGTATCAGTATCCTTGAATGACCATTACTACCATGTTTACTATGGTATTGGTACCCTTTGAATGATCATAATTACCATGTTTACCATGGTACAGGTATCCTTGAATGACCATTATTACCATGTTTACCATGGTATCGTTATCTTTGAATGACCATTTCTACCAAATTTGCTCATGTGTATTGGTTATACAATCAAATGCACATTCCAAGGGACAGAGATATTCAAACAATGAATAAGTGAAGTCAGCTAGGTTGAATTTGTCTCAGATTTACTTGTGATACATTTCTGGATAACTACAACTTGACAATGAGATGAGATCTGTCTTTGTATATTTATGAGTTTTCTACCATTGTAGCCATAGTAATTATATTTTATTTGTCAATATTGTAGTCTTCTATTTATATGTATGTGTTTATTTTCTATATTTCAATAAAAGGTATGATATATTTTGGCTTTTTTGTCTTAACTTGCAATTCATACCAAATATCTTGTATGTACATACATACATACATACATACATACATACATACATACATACATACATACATACATACATACATACATACATACATACATACATACATACATACATACATACATACATACATACATACATACATACATACAGGGGCATGGTCTTGTGCTTGACAAAATGGTTCCCCATGCAACCATCACCAATAATACTGCAAACTCTGCAAAATGAAACTGTATAAACTACACACAGATTATTTTGTACATATCTTGGAATTTTATTTAGTAACCATTTAGCACCATTCCGGGTTCATGTACTTTCCACCTGTTATTGTATCATTCCATACTCTGTAAGTACTATGCCAGGTACAGGTAATTTACAATTGTTATTGTATCAATCCATACTCTGTAAGTACTATGCCAGATACAGGTAATTTTAAACTTGTGACCTTAACCATTCCTTGTGACATCATTTTATGTAATCCTCTTTTTGAGAAACAGTTACACACCATGATATCATAAATAACAAATGGCATCATTAATGACATTGGACATGATTGCCGATGTAATACCACACACACTTGGTATAGTTTTATGCCAGCTCCAGATGTAATACCACACACACACACGCACACACACACACACACACACACACACACACACACACACACACACACACACACACACACACACACACACACACACGGTATAGTCTTATGTTACGTGCTTAGGCTCGAATAAACAGTAACATAGAAAGATTGAAGATAACAAGCTTGTAAAACTTAATAAACAATTTATTGAGTACAAATATTTTCAGAAAAGAAAAGTTAACTTACGGTTTTAAGAATCAATTCCAAAATTAATCAAAAAATAATTCAGTATATTATCCACTAGAGAAATTGCAAAAGTCCTGGTAATAAAATGTCCAAATAATTCTAAGTTCGAATTCCAGCAAAGTATCCAATATGGAAGACGATGTCTCTTGATGAAGTCAGTTCTTGTTCTGGTGCTGATTTAATTTCTTTGAAAAATAGCACACTGGATGTTCAATACCATTTTTGTCTTCTTGAATTAAAACTGCTCCAACACCAACATCACTTGCATCGACAGATAATTTGAAAGACTGACTGAAATTTGGAGCTGTAAGAACTGGTGCTGTTTCAGGTATGGCTTTTAACTTGTCAAAAGCCTCCTGACATTTTTCAGTCCAAAATAACTTGTTTTTCTTCTTCAATAAATTTGTCAGGGTTTCTGCAATTATAGAAAAATTGGAACAAAATTTCCGATTGTATCCGGCCATACCTAAAAACCGCATCAGTTGCTTTCTATTTTCAGGCACAGGGCATTTAGAAATAGCCTCAACCTTAGCATCTGTTGGTTTAACTTGTCCATGTCCCACAATATGTCCTAAAAAAGTCACACTAGCACGGCAGAACTCACTTTTAGATAAATTAACTGTCAAACATGCATCAGTGAGTCTGTCAAAGAATTTTCGAATTGCTGCTAGATGTTCCATCCAGGTGTCGTTGTAGATGATGATGTCATCTATATAGGCATCACAATTTTCTAGACCAGAGGTGATTATATTCATGAGACGTTGAAATGTACTTGGTGACCCTTTCATCCCGAATGGCATTACTTTATATTGGTAAAGTCCATCTGGAGTCACAAATGCCGAGATTTCCTTTGCTCTTTCCTTTAGTGGAATCTGCCAAAATCCTTTCAGAAGGTCTAATTTGGTAACATACTTGGCATTCCCGATTTTATCAATACAATCGTCAATTCTTGGCAATGGGAATGAATCTGTTTTTGTCACACTGTTCACCTTCCTATAATCAGTGCACATACGGAAAGTTTTATCTGGTTTTGGAGCAAGTATGCATGGTGAACTCCAATCACTTTTACTGGGCTTGATAAAATCATTCTCCAGCAAATATTGAATTTCCGTTCTTAAATATTCCTGTCTGAGTGGATTCATCCTGTATGGATGTTGGTTGAGAGGTTTGGAATTTACAATTTCAACGTCATGAAAAAGTTTGTTTGTCCTTGTAGCAACATCTGGAAATAAGTGCTCATATTAAAATAATAACTGTTTCAGTTCATTTCTTTCTGGCACTTGTAAATGTGAAAGTTTCTGGTCTAGATCTTTCATCATTTCTGAATTACTAAGATTCGTCATTCCAATATTAATATAATCTGATGATATTTCTTCACTGAGTGGGACAGGTACAACTAAATTAATTACAGGTTTAACATGGCTATCTCTTTCAATATACTTTTTTAGCATGTTTATATGGCAGAGTTGTTTTTGTTTGCGCCTCCCAGGAATATTTATGATGTAATTTAAGTCATTAATTTTCCTGTCAACTGTGTAGGGACCATAATATTTGGCCTGAAGAGGATTTTGTGGCATTGGTAAGAGAGCCAGGACTCTATCACCAGGCTGAAAACTCCTTTCCTTCGATTTTGTATCATATCTTGATTTCATTTTAGATTGAGCAGAGTGCAGATTTGCTCTTGCGACCTCACAAGCTGTCACAGAATTAGGCGAAAATTGAATTTATTTCTTCTTGAATTACAAACTAATTTCACCATTTTTTTTGTTGTTTCGTCGTACATGCGTTACCTGGGGTGAATAAGTGGTTTTTTCCAAGGTAAGCGGCGTGTAACGATTTGCATGTGCCTGACTTCGAATCATTTGAAGCCAGGAACATTAGAATCACGGGGTGCACTGTAATTTTGCCGTGAATTCTGCCCACCTATTTGAGGATATATAAGGCAGAATATTTCTGATAAATATTACGGGACCAAAAGTATCTTATCACAGGAAAGACAGCTCGTCATTCTATCTCCAGCCAAAGGGGTTAGTGTTAAATTTATATTTCGTTTTATTGTGAATTTTATTCAGTTTATCATTTCATGTAATGATTCCTTTATTACAATGCAGATTTAAACGTGGAATATTTGGAATTACTAGTCACTATTAGACTTTAAATGCAATAGCGTAATCTAAGTTGTAGATTGTTTTAGAAAAAACTATTATTAGTTTGGTCTTTTTATTGTAGCTGATATCGTAGCTGATTTGTAGCTGAACGCCTCTGATAATGTAGCGGAGCATCTCTGATATTGTAGCGGAACGTCTCTGAATTGTAGCTGAACGTCTCTGAACGTCTCTGAATGTCTCTGAATTGTAGCTGAATGTGATTGATTGTGCCGTGATTGTGCTGTTTAATTGTGCGATCGAATTGAGGTATCTGACTGTCTGTTTGTCGGATTGTCTGTCCGTCTACATCTGTCGTGAGGTGTAAATATCCGGAAATATATAAGTCTGAGTGTCGGAGCTGTCTAGAAGTGTAAACATCCAGGGTGGCATCTAGGTATTTGGGAACGTTGGTTCTAGTAGATGCTGTATGCTGTCTGTACGTATAACTGGTGGATCCGTGAAGGGCAAGTGACCGATAAAAGTATTGAGTCAACCCTAGGTATTAGGAGAAGCTGGGCGGCGATTCAATAGTTGGTAATCGTACGGTTATACAGGGTCGAGACACATGTGTGTGTTGCAATTGTAGTACAATTGAATACATTGTTATATTTACATAGTTACTTCAAATCACAGTAGTATTTCAAGGGATTACATGAATCTCAATAAAAGTTAGCAACTTGATTAAATACATGTATATGTGCGTGCTAGTTGTCGCAATCCATACGTCCGATAATATAGTTTGATGTTTTGTATTTGTTATCGCAATTTATACTTGCGGTAATATAACTTTTGTAAAGGTTCCTTGGATCTGTGTATAGTCCAAGACATTCCTTGTATCTGTGTTTATTTTATATTAATATTTAATTTATTTTTGAATTGTGAATAGTTGTGTAGCGTGATTGTGGGTTGAATGCATGAGTTATTGTGTTGATACATCATTATTTTTCATTAATAATTTATTTCATAAATTTACATTATCTTTCACATATTGTGTTTGTGTTGTTCATTTAATCTACCATCCACTCGGTAACAATTCTGTTACACAAGCCTTTGACAACTTGTATCTAAAATCGGAAACATAATCAAGTAGATTGATCTCAGTATCTTCATTAGAGAGAAGTTTCTCTTGCAATAACTTCAATGGTAAACGCACAGTGTGTCCAAAAACCAGTTCAAATGGACTGAAGCCTAAAGATTCTTGAACTGATTCTCTAACAGTAAACAATAGTAAACGAATGCCTTCATCCCAATCTTTATTCGTATCAAAACAATATGATCGGATCATATTTTTCAAAGTCTGATGGAATCTTTCTAAAGCCCCTTAGCTCTCCGGGTGATAGGCAGAAGATTTGAATTGCTGAATGCACAATTATAAGTATAATAGTAGATTGTGAGGTGGGGTTTCACGGATTTTGTTATTTGTTAGTTACTGAAATTTTTCAGCAATTTTATTTTAATTGATTTTTGGTCATTTTGGGGCGATTTTTCATCGATTTTTGCCTGATTTTTGGTGATTTTTGCCTGCCTGAGTCGGGTCAAATGGTCGATTTTCAATGTTATTTATGGTGATAAAGTCACTACATTTAGATCGTACATTAATTAGAAATTGCAAAGCAATTTTAATAATGGTAAATGAATCGCTAACGACTAGATTAGCGCGTGAAAGATTAACCGCAATTAAGAAATTCATCCCAATCAGTGATTCTGTTCGAGAAAAATTGCAAGCTAGACAGTCTTCAGACTGATGTTATAACAGGAACTGAGGATCTGTTTAAATCAATATCCACGGCAACCAAAGGGGTAAAATCAGCCACTGTGCGAGCAATATACGGAGATATCCCCGAGGAAGGGAAAAGGAAAGAAACACCTCTTCCTCCTGTACTTGAACAAATAGCAAAAAGATCAAAACAAACAAAATAATCTTTAAAAACACTTCCTGGCATAGCCGCTGCAAAACAACAAGAACAACAAGAACAACAAGAACGACTTGAAAAAGAAGAAATTAAACAACAACAAAGCGATATTATTGAAGAGGAAGAAGAGGGCTTCATTGCAAGAAAAAAGAGGAAAAAGAACAAAAAACTTTAGGAGAAAGAAAAGACTATTTACCCGAAAAAAATATTTACGACTGATGCGTTATATAGAATTAAAAAAAACCCTAACGATCATGAATTATCTAAATTTGCTAGAGAAAATTTTAAAAAGGGGATAAGGGAACAATATATAAATGATGAATTTGACGACGCTATAAAAGACAAAGACACCTGGGCAACAAAAATATATTTGGCGAGACACGGTGGAACTAAAATCTCAAAACAAAACACCCTAATTAAAATAATGATATGGCTATGGTAAAAAGTGTCACACAACCACCACCAGTATATACAGCAGACCCAATCGCGCATGAAATAGAAATAATGGCAGAAGCTGATTCTGAAAAAGGTGCAACTGGTATCATTAAAAAAAAACAAAAGGGAAGGGATTTTCTCAGAGTGGAACTCCAAGTGTGATTTCAGGTAGTGGTCTTATTCGTTGTCCTGATAATATTCTCAGCGATATAGCACGATTAGAAATTCTTGTAGGGGGGAAACGAGCTGGAAATAACTCACCGGAAATAATTAATGAAGCAGATGATATCTGTATGCGGTTATTTTAAGGCGGCACCATGGATATTGAAACATATCGAGATTTCATTGACGAGCTAGTTGAGCATCAAAGGGATTTTCACGGTTATCACAGTGACTAATCACCACATCGGATAAATATCATTTGAATTACCAGTAATTGAATAAGAATGATCATACACTACAACCACGATAAACCAACCAGTGTCTACGTAGTAAACTCACGATTGCCAGTTTATAGAGCGTACTATGGAGACGGTCTCGGCAATACCATTGCAGGGTTATTTGCAAGAATGGCTCCAAAAAAAACAACAATCGCAAAAACAATTATCAATGAAAGCCATTGATGTTATTCGTGATAAGGGTATTAGCACTGTTGGAGATGTTGCCGGGAAAGCATTTTCCGCCACGAAGTATAAACTTTTGTCTTTAGTTCGACGAAAAAAGAAACCATCACTGGCGTTACCATCTACGGAAGGGATGCCTGCAAGTGTTAGCAAAATAATAAACCACGCGGTAGATCAAAAATTAGCATCGTTGGCGACTTCGTCGTTGGCCAATGATGCATATGAGACACAGAGAAATAATATTGCAAACATGATAGCGGGAAGCGGCTTGAAACCACGACGAAAACCACGAATTAGATCGAGGGATATATAATAAAATGTTCAAACAGACACTTGATCCAGCGTTTGATATGGACGCCCCAGTGCGTAAAGATGATTCTATACGCGATTATCAATTTTATTCCTATCATGCAGTACAACCAAATCTTCGATCAAGAATCGAACTTCAAGTCCAGGATACCAGTAAATACTTTCTACCGTGTGAAGCATTTATCGAAGTAGAAGGAGAACTCGTAACAAATGACGCTGCTCATGCGGATCCACCATATGACAATAACCCAACTATCCGAGTTGGTTTTGTTAATAATGGTATCATGGCGTTATTTGAGAGTGCTAGATACATGATTGATGGAAGAGAAATTGAATCTATAGAGCGTGATGTTGATGTTTCCACAACAATAGTGAGGTTAGCAAGATATTCTGATGATTATACAAGATCAGCGGGTCCATCTATGATGTTTTCTAAGGATATTACTGATAACGCTGAACACATCCAATATATTAAATTACGGACACCGCAAAATACCGCGTCTGATCCACAACCAGATGATGTTGAACACCAAGTAAGACCAGGTGCTGCTTTTGATGTTATAAAAAGTACTAATCCTAATTACAACCTAGGGGTTGCAACACGTGTTGCAACGTTGCAAGGACAGCGTCGACAATTTTCATGCGCGATTCGATTCCACTGCATCATATTTTGGATTCTGTAGAAATGTTCGCAAAGTTATCTATGGAGCGAAGCATACAGTAGCACTTGTGCGAAAGGGTAATGATAATCATGCAAGCTGGCGTGGCGCTGGTATTCCCGAGGGTAAAGTAAATATAACAAAACTATCACTGTGGATGCCAGTAATGACTCCATCAATCACAACAGAAAAGAGATTACTATCATTTATGGATCATGGAGGAAAATCATTGCTAAGTTGGCTAACAACAACAACAATGGATACCATGGATTCTAATATTGATGGTACATTTACATGGAACCTGGCATCACAACAAGGTGTTTCAGTTCCACGTCATATATTTATTGCGCTACAGAATACTGAGTGATTAAACAATCAAGAACGAAGTCATATGATATTTGATCAGATAGGTGTTAATGAAGTCTCGCTGAGAATAAACGGACAGCAGGAACCATCCGAGGATATACAACTTGATTACACCACTAACCATATTGCACGCGTGTATCATCGTCTGTTGTCATATATGGGAGGCGATCAAAATGTCAATACTGTGTTACGGCTATTGGATTTAATTTTATTTATTTTTAATTATTAAATCCAAATTTGCCATTTAGGGTTTAATATTCATTAATTGGGAGATTTTTTTCTAGAAAGTTCAGGCTGACCACTCTAACTGTAAACAAGTTTTTGACCTTGGCTTGGTTACCTCTTTATCTGACCTTGCTTCAGATTGATAAAAAGGTCTTTAAAACTATTGGTTAATTTCAAAGATAACTTTTATTTTTAGTTCTTGGGGTGTAGGAAATATCTAGAATACGTGACTTGCTGAAGGTAGTGACCTTCCATGAATTTCTAGAAAATCACGTGATCACTTGTTTACTTAAGAAAAACAGTTATATAGACTTGTTTGGGATAGAACAATTCAGTAGAATTTTGGGCTTTTTCATATTAAGTTGTGTATTTATGTTTGAGTTATAATTATCTTGTTCTGGACTTTGTGTCAATTCGTTGGAAAAGAAGAATTATTCTATTTATTTGGAAAAAGGACATGTGTTTCATAATTTCATCTGGATGATATTAAAACAAGAACTGCATCACGTGACATTCTCAGCCATTTTGGATTGCATCGTCAAAATTCGAACCTGGAACTATTACAACATTTATTTATCAGGACTTGCAATTCCATTAGTGGATTATTTTGTGAATTCTATATTTGTTGGATTTGATTCTTTAAAAATGTAAGTTTTTATTTAAATAATTGTACTTAATAAAAATCATTGTTCAATTTATACAAGCTTGTTAGTTTCACTCTTTCTGTGTTGCTGCTTATTCGAGCCTAAGCACGTAACAACTGGTCTACAAATATCACAATTGGATTTTAAAAATCAATATCCGATTTATTACTTTTCGCTGGAACATCTTGACTTAAACAGACAATCCGTCGTTGATATACACTTTAGAGCTCGTGTAGCCCGTCCTGGTGGTATTGCTAATTATAGAGCGGTTGCTGTCATTCTCAGTGACAAATCAATGCTACTCGAAGGTGTTGGTGGACGAATGAGAACCACGATAACGCTGAAACACAATCAGATGTCTGGTGGTCAGAATAAATAGTCGCTTACGACTCGTCAAATAAAACACTTTAATGATGCTTTCAAAGATAAAAAAGGTGTTCAGATCACACTCTCCGCAGCTGCGATCAAAAACAAGATAAAATCAGGTAGTATATTTCCACTGTTTGCTGCGATTCCAGCATTAATTTCAGCATCAGTCTTATCGGTGGCTAAAGCGGCAGCGTTAGGAGCCGTTGGTACCGCGGCAGGGATGGCACTAAAGCAAGCAGCTGGACAGGGATACAAAAAAAGGGAAAGGGTCTAAGACTACCAGGAACCCCGTATTCATGGTACAAAGTAAGCGGCCTGAGAATACCGGGAACAGTTTATAAACTCCCATGGCAAATTTTGATTTACTCGATGCTGCTAAAAAAAAAACTTGCGATTAAAAATTTTAGGGGTGTCTTTATAAAAGATCAGTTGCCGGCACAACCAAACAGCGTTAAAACCGGTATTATTAATCTCGATAACAGCACCGGACCTGGAACCTACTGGGTTGCATACGTGATTGATCCGCGTGTAATCTTTTATTTCGATTCATATGGGTTAGTGCCGCCTAAAGAGTTTATGCGTTATATAAACCGCTTAAACACCTTTCATAAAATGAAGACTTGGTATTCTACGCTACCAACACAAAAAATAAATGACCCACCAATATGCGGCATAGAAGTATTAAATGTCCTTGACGCTATTTCATCATCGAGAAAACCACTTCATCGGGTCATGAATGAATATACTAGTAGTCGCTTTTTAGAGAGAAGTAATTAGAAAATCAAAGATTTTTACAATAATATGGTTGATATTTGGGGAGACCTTTATCAGCGCTGAAGAAACCCGATACTGATGGCACTGCAACCGATGATATAAAAAAATAATCCAAGATGAAATAGATGAGATGTTGAACTTAGCAAGTGTTGATCCCAATGAAATAGTTGTATTTCAAGATCTCCAGGGAAAATTGAAAACTTGTAATGTTTCTCTTGATGATATTTTAGTTAAACGACGCGGCGCAATAGAAGATACTATCGCATTGTTTTCAAATGAGGGTAAACTCAAACCAGGCGCACTTGTTTCGACGTTCACAGATAAGTTAACAACGCTCGGTAATAATTATTCATCAACAATAAAATTATTTAAAAAACTACGTGATGAATACAACATTCACGTAAACCAATTTGAGAGTTTACTAAAATCTGTCACTGAAGTTCAACTCCCAGTTAATAATTTCTTTGGGGTTCCACCGGTGACCACACCGAAGCTCACAGAGATAAAAACTTCTATGTCGGAACTAGCAGCACTTCAATCCAGATATGCAGATCACGTTGAAACGTTTTCATCATTTCGTAAAAATATCATTGATATGTTTTTTACAACCTCGCTGGATAAAATTGACATAAAACTCCCTGATATTAAAAACTCCATCGAAGATATGAAAAACTTCATCGAGGCAATCAAAGATGATTTACCGAGGATGATAGCAATCATTGAAAAAACAAATATTCCTCACGAACAAAAAAATATCATAAATAACGTGTACGCGATCCAACACGGATGATTTACGTGGACATCACTAAATATTTTAAATATCACTGCGACCGTCAAAGGTATTTATCGACTAACACTAGTGACACCAACTCAATTTAATATTGCATCAACGAGTACATCTGGGGTCAACAATATAATATCAAAGATCATCGACAAGGATACAACTGAACGATTCACAATAACATACACTGCTAATAATTTGGCTAGGGTCTTAGTAACATGGTATATGGAATTCATAGCGGATTTAAGTAAACAACTAAATTGAATTCACTAGCGAATTTAACGCAGCAATTTGAAATATATTACAATAAATAAAATGTAATCATTGGCAACGTCAAAGCAGTATCGCTATGATCAAGTCAGAGAATTTCAAACTAAACTCAAAACGCTCACTGAGGAGTATCAAGTAAAAATAAAAAAATACCGACGAAGAATAACCGCAGTTTATGTTACCGTGTACTCGGTGAGTGGTGTAATCACCGGAGATAGTATTATACTCTCCTCGGTGACAACGATTGCTCCGATAGCTGCTCCAATTTGTATATCAGCGATGACAACAATCGCGGAAATTATTTCGATTATAACAAAAAAATATCATCATGCAGTCAACGCAAACTGCAGTATTACATAATTAAATTTTATGTTGTGTCAACCGCATACTCCCAATTATCCTCTATGATATCGTCGTCACTCGATGATACATTAATATCCGATGATGAGTTTTCAGCGATGGTACGTTTTTATGATTCTGCGATGTCAAAATTAGAGCAGGATAATAATAATAATGGCAACACCGCAAGAACTACTTCAACAAATAGCGGAAAATACATCACCGGTGAAAACAAGCATGATCTCAATAAGCTCAACGAATCCTGAATTCAGTGTGAATTTCCCTACTCCGATTCCCGTGAAGGAGATAGCGTTAATTACGAGTATATCACAGTTGGCCTAATATCAGATCAAAATCATTTGGCGGTAAACAACCGAATAATTCCCTGGTGTTTGCAAATAAGAATAAACCCGATGGTACTCCAGACTGGAACGTTGTTCCGCTACCATCTGGGTCATACCAAATCGAACAAATTAATAATGAATTACAACGCAGAATAAAATCCATTACTGGAACAGAATCGAAAATCGCTATAACAGTTCATGAACCAACACTATCATCAGCGATTGAGATACACTCACACAGTTATGTCGTAGATATCTATCAGAGTTCTATTAGAACCGTGCTAGGATGGCCTGAAACACCACCTCCGACATCCTTACAAATACCACCAGAACCACAAAAATTCGACTATAATTCTGATAAGAAATCATATCATAATGCAATTTTATCACACGATACAAATTTTAGAGTTTTAAATTTCTTTATTTGGCGGATAAAAGAAGGACCAAGCGTTGTCGGATGGTTTCAACCAATTCAAAGTAAAATTAATGAACACTTTATAAAAATAAATAATGAATTTGAAATACATAGAAATATATTGCGAGAAAAGCTTTCCAAAGAATCACCGCGAGATGAGATCATCAAATACATAGAAATATGTAATCAAATTATCGCTGATATGGAAGCATTTAATTCATGGATTATTTAAATAATCTTAAATGCTGTAAATCCTAAATCAAGAACAGAATTTGCAAAAATATATAATATACACAGAGAACATTTCAGCATTTAAACTCCCCAGGTATAATGTAGATCAATTAAAAAAATCAACCAATGATCTCCTTGATAAGTACTTTCCACGAATACTTGCCGCATGAAAAAAAATGTCACAACCACAAACAACTATCTTGACATATAATAATGACCCAGATGGTGATGGTAGACATATCGCCCCTCAGAATGTGAATATATCCTCAGTGATTGCGTTGAACTTAGTATGTGATGTTATCGAAGGAAGCTATCAAATAAATCTCGAATGATCAAATCAAGCCCAACAGGTATATATTTTATATTCATTTGCACCAACAGCTCCTCCAGGGTTTCTAATAATTGAGTCCCCAATTAATCCAGTCTATATGCGATGTCATAATGATTCACTAACGATAATTAATTTTAAACTCACTGACCAGTCCAATAATTTGATTGATTTACAAGATGAGGTCCTACAAATAAGTCTGTTTGTGAAATCCTAAATGACTTTCATCGTTAAAGGATTGTTAACCCCATAGCAGCAGGGGGGGGGGGAGAACAATTGTGGCGCCTTTTTTTGCCAAATGAGCCTCTATAAATCATTTACGATGAAGTCTTAGTTTGCAACTTGACGCTTTTTTTTTTTGATTTAAAGAAAGCCTTGGTTTGCCAAATTGACGCCTCTAAAAAGTTGTCGGATTGGCCCCTGCTGCTGCTGCAGCTATTCTAGCTGGAAGATCTTGTAAAATCTCTTGTGTTTCCCTAGGAGTTTCTTGTATTGTCCCAAGAAGAGTTTTCTTTTTTTTCTGGATCAGTGATATCTCCCCATACAACTTTATCAGTTGTTGCAGTAGTAGGTTCAAATAATTTTTCTGTACCTTCTACGTAATCAACTTGTGACTCCTGGCATTCTTGAAGTTTTCTTCGAAGCGAATCTCTCAGAGGAATATATTTTGTAATTGCTTCCTGGTGTTTTCGAGCTAATCTAGTAGTACTTCTCTAGTGCTTCTCCGATATTTGACATTTTTATTGATATATAAAATATATATAATGATTTAATTACATGTATCGATAAAATATTTGGTTCATTTGTAGCAGCAGAGAGGGCGTGACACCAGTTTGGCCGTCAGCGGGATAAACCGGTTGCATAAAATTTAGTTATAAATCTTGGTAAATTAGGGGGTTTTGTTTAAGATTTTTTTATATTTCATAGGAAGGTTATGTTATAGGCAAATGACGATTCAGCCAAGTATGTTCGCCCTCTCTGCTGATCGTATGGTACATGTGTACACGAGTATATATGGTACTTTGAAGTTGTTTCTCTCCTGATGTTTTTTCTGGTTTTGGTCCAGCAGTGATGTCCCTTTATCCAAACTTTTTCCCCTCTAAATTGGATGAACCCTGTGCTGTTTTGAGTTAATAGAGTATACAGCCCCATAGGCCCCAGCCCTTAAAGTTCAGTTGGGGGTCTATATGTCTAAAGTTAGATAAAATTTAATTGCAGCCTTGTTCTGCGGGGCCTGGTTGTCTTGGGCTTTTGGACTACCTTATACTGTTTAAATTGTGACCATAATATCGGGGCAGAATTTTATGATAGTCTGGTATCAGACCATCTACTTATATTTAATTTTTTGCCTTCTGACTTTAGAATTTGATAGGTATTACTGTCAATGGTGCTGTATTGAGAGGAAAGTTAGAGAAGGTAACATAAGTGAGGGTAGGTTTCTATACTTATTTTATGACTGTTTTAAAACAAAAACTTATTGTTATTATTTGTTTGTTTATTTTTTGCCTATTACATGGTGTTTTTTATTCCTTAATTGTTTTCCTTATCTGTTCGTTGTGGTTTGTGTACCCCTATTACTTTATCTTTCATCTGCTTTGTTGACTTATTATTTCCGGAGTGACTTGATTACTCAAAGGGCTTTGAGTAATTTTTCCAAGTTTACTAGTTTATTTCTAGGGTTACTCCCGTCTTTATTTTTCGGTTTGGTTGCTCAGTGTATGTGCCTTGGTGATCTAATGCCCACCGTAGTGTATGTGGGTTCCAAGGACGGTTAATATGCACCTGCTCATTCCTGGTGGTGCTTCCATTCCTTAAAGATGCTTTCTGTGTGGTTGCCTACCCCGGGAATACTCTAGTACTAGTTTATATGTAATCCTTTTAGTCTCCCTATTTTGTTTATAGGGTTAATCGCATCTTTAATTTCCGGTTTGGTCGCTCAGTATACGAGCCTTGATCATCTCATGCCCACCGTAGTGTATGTGGGTTCTAATGATGGTTGAGATCTACCTGCTCATTCCTTGTTGTGCTTCCATCTCTTAAAGAGGCTTTAATGTTTGATGATTACTTTTGGTTTGAGCTAGTACTAGGTTTCTTCCTTAGTTATTTTTCTTTTTCTCCCTATTATGTTCTTTATTTTCCTATTTTCTAAATTTTCTCTAGTATCCCTGTTGTTTTAAAAAAAAAATATAATTTTGAATGTTGAGTGGGGGTTGATATTTGTTAATTGAATTATTTCTGGGTATGTATATGGGGCGGCTATGATTTATTGATCGGATCTGAATTTGTCCTTTTCCTTCTTGGTTATTCTACAATCATTAAAGATGTGGTGTAAATCTTATGGGGTGTTACAATTGTAGCAATTTATGTTATGTGGGAAGGGTCCTATGTACTTTCCAAAGCTGTTTGCCAGTTTAGTTTTTCCTAAGAGAATTTGATTGATTATTGTTTGTTCATAGCCTATGCATGTAGGTGGTTTTATATTTCTATTTACTTCCTTCCAGGAATTATAAAAGTTTCTCCCTTTGTGATTCTGATTCCAATCGGTTTGCCATTTATTGTTAATTAATGTGTTGATTAGGCTGTATAGTTCATGTTGACTATGTAATTTGGTTGATTGAGTTTTCTTTAGCTATCTGGTCTGCTAAGACATTTCCTTGGATATTGATGTGTAATGGAATCCACATGTATTCTATGCTTAATTTGTTCATATTTATTTGTTTCATTATTGCGTTGGTTTGGTTTAAGAAATTATCTCTTGATTTAGTGGTGTTATTTTGGATTTATGACACTGAGCGGATCATTTATAACAACTGTCTTGTTTGGTTTGTTTTTCTTAATCCATGTTAGTGCTTCTAGATTGGAACGATGAAAATTTATGATAAAATGTGGCCTTAGGGCTTATAATACCTGAATAACTACTATCTTATCTCAAGATGTAATTATTTAGTCGTTTATTTCTGAAATGAAAAAGGTGTCGTTAATTTCAGTAGTGACTGAACTGGAATTCCTTATTGCTACCCTACCCTAATCATTTCCTTTCTGCCAAGCATTAGTTAGATTGGAACGATGACATTTATGATAAACTGTGGCCTTTGGGCTTTTAATACCTGAATAGCTACTATCTTATCTCAAGATGTAATTATTTACTGGTTTATTACCTTATATGGATTGTACTTGACTGAGAATCAAACGTAATGCTTAACAAACAAGTCGTTTTTAGTTTTAAGGTCGTATATCAAAACGCCGTGGCATTCAAATGTGTTTGCACTGATATGTACTGTTATCGTAACAAATGTAAAGCATTCTAACATTTGCTTTGCTAATTTTAGAAAAATGGAATTAAAATAAATTAACAAATATATGAATGAACGAAAAAGAGCAGTCCCAGAATACATGGGTCTAATAAATTCATTTGAGATGCCAGTACACTTTCGACACACGTCATCCTCTATTGTTGCCCTTTGTTCGTCTATCTCCTTCCCCAATTTTCAATCTTTCTAGCTTTTAGTTATTTATTATTCAACAGACATTCGGGACACCTTTTATTACGTCTTCCGTATTTTAAAGTGACCTGACTTGACACTCAGTAGTGTGAGTAACCTGAACAAGGAAGAATTTTTCAGGAAACTGGGTAGACCATAAATCATCTTGTAATTCAACATTCCCCGGATATTTCGGGGTGTTGTCAATATTAATATATACTATGCATTAACAAATGACACTTTAAGTCTGAATTTCATACTTTAATTGATTGTATCGTTTACTATAAAACATTTGTAATCTATGACTTTTTAAGAACTCTAAAATTGCCTATAATCTACGATTGTATAGATAAGCTTAAATTGGTAGTTAACCCCTGTCTTGCCGATATCTGTCAACCACTGTCAACATGACAACTTCCTAGTTTATCATTCATATATAAATAGAATACTTAGAAACATGTATACAAGGCTCAACATATAAACAGGGTAGGTCATCATGGCACACCTGTATACGGCTTTTCCGAAGAGGAAAGTAGTATGAAATAAAAATGTAAATAAAGACCATATACATGTATTTACCTTTATTCACTTGCATTTATAAATTTTACAAATATTATAAAAACTAATGCATATGAACCAAAAAAAAATCAAATTTACGATCAATGTTTATTTCCAGGTCTGTATTTGAAACTATTAATCTTACAAGATAGATTGATAGATAATTACAAGGACAATGGTTAATCGTATGTTTGATAATGGTTCTAACGCCTAAGTTACGTTTGGGGCTTTACTTTAATGGAAATCTATAATTGCTACTAATGAAACGAAATATATTTTAAATAACAGTACGCCATTTCTGTTTTTAATGTAAAATGTACGCAACAAATGGAACTAAAATGTGTGTTGCAAATATAACGCATTGTTGTGTGTTTTTACAAATTTACTTGCAAATATTTTTTTTTTAAAAATGGCAAACGTAAATGAATATATTAATAAAAGACAGGCTGATTTAAAATCGCACCACTATTTGTTGTTTTTTGTTGTTGTATTTTTATCCGTTTTACCCTTTTATTTTATATCAGTCTAACAGCTTATAGCTTTCAATGTCTTATTTATTCTTTACAAAAATCTTCAGGTCACATTTTATCACGTCTATCGTATTTAAAAGTCCCCTGACCAGACCCTCAATAGCCTGATAAACGAGATCGAGTAAGATATCTGCAGCTAACTGGTTACAACATGCATCATAACGTAGCTCAATATTTACCCGGGCATTAAGGGGTGTTGTCAATATTAATATATCCTATACATTAATAAATAGCACTTCTGAGTACATCTTCAATCTAGACAATGTGAAATTGAATTCGCTTATCAAACCTAGACAATCACTTATAATCCACTGTTTTGAAAACGCTTAATGTTGGTATGGTCAACCCCCATCTAGCCTATATGTATAAACCACTGCCAACATGGAACAGTAACTTTATTTCGGTTAGTATCTTAAACTTCCTAGTTCTCTGAAAAAGTCTATTGATAATATATGTGCACAAATTATTTCAGGTTCAAAATGGAGTGCTTGCTCATGGCACGCTCCTGCATACAATTGTTTTGAATGATAGAACATTTAGCTGAAAGAAAGAAGTAAATCAAGATTAACTGCAGATATATTTTACTATTTCAATGTTGAATGTGAAAATTCCACGGTATCCATATTTGTGTACAAGAGTATTGTCAGTGTCACATGATAGACCGAGTCGAGACTGGATTAGTGAAGACACGGAACACAACTGCGTTAATAAGATGTTTATTTTATAAACGCAATTTTAAAAATCAACTCGGACACCAATATTTTACAAAATATAAGGAAAATCTATTTAAATAAATGTTCCTAACATGGAACTATGAATTTCAGTAACGTAATGACAAAAAAAGAAGTATATGAATGAATTTACAAATATGAATGTATATAAAATGGCTCGTATAACGAGATAGATGCAAATACGAAAAGATAATGCGTCGTCAATATGACGAGACTAGAATGAAGATATTAAATAATTAATACGTCGTCCATATGACGAGACATATGCAATCGTGAACCCTAAATTCTGAAGTTCTCGTTCATGGGGCGAGATTTGTGTAGAATGAAATTATGCAAGTGTCGTTCATATAACGAGACTGCAAAGAAGATATTAAATAAATAATACGTCGTCCATATGACGAGATATATGCAATTGTGAACCCTAAATTCTTAAGTTCTCGTTCATGGAACGAGATTTTTGTAGAATACGTCGTCCATATGACGAGACTGGAATGAATAAATGTAAACTACTTGCTGAGGTATTTTGCTACTAGCCTAGCGCCCCTCTGACGTCAGGAAGTATATCCGGTTACACAGAGTCAAACCTAACAGTTGTGACTTTCACCTCACGCAATCATATATAAATACCATATATCTATACATCTAACGCAGCATACATAAATGCAGCATACGTAAGCACCATACACAGGCACCACACACGGGCATTACACGATCAGCATAGACAAGCCCACACACGTAGTAACCACAACATGGCACCACACACGTAGTTACCACAACACTGCACCACTTCAGCACAACACTTCAGCACAACACGTCACCACACTTCTTCAGCTAAAATTAAAACAACCGAACCGTGTAATACATATGACACGGTCAGGTATTTTCACACATATATGTACATTTAATGTTAAGCATGCAGCGTATAATTGAACTCAATTATGTTCAGATACAAAAGAACTAATGAAACAAAATATAGTACTTCTGATAAAATGGCGCTGCCTAACCTATGTATTTATTCTATAGATTTTATAATAAATGCTAAACATCTAATATGTAAAACAATGATTTATATCATAATACAAATAGCAATGAAAACAAAGTTAAATCTATTGTTACCTCTTTTAGCTGATAGATTGCTCAATTTAGGATGGAAGCGTTTCCGACAAGACTACATCGTAATGTGATTTCTGTCTTATAATTTCGTCCTTATATACCCCTAGCTGTGACAGATATGCGCAGCTAGGTACTTTAAACTGCAGGCAATTTCGCACATACAGCATGAGCTGAGTGTTCGCTCATTATGCCGAAATAACCAAAAAGCCCAAAAAATAATAAACTACCCTCGGTAAGGCAGTACGCAGTAACGAAATCAAGACTAGATTTTTTGACCACATATACATATTGAACATAGTCGTATACAATTTCGTGACATACCTCCCCCCTTCAAAAAAAAGTGGAAACACTTTAAGAAAAACACGGAATTGGCACACACAAAATATGACATGAGACGTTATTTACATTACAGTAATAACGTAATACAATGAAAGAATAAAAAAAACCTGCAAATCACAGTCTGCTTAAGTAATCAGCCCCTACATTTTCCGACCCTTTTCAGCAATTTGCCTAGGTCTCTCCACATAACTCTTTAACATATTGGCATGAAATATTCTCATCCTACCTCCAATGTCAATTCGGAAATCCATTTCACCCATGACCTGTTTAACGTCATACGGTCCTTTCCATTGGACCAATAATTTGTTTCTACTAGTAGGGAGTATCACCAACACACGATCACCCACGTCGAATTCCTACTTCGCGTTCCCCGGTTGTAATATTTCGCCTACTTGCGACCAGATTTCACAAGCTCGTCGTGTGCCATCCGACACGTGCTTTCTAATCTCTCGCGTAAGTCTACGACGTACTGGTAGGTGGTTTTGACCTCTCCGTCTGCGACATCACCTGACCATAGTTCGCGCAGAATCCGCATAGAACCCCGAATTGCCCTACCGTATAGCAATTCAAACGGCGAGAATCCCAAACTCTCGTGCGGTACCTCGCGATACGCGAACAAAATCGCGTTTAAATATCTGTCCCAATCTCGCGGTTTCTCTGCGCACATTCGACGGAGCATTTGTTTTAATGTGCCGTTAAATTTCTCTACCAATCCGTTACACATGGGGTGATACGGTGTAGTGCGCAACTGTTTAATTGACAGCAACCTACTAATTTCTGACATTAGTTCGGAGGTAAACTGGGCTCCGCAATCTGTGAGGATTTCCTCAGGTACCCCTACCCTACTGAACATGTCGACACGTGCCTCAGCCACGCGTTCAGTTTCAATTGATGGTAATGCTATCGCTTCTGGGTATCTAGTAGCATAATCCACTAGAGTGAGGATATATCGGTTTTTCCTATCTGTAATAGGAAATATGGGTCCAACAATATCAACGGCTACCCTTTTAAATGGGGTATCTATAAGAGGCATTTTACCTAAAGGTACTCTGGTATTTCCTCCCTTTGACACAGTCTTTTGGCAAACGTCGCACGACCGACAAAATCGTGCTACGTCACCGTTTACTCCAGGCCAATAAAACTCTCTTAAAACTCTGTCTGTTGTTTTTCTCATGCCTAAATGACCTGCCATACTAGACTCATGCGCTACTCTCAATACATGTGTCCTGAATTTCTGAGGGACAACTAATTGGAGATACTTTCCCCCCTCCCGCGTGCTAAATTCTCTGTACATTAAACCCTTGGTACGTACGAATTTAGAGCTCCCACCGCCCATACAACATTTCGCGGTACCCGACAAGATTCTCTTTGCGAGTGCGCTTAAAGACTCGTCCTGACTTTGCTCACGTGTAAACTCTTCACGTGAGATACCGGTTACGGCTTCCGGAACATTCAATTTAAGTAGCGGCTTTTAATCCGCCTGCGCTCTAGTTTCGACGGCTTGCACGATGGGAAACCGGAAATCAGAGAGGGTTGGGAGTCTGGATCCCTCGACATTTCCTATGATTAAATCATATATAGGGTTTTCGATGCACAGTGTTTCCACAGTCCCATTCAGAAAGGGCGTCTCCAATTCTATTCTGGCAACGGGGACGTGATCTATTGTTTTATTTAACAACATACAATGGGATTTCCAACCAAGCATTTGGTCTTACCTAACGAGACTTTGCTTTACCACAACACCCGTGCACCCGGTGTCGCGTAAGACAGTGACTGTTTGTCCGTTGGCGGTACCTGTAGCAGTCGGAACCCTCGCCTCTGGGAAAAGGCACGTGCCGATGGACTGGATAACGTCATGACCGACCTGCACACGCGATCGGGAATTGTATACCTTACTCGCGTTATTAGATTCAGACCCTTCGCGAGGAAGACCATCGCGCTTGCCGCCTCCTGACCACGCTCTGCTTTCGAGAGCAACCGCAACTTTCGGGACGAAACTCTTCCTCTTCGGACAATCGGGGGTGATGTGGCCAAATTCCTTACAAGTGAAACATTGTTTATCACTACGATAGGAACCCTTCCCAGATTGAAAATTTCCACCTTTATAGGTTCCAAGTTTCTCGGGTTCTCTAAGTCTCTGATCTTGATAACCTCCCTTGTTATCCCTTAAAATTACACTCTGGGTTCCTCCTCGGGCTTCGGCAAAATAGTCTGCTTGGGTAGCTATATCGGATACATTGCTTAAAGACTTTACCCTCAGGAATAAATACAATTCCCTACTACAAATGTCTAACAACTGGTCCCTAAGTAAAAAGTCGGTAAGACCCTCGAATGTCTTTGTATCTTGCCACATTCAATCCACCGTTGGAAATATTTTCCGGTCCTACATATAAATTGGGCGAATGTCTCACATTTTTCGGGCTTACTCGATTTAAATTTTTTACGGAACCTTTGTTCCGTCAGCTCATATCTTTTAAGGAGTGCCTCTTTTAATGTGTCGTAGTTTAGTGCGTCATTTACGGGTAGACGCGAATACACATCTAGCGCTTTACCTTTAAGCAATGCGCTGAGATGGAGCGCCCAATTATCCCTTTGCCATTTCTTGATGGTGGCATATCGCTCGAACCTATGTAGATAACTATCTAAATTATCCTTGTCATCATCAAAAGGGGGTAATTTAGAGCCTTTTAACTTAGAATCGTGTTGCCCATCCTTCTTAGCCTCTAATAATTCAAATTTCCTTTTGTGTTCCTTCTCGAAATTCCTGTCTACTAACTCAATAGCTTCTAACTTTGCTCGTTTCTCCCCCTCTGACTTTCTTTCCTCAAGTTCTCGTACTTGTTCTATTCTTTTCCTTTATGCATCCCTTTCCCATCCTATCCTTTCCTTCTCTGCCTGTTTTTCTAACTCTATCTTTTCCCTTTCTGCCTGTTTTTCTAACTCTATCTTTTTTTCCTTAAATACCATCTTCTATCTTTCTAATACTAGCTTTTCCCTTTCAAAGGCGATTTGTATTTCGGCCTTTTCCCTCTCTATATCCCTTTCCTTTACCCTTTGATCCCTTTCCCGAGCCTGCTCCTCCTGAACAAAATTTCTAAGGGTCTCCCCCCCCCCATACCCAAACTGTTTGCCCAACTCCACTAGATCTTTGAGTGACGACATGGTGAATGCTGTTGATAAGATAACCAATCCTAAATGCACTATCATATAACACATACAATTCTTGGGATTACGTGAACGAACCGTATATTACTCTTCCCAATGTATTCAATATGTATATATGTATATATAAAACAGAATATGAGTGAGGTATTAACTCACCAGCCTGATTTGTCTTGTCAGGAAGCTTCTGATCTGAAACATATCTTTAAAACAAAACTTACCACAATCAGGACCTATGCAATTTAAAATCCGTGCTTCGCCTAATCCAATTATAATCCCACTTCTGACACCATTTGTCACAAGATAGACCGAGTCGGGACTGGATTAGTGAAGACACGGAACACAACTGCGTTAATAAGATGTTTATTTTATAAACGCAATTTTAAAAATCAACTCGGACACCAATATTTTACAAAATATAAGGAAAATCTATTTAAATAAATGTTCCTAACATGGAACTATGAATTTTAGTAACGTAATGATAAAAAAAGAAGTATATGAATGAATTTACAAATATGAATATATATGAAAAGGTTCGTATAACGAGATAGATGCAAATACGAAAAGATAATGGTCGTCAATATGACGAGACTAGAATGAAGATATTAAATAATTAATACGTCGTCCATATGACGAGACATATGCAATCGTGAACCCTAAATTCTGAAGTTCTCGTTCATGGGGCGAGATTTGTGTAGAATGAAATTATGCAGGTGTCGTTCATATAACGAGACTGCAAAGAAGATATTAAATAAATAATACGTCGTCCATATGACGAGATATATGCAATTGTCAACCCTAAATTCTGAAGTTCTCGTTCATGGAACGAGATTTGTGTAGAATGAAATTATGCAGGTGTCGTTCATATAACGAGACTGCAAAGAAGATATTAAATAAATAATACGTCGTCCATATGGATTTAATTAATAAAAAATAGAGCGTTTCGAAAAAGAAAAAGAACTTTAAGCGAGTCGAATAAATTGATATAATATGCCAGTTCGATTTTGGCATTCTTATCTCTTGTACTTGCTTATCCTACATTTCACACCAACATCGACCGCTCCAATGGCGTAAATGGTTAGAGCGTCCGCCTCGGACGCGGGAGGTCACTGGTTTGATCTCCATTTGAGTTATACCAACAACAACAAAAAACATCAAGAATGTACTAAGGTGCCCTTAGTTTGTTTGTTTGTTTGATTAGGATTTTTAACGTAGCTTTAACAATTTTTCAGTCATATCGCTACGATGTCTGCTGTGAGGCAGTTTTTAGTGATGTCTAGCACTGAGGCATCATGCCGCAGACATGTAGCATGATGTCCCACCCAGTCACATTATCCTGACACCAGGTCGACCAGTCCTAACACTAACCTCTTAATGCTGAGCGTCAAGCGAGGCAGCTGTTAGTACCATTTTTGTAAGTCTTTGGTATGACTCGGCCGGGGATCGAACCCACGACCTCCCGCTTCCGCGGCGAACGCTCTAACCACTAGGCCACCAGAGCGGTTCGGTGCCCTTAGCATTAAGAGGTTAGAGTTAGGACTGGTTGGTCTGGTGTCATGATAATATGACTGGGTAGGATATGATACACTGCAGACGTCGTAGCGATATGACTGAACAATTGGGAAAGCTACGTTAAAAAGCCATATCAAACACACACACACACAAACACACACACACACACACACACACACACACACACACACACACACACACACACAACACCCTCTTCTTTATTGTTGTTCTTTGAAATTGTTTTATTTATGTTATGATATAAATTGTTATGATACACTGCAGACGTCGTAGCGATATGACTGAAAAACTGGTAAAGCTACCCCCCCCCCATTTTTATTCTTTGAAATTGTTTGATTTTGTTATTATTCACACTTAAATAATCCGGACACACTTTTATGATGTATCATATATAACGAGAACGAGGCTTTGAGCATTCTAAGATGCAGCATGCATTGTATTTTAAAAGTGCAGATTGAATCACAATTGGTTCATTATTTTGAACAATTTTGTAATTGCTGTCCCTGAGATCCCGTTACCACAATAATATAGCTGCTATTAAGAACGGACATTTTGGGTTCCAGTGATGACCACATAACTTCAAGCACCACAGTCTGTGCTAATCTTGGTAAAGTGATGTTCTATCACGACGAGGTGCCAGGTCGGAAGGTGCATACATGTGTATGGAGCATTGTGACATAAAACGAGTGAATTCATCATTGGAGGAGGTGGAGCAGGAGGAGGAGGAGGAGAGAGAGAGAGAGAGAGAGAGAGAGAGAGAGAGAGAGAGAGAGAGAGAGAGAGAGAGAGAGAGAGAGAGAGAGAGAGAGAGAGAGAGAGAGAGAGAGAGAGAGAGAAAAAAAAGAGAGAGATGTGGAATTTCTGGTACATTTGCAACTATGAACATTGCATTGTGGTTGCATCACATATTTTTTAAATATTAAGCTCACAGCTAATCTGTTTTTCTCATGAATGGATTAAAAATGTATGTTAATGGGTCTTTGTTAACTCATTATGTTCCGTGTATTGAAAATAGTCCTGTATTGATGGGAGGACTCTTAGATCGAGAGAGACAGACATACAGATTGATCATTATGGACTCCTTATGCGCATGGTGTCACTCTATCAATGTAGTTGGTAGGTACATCGCTAGTATGTGTAAAGAAATTCTGGGATGGAACTGGAAAAATGATGGCAATAATCCGAAGTCCACTAAAATTAAACAATACTACACTATATACATTTAATGAGAATATTTCATGGGAAGAATTACGGTTTGTTCTCATAAACACATACTGGGAACTCACGACGATATAAAGAAGAAAAGAATGAGTTCCTAGATAAAGGATGTCACATGACGATGGAAATGTCTTGGGAAATTCAGGTACGGAATCGTATCTGTAATGAAGAGACAGACATTTTGTTTATTTGCCGGTGCAGGAACTTTATTTAAATAATTAACACACATATATTCCTACATTATAGAAACACATATATAGATTTTATAATCAAAATTCATGAAATACATATTATATTTTCCTTATTAAGCTTTCCAACTTCATTCATTCGTATAACTTCTAAATTTTTGAATATTATACAAAAAGTTGATTCTCAACCAATTTCAAGGTAACAAAAGTATAAAATGCAATAACTGTAATTAATGCCACAATTAATTTAAAGAAATGCATTTTACTTATTTTAAAATACAATATTGATTTAGAATATATTGCTAGATATTATTCTTTTTTGCTTTAGGAATACTTTATTTCAACATTAAATCTAAACAAGAAGTTGGTAGCGAATTCAACTTTTACAGTAAAAATTACATAAATATAATTAAATATGAATTCTTTAAAACATTTAAACAATCCATTAGATAGTATTATAATAAAAGAATTAAGTGAACAATGTTGCTAACATATCAATGTTACCATTAAAATGGTTGTATATTTTGTGAAGAATACGAACGAACTGCACAGATGATATGCATCAAAGATAATTGATAAAGATTATGCGAAGCGCATGTTAGTCGTAGAGTTCATGAACTGAGTCCACAGTGACATCAGGACGTACATTGATAAACACCATATAAATACTTTAGAAAACGCTGCTCGTATAATTGACCATGGCCATGGACTATCGGAGACGTGCTTTCTTTGCCCATTGAAGGTGAAAATTTACTGCTGGGAAATGCCGTAGCTGGAGGTACGCTTATGGATAATCCATTTCAAACAGGCATGCCTTGTTTGCTCAAAAGGCTGATCCTTGCGAGATGGAATTCCCTGATTTATATCATGCTTGTGCTGTTACTAGAATTATGCAAAAAAGGTTCTTCGCGATGAGGTTCAACAAGAATGTATTACTTTAGCTAAAACACTAACTCGGCAGTACTTTGGTGCGTATACGATTGCTCATGTTGTGGGTAAATCTGAAGGTATTGATCATTGTGATCCTCATGTAGCTATGCATTCTCTTATCAGGTTCACAAATGACAATCATTAATTGTCAAACTGGAAACACATCCTACAGTTTCATGTTTGTTTCAAAGGGATATTAGCCAAGTTAATTTAGTAAAGGTACCAACTTGATATTTTCTGAAAAATAGGTTCCTTTATTGACAATGGAGACCATGCAATGTATCCACTTGTGCTGATAGGCCAGTGAACTCTCAATTTGGTGATCCAAAGTCGGGTAGACATAAAATTCTTAGCTTTGACCATTGGATAGACATTTAGGAGTCAATAAGACATGAAGGAACTAAAGCATTTAATATGATAATATGAACACATGCTTCCATTGACACTCTGGGTTCCTCCTCGGGCTTCGGCAAAATAGTCTGCTTGGGTAGCTATATCGGATACATTACTTAAAGACTTTTCCCTCAGGAATAAATACAATTCCCTACTACAAATGTCTAACAATTGGTCCCTAAGTAAAAAGTCGGTAAGACCCTCGAATGTTTTTTGTATCTTGCCACATTCAATCCACCGTTGGAAATAATTTCCGGTCCTACATATAAACTGGGCGAATGTCTCACCTTTTTCGGGCTTACTCGATTTAAGCTTTTACGGAACCCTTGTTCCGTCAGCTCATATCTTTTAAGGAGTGCCTCTTTTAATGTGTCGTAGTTCAGTGCGTCATTTACGGGTAGACGCGAATACACATCTAGCGCTTTACCTTTAAGCAATGCGCTGAGATGGAGCGCCCAATTATCCCTTTGCCATTTCTGGATGGTGGCATATCGCTCGAACCTATGTAGATAACTATCTAAATTATCCTTGTCATCATCAAAAGGGGGTAATTTAGGGCCTTTTAACTTAGAATCGTGTTGCCCATCCTTCTTAGCCTCTAATAATTCAAATTTCCTTTTGTGTTCCTTTTCCATATTCCTGTCTTCTAACTCAATAGCTTATAACTTTGCTCGTTTCTCCCCCTCTGACTTTCTTTCCTCAAGTTCTCGTACTTGTTCTATTTTTTCCGTTTCTGCATCCCTTTCCCATCCTATCCTTTCCTTCTCTGCCTGTTTTTCTAACTCTATCTTTTCCCTTTCTGCCTGTTTTTCTAACTCTATCTTTTTTTCCTTAAATACCATCTTCTCTCTTTCTGATACTAGCTTTTCCCTTTCAAAGGCGATTTGTATTTCGGCCTTTTCCCTCTCTATATCCCTTTCCTTTACCCTTTGATCCCTTTCCCGAGCCTGCTCCTCCTGAACAAAATTTCTAAGGGTCTCCCCCCCCATACCCAAACTGTTTGCCCAACTCCACTAGATCTTTGAGTGACGACATGGTGAATGCTGTTGATAAGATAACCAATCCTAAATGTACTATCATATACCACATACAATTCTTGGAATTACGTGAACGAACCGTATATTACTCTTCCCAATGTATTCAATATGTATATATGTATATATTAAACAGAATATGAGTGAGGTATTAACTCACCAGCCCGATTTGTCTTGTCAGGAAGCTTCTGATCTGAAACATATCTTTAAAACAAAACTTACCACAATTAGCACCTATGCAATTTAAAATCCGTGCTTCGCCTAATCCAATTATAATCCCACTTCTGACACCATTTGTCACAAGATAGACCGAGTCGGGACTGGATTAGTGAAGACACGGAACACAACTGCGTTAATAAGATGTTTATTTTATAAACGCAATTTTAAAAATCAACTCGGACACCAATATTTTACAAAATATAAGGAAAATCTATTTAAATAAATGTTCCTAACATGGAACTATGAATTTTAGTAACGTAATGATAAAAAAAGAAGCATATGAATGAATTTACAAATATGAATATATATAAAAAGGCTCGTATAACGAGATAGATGCAAATACGAAAAGATAATGCGTCGTCAATATGACGAGACTAGAATGAAGATATTAAATAATTAATACGTCGTCAATATGACGAGACATATGCAATCGTGAACCCTAAATTCTGAAGTTCTCGTTCATGGGGCGAGATTTGTGTAGAATGAAATTATGCAGGTGTCGTTCATATAACGAGACTGCAAAGAAGATATTAAATAAATAATACGTCGTCCATATGACGAGATATATGCAATTGTCAAACCTAAATTCTGAAGTTCTCGTTCATGGAACGAGATTTGTGTAGAATGAAATTATGCAGGTGTCGTTCACATAACGAGACTGCAAAGAAGATTTTAAATAAATAATACGTCGTCCATATGACGAGATTGGAATGAATAAATGTAAACTACATGCTGAGGTATTTTGCTACTAGCCTGGCGTCCCTCTGACGTCAGGAAGTATATCCGGTTACACAGAGTCAAACCTAACAGTTGTGACTTTCACCTCACGCAATCATATATAAATACCATATATCTATACATCTGACGCAGCATACATAAATGCAGCATACGTAAGCACCATACACAGGCACCACACACGGGCATTACACGGTCAGCATAGACAAAAAACCTGGAACCAAAATTGTCCTATTTTTGTGTGTGATAGAACGAGTTATAGTTGTTATTTTACTTTGCTTGTTAACGTAGTTTAAAAAATTAATTAATATGCTAAAACACTATATGTCTCTAAAACAGTAGTTTAATAAGTTCACCACTGATAGTTATGTTTGGGGTTGATTCGTATCATTTTTCCCTTTCATATTGCACCCTTCTATCTCTATCTCTATCTTTGTAACTGTTATATGTTTATCATACCAAACATCCCAACACATTTTATCACGTCTATCGAAATTAAAGGTGACCTGACCTGACCTGACATGACCCTCAATAGTGTGGATAACGAGAACGATGAATAAATCTACATTGTCCTGGGGAAAACGCGATTCGTCATGTAGCTCGATATTTACCCGGGGATTAAGGGATGCTATCAATATTAATGTTTAATATACATTACAAATTACACTCTAATTCCGCATTTCACATGTTAATTAATCTTATTTATCAGTCTAAACAATTTGTAACTTATGTCGCTTCTCAAAACTCCACAATATGTTGCAATCCATTGTTTTGGAAATGCTTTCTTGTTGATAGTCAACCCCTCTCAAGCCGATCTGTGTAAACCACTGCCAACGTGACATTCAAGATCGGTTAATAACTTAACTTCTATAATTTTTTATATTACTAAATTACTTAGGAATGAATCTAGGTTCAAAATAGGTGCTAAATCACTGCACGCGACTGCATACGATGTCTGCTGTGAGGCAGTTTTTAGTGATGTCTAGCACTGAGGCATCATGCCGCAGACATGTAGCATGATGTCCCACCCAGTCACATTATCCTGACACCAGGTCGACCAGTCCTAACACTAACCTCTTAATGCTGAGCGTCAAGCGAGGCAGCTGTTAGTAACATTTTTGTAAGTCTTTGGTATGACTCGGCCGGGGATCGAACCCACGACCTCCCGCTTCCGCGGCGAACGCTCTAACCACTAGGCCACCGGATCGGTTCGGTGCCCTTAGCATTAAGAGGTTAGAGTTAGGACTGGTTGGTCTGGTGTCATGATAATATGACTGGGTAGGATATGATACACTGCATACGTCGTAGCGATATGACTGAACAATTGGGAAAGCTACGTTAAAAAGCCATATCAAACACACACACACAAACACACACACACACACACACATACACACACACACAACACCCTCTTCTTTATTGTTGTTCTTTGAAAGTGTTTTATTTATGTTATGATATAAATTGTTATGATACACTGCAGACGTCGTAGCGATATGACTGAAAAACTGGTAAAGCTACCCCCCCCCATTTTTATTCTTTGAAATTGTTTGATTTTGTTATTATTCACACTTAAATAATCCGGACACACTTTTATGATGTATCATATATAACGAGAACGAGGCTTTGAGCATTCTAAGATGCAGCATGCATTGTATTTTAAAAGTGCAGATTGAATCACAATCGGTTCATTATTTTGAACAATTTTGTAATTGCTGTCCCTGAGATCCCGTTACCACAATAATATAGCTGCTATTAAGAACGGACAATTTGGATTCCAGTGATGACCACATAACTTCAAGCACCACAGTCTGTGCTAATCTTGGTAAAGTGATGTTCTATCACGACGAGGTGCCAGGTCGGAAGGTGCATACATGTGTATGGAGCATTGTGACATAAAACGAGTGAATTCATCATTGGAGGAGGTTTAGCAGGAGGAGGAGGAGGAGGAGGAAGGAGAGAGAGAGAGAGAGAGAGAGAGAGAGAGAGAGAGAGAGAGAGAGAGAGAGAGAGAGAGAGAGAGAGAGAGAGAAAAGAGAGAGAGAGAAAGAGAGAGAGAGGGAGAGAGAGAGAGATGTGGAATTTCTGGTACGTTTGCAACTATGAACATTGCATTGTGGTTGCATCACATATTTTTTAAATATTAAGCTCACAGCTAATCTGTTTTTCTCATGAATGGATTAAAAATGTATGTTAATGGGTCTTTGTTAACTCATTATGTTCCGTTTATTGAAAATAGTCCTGTATTGATGGGAGGACTCTTAGATCGAGAGAGACAGACATACAGATTGATCATTATGGACTCCTTATGCGCATGGTGTCACTCTATCAATGTAGATGGTAGGTACATCGCTAGTATGTGTAAAGAAATTCTGGGATGGAACTGGAAAAATGATGGCAATAATCCGAAGTCCACTGAACAGCAATTCATTATAAAATTAAACAATACTACACTATATACATTTAATGAGAATATTTCATGGGAAGAATTACGGTTTGTTCTCATAAACACATACTGGGAACTCACGACGATATAAAGAAGAAAAGAATGAGTTCCTAGATAAAGGATGTCACATGACGATGGAAATGTCTTGGGAAATTCAGGTACGGAATCGTATCTGTAATGAAGAGACAGACATTTTGTTTTTTTGCCGGTGCAGGAACTTTATTTAAATAATTAACACACATATATTACTACATTCTAGAAACACATATATAGATTTTATAATCAAAATTCATGAAATACATATTATATTTTCCTTATTAAGCTTTCCAACTTCATTCATTCGTATAACTTCTACATTTTTGAATATTATACAAAAAGTTGATTCTCAACCAATTTCAAGGTAACAAAAGTATAAAATGCAATAACTGTAATTAATGCCACAATTAATTTAAAGAAATGCATTTTACTTATTTTAAAATACAATATTGATTTAGAATATATTGCTAGATATTATTCTTTCTTGCTTTAGGAATACTTTATTTCAACATTAAATCTAAACAAGAAGTTGGTAGCAAATTCAACTTTTACAGTAAAAATTACATAAATATAATTAAATATGAATTCTTTAAAACATTTAAACAATCCATTAGATAATATTATAATAAAAGAGTTAAGTGAACAATGTTGCTAACATATCAATGTTACCATTAAAATGGTTGTATATTTTGTGAAGAATACGAACGAACTGCACAGATGATATGCATCAAAGATAATTGATAAAGATTATGCGAAGCGCATGTTAGTCGTAGAGTTCATGAACTGAGTCCACAGTGACATCAGGACGTACATTGATAAACACCATATAAATACTTTAGAAAACGCTGCTCGTATAATTGACCATGGCCATGGACTATCGGAGACGTGTTTTCTTTGCCCATTGAAGGTGAAAATTTACTGCTGGGAAATGCCGTAGCTGGAGGTACGCTTATGGATAATCCATTTCAAACAGGCATGCCTTGTTTGCTCAAAAGGCTGATCCTTACGAGATGGAATTCCCTGATTTATACCATGATTGTGTTGTTACTAGAGTTATGGCAAAAAAAGTTCTTCGGGATGAGGTTAAACAAGAATGTATTATTTTAGCTGAAACATTAATTCGGAAGTACTTTGGTGCGTATACGTTTGCTCATGTTGTGGATAAATCAGAAGGTATTGATCATTGCGATCCTCATGTAGCTAAGCATTCTCTTATGTCTTATCATTGTCAAACAGGAAAAACATCATGCAGTTTCATGTTTGTTTCAAAGGGATATTAGCAAAGTTAATTTAGTAATGGTACCAGCTTGCTATTTTCTGAAAAACTGGTTTCTTTATAGACAATGGAGACCATGCAATGTATCCACTTGTGATGATAGGCCAGTGAACTCTCAGTTTGGTGATCCTAAGTCGGGTAGACATAAAATTCTTAGATTTGACCATTGGATAGACATGTACGAGTCAATAAGACATGAAGGAACTAAAGCATCTAATATGATAATATGAACACATGCTTCCATTGAAATGCTCCAACACCAGCAAAAAAAAAATTTGCAATAAGCTGAAATTGTAGATTCTTTTCTGTAAAAAAACATCTGAACAGGATGAATCTTCTTAAGCAGGAAAGTTTCAAATAGGAAATTGAATATTTGCAAGATAATGATTTTATTGAACCAAGAAAAGGTACGAAAGAGTTCGCCATATATTTTTGTGTCGAAAACAGAGAATACCTTCCGTATGTGTAATAACTACAGAATAGCATATAGTGTCATCAAAACAGATTCGTTTTTAATATACAGAATAGCATATAGTGTCATCAAAAGAGATTCGTTTTTAATATACAGAATAGCATATAGTGTCATCAAAACAGATTCATTTTTAATATACAGAATAGCATATAGTGTCATCCAAACAGATTCGTTTTTTAATATACAGAAAATATGACTGTGTTAATGAAATTGTAAATGCATAATCTGTCAGGACTGCTAAAAGGCTGACTTCCTGGAAACTCCTCTGACGGATAAAGTAAAGAAATTACTGAAATTCCATAGTTTACCAATATAAATTAATACCATTCGGTAAATGGTCTCCCTCAACATTCTGCGTTTAATGAACACGGTAACTTTATATAGATGTCCACGAATCATACATTGAAAAAATCATATTATAGAGCAACACTTGATCACATGAAAACTTTCAGAAACTTTTAATATTAATATCAAAATGTGACCACAACGTTGTGGTAATTTCTCATCGACTGGTCTCTTTTGATGGTTCTTAAAATAATTATTACCTATTTGTATTGGTTAGGTCAGTGTGATTACTTTATGATGTAAGAATTTAGCAAAAACGTCACATATAAGCTAGAAACAAAATGCATTTTAAACCATTATGTGTGTGTGTATATATATATATATATATATATATATATATATATATATATATATATATATATATATATATATATATATATATATATATAGTGATATAGTGATGAACACACTTGCTTTAATTAATAGTTCTTGTTTCTCATGTAACATACAGCAATATATGTATTTAATGTGTTTCAACATAACCTGAGAATAAAACATTGCTTGGATTTTTTACTGGAACTACAAAGTGCTCATCGGACTAAAACTGTATTTTGAAACATCTGAATCTTTCTGTCTTGAATAGAACTTGTTAGCATTGTTTTTGGATTTAATTTATAATACTTTATGGTTCCGCTTATATTTTATTTTAAAACGGTTATAATGAAATTATCTGATAATTTTCATAAAATTTATGATTTTGCTTGCTTCTGTTACTTAGTTTATAACCACAGTAGTATAACACTCTATGAATTTTCAACATAGCAATAGAAAAACCATCCTGTTTAGTACAATTCATTAAACAGTTTAATTCTCTAAGATATAAAATGAAAATTTATGATAACTTACAGTATTGTGAAAATGATAAGCTGAAATTCTGTAAAATTTTCAGTTTACATGTCAACTGTTTCATACACATCTAAAGCAGTCAAGCAATACACACTAATATATCATGTTTATCATGTTTTATCAGTAATATATATACATTAATATATCATGTTTATGAAATATCAACTTATCAAACATTTGTGCCAGTCGGTGGTACATAGATGGTTTTATAGACATTGCTAATGCATGGACAAAATTATATAGGAGTAAAATAACAAAAGTAAAATGAATGTTAATTTGTGTATATCAACTAAATAAAAATTGGGCATTTTCAAACAGCTGCATCAGCTATAATTTGTCTACGTAACTTGGAAAAGGATCAAAATATAAATCATGAAATATTTAAATAGCATTGTCAGTGATATCCCTTCTGCTCCATGTTCCTCATTGTCGCCATACTTGCAACAACCGCTATGGTTATAATAGCAATATATAGTCCAATAACATTGATTATGATGTAAACGTAAAGAAAAACATCTCTGAGTCTCTCCTGAGTTTTATTGGTGCTCAGCAGTTAAAGTCAGTTGCTTTTATCTGTGTATTTTCATACACTTTTTCAGAGTCTGTAAATAAAAGAAAATGTATTTAACCCTCCATCGAATATTACTATACAATTATAAAAAATTATTTTCACAATTGAGAAATGATTAAAGAAGTGTTTATAGAAAATCAAAGAATAAATGGTGTTACATATGGAGTATTAAACAATAATTATAAATTAGGACAAACGATATTAAAATGTTTTAATGATAAGTAATGACAAACCTCATTAAAATGCTTTAATGGCAAAATATGATAAAACCCATTAAAATGCTTTAATGCTAACAAATGACAAACAACACAAACCTCATTAAAATGTTTTAATGATAAATAATGACAAACCTCATTAAAATGTTTTAATGATAAATAATGGCAAACCTCATTAAAATGTTTTAATGATGAATAATGAAAAACCTCATTAAAATGTTTAATTATGAATAATTTAATTTAACATCATTAAAATAACGTTTAATTATGACAAACCTCATTGAAATGTTTTGATGATAACTAATGACAAGCCTCATTAAAATGTTTAATGATAAATAAAGACAAACCTCATTAAAATGGTTTAATAATTCTCTGTGGCGTCCTTTAATAACATTCCAGTATCAAAATATACCCTTTGTATACTGTATCAATATGATTTCTGTTTGAAATGATTGAAATAGTTAACTTTTATTCTGATTATAACATTACAATCATATTTATCATGGACTCCATGACCCAACACATACAGCTAAACCTCTTAATAAATTTAATAAAAAATACATATATACATTTCGGGATTTATTACCTTGGTTCTAAGAGATATGAGTATAACATGAAGATGTCTCTATATCAAGTAATGTAATTATTTATATTTGACACATGACTGTCACTTCCATTAACAAAAAAAAAAAAAGTTTTACATTCATAATTACTTCATATGATTTAAAGTCACCATGGTAGTTTTCAGAGCACAAGAACAATTTAACTACAACAGTCGCTTCAGCTATGGTAATATGGAACTTAAGCAAACATCTCTTTCAATTGTCTGACCTTTTGTAACACTGAATTGACTTGATTGAGACGATATTACGAACCAGCCACATTAATTTCACAGCAAAACATTGAACTTACTAATAAGGACATTGTTCCTATATATGCAGTGGGATAATATTTGATTGACCCTTAAACGAAAAAAATTGTGTATGCATTAAAATATGTCACATATCTAGTGAGATATAATGGACATGAATTTGGACATGTTGTATGTGTTGCTAGACCAGCCCAAAACGAAACACACTGACATGAATTCCCATATGATGTCTTACTGAAAGGAAAACATTAAACTATATATAGTTTTACATTTGGACAGAATACTGATATGAATTCCCATATGATGTTTTACTTAAAGGGTAACATAAAACTATATATATATAGTTAAATGTGGACAGATTGCCCAAAAAGGTTACCAATATGACTCCCATAGATAAATAAAAATATTATGTCAAGTGTGATTTGAATACAACATATTCTAGGTATGCATGCAAAAGTTTTCAGAGACTACAGTAAGCAATCGTATAAAACTCTAAAACAATGTGATTGGGATATAGTCTTAATTATTTCATGGTAATTACCATACCTGAAAAGTGAAAAAAAATTCTGATGATTACTTTTGGATATTTTTGGAATCTTCAGTGAGCTATACATCTGGATGTCAGTGTTTGTACAGGGGTGCAATTTTTCATAGGAATCATTCTCTGGAGGCCTTAAGTTAGAAATTGAAATATTGTCAGATATATCCAGTCCCATGATGCTGAATGTAAATCTTCATAAAGAAGGGATAGAAAATGTTTTGTTTTTTTATAAAATGTGTATTTTTGTAGATAATATTTTTATTAAAAAATAACGTGTTTCACAGCTGATTATTTCTTTCTTGTCAGTGATCTAGCCTGTAGTCTACATATATATTGAGCTGTTCAGAGAACATTAAATAAAATAAACCTTAATGGTTTATTAATTTGTTGCTTTAAAAGTGAACATAGTTTATTTGTCAATTTGTGTATGTACCTTGTGTTGGCATGTCTGTTCTCTTCTTATGTGATATCTGTGGAAAGATGGAACATCATTTTGAAATAAAATTGTATAAGATTCAGAATATTTACTACACTGACTTAACCCAAAATACAAATATAAACATGGACTTAACCCAAAATACAAATATAAACATGGACTTAACCCAAAATACAAATATAAACATGGATTTAACCCAAAATACAAATATAAACATGGACTTAACCCAAAATACAAATATAAACATGGACTTAACCCAAAATACAAATATAAACATGGACTTAACCCAAAATACAAATATATACATGGACTTAACCCAAAATACAAATATAAACATGGACTTAACCCAAAATACAAATATAAACATGGACTTAATCCAAAATACAAATATATACATGGACTTAACCCAAAATACAAATATAAACATGGACTTAACCCAAAATACAAATACAAACATGAACAAGAAATGTAAAGGCTTCATCAAATTCTTTGAGTTTGCATTTATATAGAAGGCATACTAAAACTTAAATAAAGTGAAGGAAAATATTGTATTAATTCTTTAAAATTCATGCAAGTTGTATTTTTACTGTTTTAAGTGCTTTGTTCACAAAAAGTAACTGATATCTGAATAGTTCATTAAATATACTGAAAATATATTATAGCTTTGCATGATGGTAAAAATCTTCTTTTAAAATCACAATCTGCAAGATTTGTAATAAATAAGTTTGCAGTATAGTAGTGGAAAGAGAGAATTGCAATACATACTAAAATTTAAATTAATGAAAGTCTCGCATTTATGTTTGAATACATATGGATACATATTTACTGGTTTGAAAACTACTCTGTTAATTCAAAATAACTTTGATTTTCTATTCGCTCACATACTTATAATACGTGTTCATCATACGTGTCCATGTCAGAAAATTATTTCATATGCAGAAATCTACTCATAATCTTCTCTCTGATCACATAAATATAATATACTTCAATATTATAATGCATTTTATTCCCAATATACTAATATATCTGGTTATAACTTCTACATGTCGAGTCTTAATTTCCAAGTTATTGCTAGATACCCTCCAGTTTAAATTCTTAGAACCTTTAACAGCGCAGTTTGAAGTTTTAGCCTGTATCCACTGTTGAGTAACCCAACGGTTTGAAGTAAAAACCATGTAGAAGACTTAACAATAATAATTATAAATACCATATATGCCACTGCTGTGCTATACCAATTTTAAAAGACTGAGCACATGCTTACGGATATTAAAAATAATTTTTATCATAGTTGTCCTTTCTTAATAAACATATAGTGGCGACAGTTGTATACACTTTGATGATTAGAGCTGTCCAATTTTTTCGGAATGCATGCTTCACAGTCATTTAGCGGGAAATTATTATTAGATATGGTGTATACTTATTTAACATTTTGTTTGAGTTTCCCTTTTATATGATTTCGCTTGAAAAAAAATCATGGACTAATGTAAATATATAGCATCAAGTGCTGTAAGAAGTTTATGTATTTGAAACACATGTGCATGTGTGTATAAAATGATGATGAAAAACGTTATGATTTCAAACTTTTATCTGTAGATCTACCATGATTATACAAATGGAAAGGCTATAGTTGTGAAACATGTGAACTGCCTTTAATTATACATGTACATTTCATATACACATCTTTGCACATATCAGATAAAACTTTACGATTTATTCCCACAAATATTTATTGCAAAATACCACGCATTAATTGTGATGAATGCATTTGGTTCCTAAATTTTTATCTTAGTTGTATTGGAACAATATGGATAATAATAATGAATAGAAGGGATGGTCAGGGATATGAATGGATGAAGCGCTATAATTATTTGGTTCTTGTCGAAGTGTATTTTCCAGTATTTATGAGTGAAGAATACAAATAAATATAAAAATAAAGGATATCTTGAAATGAATCATTAAAGCTGTTGGGCTTTAAGTGTCATCGAGTCATCTTATTAAGAATACAAAAGTTGCGTTAACAATGCAGACTTAACGTACAGCAAGAATTAAATCAGATGTTAATTTACCATTAAGCTGTAGGTATTCACTTGCTTCAGTGTTGTTGATATGCAATCCCTCATAATCCTGTCCATTGCCTGCATCATGTCTGACAGACTTGGCATTTATTTGATTTCTTTGTGTGCCTAATATGGAACAGAGGATTTGCCTTAGTAAATATGTTTGGAAGAGAATATAACACATGGTTCATTTTGTTTTACTATGTTATAATTATTTCTAAAATATTTTAATTTACTTATCTATTTATGCAGGAAGTAACACTAATGAAATAACAATCATGGACTATGAATCTGCTTCAGAAATGTATGCAGTAGGCTAATGATACAAAATTATTCAAGGTAGAAAACAAACAGATATATAAATTGTAGTGTTGAGACTTTCTTCCTGTATTTCCATTGAGTTGGTATTTAACTCATTATTGTGCAGCGTTCACTGTGTGACACAACTACCTGGTAACAAAGAAAGCAAATAAATACCTTGTAATGTTAATAGTTTCTTCCATTGTGCTTGTACTTAACTCAATTTTGTGTTGTGATACAAAGTTATTCAAGGTAGAAAACGAGGAAATATGTACATTGTAATGTTTGCACTTTATTATTGTATTTCCATTTTGTTTGTATTTAACGCATTGGTGTGCCTTGTGTACTGTGTGACACACGTTCTTGGTAACACAATAAGCCACTATCCAATGGTGCATCCCAAAGTCATGGCCTAGATTACCTTTGTACTTTACATAAGATGGTATATATAATGACGAATGGTTTTGTTGCATGGTAAAATGTATATAGTGTATTTATTTGTCGATGTATATCACTGTGTGTGTGTCTCTGTGATTTTTCAAGTCCTATAAGGAAGAATTATTTTATTCAATACACGGCGAAACTCTTTTATTGTTCTCCATAAATCTTTTGAGATGTTAAGTCTTTTTAAAGTATGTTTTTTGTTGTTGCAACATATTCTTATTCCATTCGATTTTCAGTCTGTCTTTTATCAAGGATTACGTCATTTCACATGTATTTGTTTTCCGTTTAATCTCTCGCCAATGGCTCATTAAACGCCACATGCTCTTATCATTTCTATTTTTAATCTGTCATCAATCAAGGAATACGCCATTTAACATGTTTTCCTTACTTTCTCTTTTCAATGGCTCACCAACTTCTCCTGAATGTACTGATACAAAATATGAAACTCTATACGCTCCTTAGAGGTAGCTATCTATAATAAATGGATAATCAAACTCATGATTATTCATTTATAAAAATACAATTACTACATTAAAGGTCTTTTCTTCTTCTAAGAGAAAACAATGCTCTTTACGGAAAAGGAGCTGATTTTGTTCCACATATGATCAGATATACCTGGAGAATAAACTCTTCTTCTAATGGAAGTGTATTGGCCAAGAGGAATGTCATCTGATTCCCATTATGCTAAGATCACACCATATTTAAAACACTTGGCTTTTCATCTATGTATCCATTCATACCTCTATTTCCTCCTCAACTGGTGAATTGAGTTTCTCAAACATTAGACAAGGGACTTGAAAAGATATTTTCCAAATCTTAAACATATTTAAGAAAAATATAAAATATTATATCATGAGTAATGAAAGTCACTCTAAAACTTGTATCGTTAACGAGACAAAATATCAGTGTTGCCAGAAGTTTAAAATGATCATGCAGTACTTAGCAGCAGCAGAGGGGGCGAATCGGACAACTTATTATAAACGTAAATTTGGCAAACCAAGGCTTCCGCCAAAATCCTTTATAGAAGCGTCAATTCGGTTAATCAAGGCTTTATCAAAATCGTAAAAAAAACAAACGCCAAAAGTCGTTGTCGCACCCCCTCTGCTGCTATTTATGATTCCAATATTTCATCTGATTGAGGGACTGAACACATCTCTGTTCGGTTCCTAAAAGGTCCTCCAACGGTACCCATTATTTATGAACAACAATCAATGATATGATATAATCAAGTAGTTTCATTGTATAAAATTCCTAAGAAGATCCATCGTCATCATACATTCCAATATATGGTTCATATTGATCTTTATAATCAACCCAGTTATATATTTTTGTTAAATACCAATCATGTTCAAAATATACATCAAATATTATTAAATTTAACAATCTATCCGTGAATTTTTTTATCATTGGGGTTGGACATATAATATGTACATGAATGAGAATCTTTTTGATGAGTTTCATGAAATAAAAAAATATCATTCCATGCTAGTTTTGGTAAAACCGTGCAACATATTTCTACATGAAAACATAATTAATCATAATGACTAATATATGGTTTATAATTGATAACTCCCCAACGTACCACCATTATATATATAATTCATTTAATTCAATATTGAAAGTTCCCCGGGTAGCGCTAACCGAATATTTTATCAAGTCCGATACGATATCTTGATCTAGGATCATGTAAATTTATCGTTACAAATCCATGTGCGATTGACTGAGCGTGACTAAAGAAATTTTTAAAGACATTATAATCCATATCACCGCCGCACCAAGTTTGGTGAATATTTCGTAGCGTATATGTATCAATTCCGTTGGACAGCAAGAATATTACAGTTATCTCTGATAACTTTTGGTATTTGAGTGTATCGTTGAGTGACATATATCACGTCCGTGCTTTCATGCCTACCTCAGGAAAATATCCTAGCGGGATTCTTTTGATTGTCTAACATCACATTATCATATACGACTAAATTGTTAACACTTCCATCAATATCATCAATGATCGGTGCTTCTTCAATATCGGTTATAAACTCAATAATATCCTCATCGATTTCCGATTTTGCTTTCTCGTTAAAATCCTTTAACACCTCGTAGCATCGCTGATCGTCTACACTCGGGGCTACTAAATACAACTTGCCCCATTTCATCCATCTCGTTATCAAATTAAGTAGCAGTTGTGTCTTGCCACTTAAAGATGGTCCTATTATAATCATACGAATCGAATTCGGTAGCGCTGCATGATGCTTATCTGGTTCTCGTGTTTTTGTCGCCGAAAAATCAATTACATTCATGTTATTATAAATATATTATGGATCTATATTGTGTGAAATGTAAGAAGCATACTGACACAAACGACTTGACAACGATAACAGCTAAAAAAAACAGATCAGCACTTTCTGGTAAGTGTGTACAATGTAGTACAAAAAAAATTTAGATTTGTTTCCCTTGATAAAATCAAGGATTTAAGAAAAACGAGGAGGTGATATTGCAGACAAGTTAGTAAAATTACCGGGAACACCATGGGCCAAATAATAGGGAGAACACCACCTTCCAGGATATAGTTATTGTGGACCCGTGACTAGACTCGATATCAGACTCGATGATCAAAACCAACCCCGACCCGGTGAAATCCCAATAAACGCTATTGATAAGGCTTGTCATATTCATGATGTTGCTTATAAAAGCAGTAATCTGTAGCATAGCCATATCGCAGATGTGAAATTGATTCATGCGTTGAATTCTATCACTGATAAATCATTCAAAGAAAAATTGGCTTCATGGTTGATAAAAACAGCGATGAAAGGTATATTAATAATAGGTGCTGGTAATTAATAACAACATGGAATCTATGTATTATTCTCCAAGAGGATACTGGAGGGGTAAAACAGCAATCAGTAAACTCGCTAGCGCCGCAAAGGTGAAAAATACTACTGCAGCGGATTGGTTATCCAAAAAGGCGAAATGGCAAATTTAGCTACCACCGCCTAAACAAATTAACTACTCGCATTTCACCTAATGAGGTTCATCAGGCTGATATATTATTTCTGCCGCATGATAGGGTTTACAAGTATGCGCTAACTGTAGTTGATGTTGCGAGTCGATACCAACAAGCAGAGCCGCTAAAAACAAAATCATCAACTGAAGTAGCTTCTTCATTTAAAAGGATTTATCGACGAGGTCCTCTGCACTGGCCAAATCTATTACAAGTTGATCCTGGCAAGGAATTTCAGGGTGCAGTGTTATCAACAATGAAGAATCATAATGTCACCATTAGACGAGGACATACTGCACTACATCGCGATCAGGCAATTATTGAACGATTTAATCGGACGCTTGCTGAGAGGTTATTTGGATATCAATACGCGAAGGAATTTATTCAGGATAAACGATCTCGTGAATGAGTCAAGAGATTACCAAGTGTAATGAATAATGAGATTACTCGAACAATTAATATGAAACCTAACAACGTGATTAAAAAAAAGTATAAACCCGTAAAACCGCGAAAAGATTTTTCAAAACAACCAATACTCGGCAATGTCACCGTTAGATATTTATATGAACCAGAAGAGCTCGAAGGTGGCACAAAAAGAGTTACTGATCCTATTTGGAGTCTTACTGCACATAAAATATCTAGTATAACACGATCTACGGGTAGACCAGCAATCTATAGATTGGATTCAACTGCTCCTCAGCGAGGATTTACTCATGAACAACTACAAGTGATACCCAAGGATACTCAATTACCACTGCGTGGTCTTAACTAGCACCTCTGCGTCTGTTGCACTCACGACAAGTCAGCATCACATTATTTCTGGTATGACCAATGCCGCTATTCTTTCTGTCTACGGTAAATTGTCGAGAATCCTTATCTGACCAACACCAATTCATTATACAATTGCAACTCGTGCAGGATTATTCTGTTGTTGTTTCAGAGTGATTATTAATTCAGCATCAATGTCAAATTCTCTATTATTTTTTTTATCCTGTTGTTTATAACCAGATAGTATTTTCTGATTATGTCATCACTGACAATATCACTTATTTTAGTGTCATTAGCATATCTAAAAGAACTCTTCGAAGTTGATTTATTCTTCGTACTCTGGCCACTGCTAAGTAAACTAAATTCGACCACTCGATGTGATTATCTATGATCCAAACAATCGTATCTGATATAGTCAATCCCTGTGAAGAATGTATTGTCGCTGCGTAACCTAGCGTCCATGGGGATTTATCAGTGTGCAATGCATCTTCGACGACATTGATATAAGCCAGCACAATATCATTTAATACGATAATTTGCTTTTCACTTTGTCCAGGAATATCAACTTCAATATTCTGTTTTCGTGTATCCTTGGGTCTATAACACAATGGCACTGGAAGTGTTGAAACTTTTTCGTTATGCAAATCAAATAACTTCATCTGAAGTATGTCTCTGACTATCTTTCTTCTTGGTACTATCAAATCGTTTGGTCTCCACTCTTACCAAAAATCATTTAATGATGTTTCCGAAATTATTTCACGCGCTATTTCACATTGGATTCTATCCGGTTGTAATCTAATTAGTTTCTTGAACTCGCGTAATTGTTCATCAACTTCTCTATGATTGGTATTAATTTCTTCATAATAGTCTACAAAATTCTTTAGCCAATTATGTGGGGATAAACCGACAAATGGTGGTGGTTGACCGTAATCTCCACACATTATCACTTTTGTATTCACTAGCGATAGCCAATCAAGAAACTTTTGTAATACATCTAACGACACCGTGCATATCTCATCCCAAATCAGTACTTCAGGTGTACATTTTTCGCCCATTCAATCAGGAGTCCATTCGTCACCTTTCCATCGAAAAAAAACTGTGATAAGTACAAGCATTAATTCCTCGTTGTTTCATCTCTCTTGCAAGACTGTGGGTTGGTGTTAGCACAATCATGTTTGATTTGAAAACGCTAGCATTTCCACGAAATAATTCAATCGCACGAGTCGTCTTTCCTGACCCACCACAACTGTTTAAGTAAATGGTTTTATATCTACATATTGGATCAGATATCGACGGTGCATTATATAGTTCTGATATCTGGTTATTTTTCAAGTAATTGTTTTTAATCGTAACATATGCTGATTTGGAATAATGACACGATATTTCCTTTTTAATTCTGCACCAATCAGTAGCTACTCTAACTGCGGTGTCAGGAAATCTGTTTATCATTGAAAATAAATTAATAGAAGCATAAGCCAGCAGAGACGCCCTCAAATGTGCATACTGAAGATTGTATCCATCGTTACAATTGTACCGAATTTTGTTCCATCGGAGAAGAAAGCGTCTTTACGATTTACATATATACCTTTAGATGTTACATCCGCGATTATAAAATCGTATTCAACGCTATCTATAATCAACCATGAAGAATATCATTTATTGTCGTATTTTTTCCACTCTGAGTGAATTTACCAATGATTCTTCTACCAAGATTTTTTGCTTGTTTATTTCTAACTTCAAATATCTGTTTACCATTTCAAGATATATTCTTTGTCGAGATCGGGGAATTGTTTTCTATTTTCGCTGATTATACTATCTAGACTATCGGGTTGTGGTAACCAGACCTCAGTCTGCGCTCGATATGATATAATTGCTTCACTGATAATCAGCGATATCAGCATTTTAGAATCAATCATATACCGTAATAATACTATTGGCATCCAGTGTGTTTCAGATATGTGTCTACCAATCCAAACATAACAGCACGGATGAAGTCCTGTAGCCAATTCAAATGATACCACACAAGCGAATCCGGTTAAATCAAAATCGGGTAGTGGTCCATTAATCGCAACACGAGTCATTTCATGTGTGGGATGTCCAAATCGTTTAAAGTACTCAGCACATTCTCCGTAACCGAGAAAACTCCCGGGATAACACGCAACTATATCAACCGAAATATTTTTGGGGTCATATTTTGTATTCCATAATCCACTATGGTTGTATTCGATGCAGCTTGATTTGATATCTGATAGAAATTCAGCTGTTGTTGGTTTACACATATTTTTCTTTCTCGCTAAATGAGCTGCACCTTCGAAATTAAAACCATGAAACCACCATACCAAACACACCTTTACACGGTGTGAATGATTTTTCATTCAACCCGGGGTGATTTTGTGGGGGGTATGGTGGTTTCAGTTTGAATGTAGAAGTGTACTATCATACCACTGTCATCCTATCATTCATTGTAAATAATTGTATGTATATATATATATATATATATATATATATATATATATATATATATATATATATATATATATATATATGTGTGTGTGTGTGTGTGTGTGTGTGTGTGTGTGTGTGTGCGCCTACAACTCGCCATAACACTCGATTGGGACTTGAAAAAAAGGCTGTGCTGTCCTATGTAAATAATTGTATATAATGTATATATGTATATAATGTAAATAATTGCATATATATATATATATATATATATATATATATATATATATATATATATATATATACCTAGAAACCTACCCTAACAAAACGGAGGTTAATGGTATTGTGCTGTCCTATGTATATAATGTATATATGTATATAATGTAATAATATAATATATATATACCTGGAAACCTACCCTAACAAAACGGAGGTAAATGGTATTGTGCTGTCCTATGTATATAATGTATATAATGTAAATAATTGTATATACATATACCGGGAAACCTACCCTAACAAAACGAAGGTAAATGGTATTGTGCTGTCCTATGTATATAATGTAAATAATTGTATATGTATGCCTAGAAACCTACCCTAACAAAACGGAGGTAAATGGCATTGTGCTGTCTATATATATGATTAGAATCCTACCCTAACAAAATGGAGGTAAATGGCATTGTGCTGTTTATATGTATGCCTAGAAACCTACCCTAACAAAACGGAGGTAAATGGTATTGTGCTGTTCTATGTATATAATTGTATATATGTATATAATGTAAATAATTGTATATGTATGCCTAGAAACCTACCATAACAAAACGGAGGTAATGGGCATTGTGCTGTCTATATGTATGCCTAGAAACCTACCCTAACAAAATGGAGGTAAATGGTATTGTAATGTCTAAAAAACGGGTCAAAATTGACCCCAATTTTTTGCTTTTTTGTATTAGAAATATAATATATTATTATATATGAATTCTGAAAATATCAATGAGATCATAACTGAGATTTCAAATTTAAAAAATCAAGGAATTCAATTGTCAGATAAAATAAATTGTGATTGGATCCTTTCCGATTTTCAAGATATTGAGTATAACGCTATGAATAATAAATATGTCTTACCAAAACGGTACGCTTTAATAAAAAAAATCCAGAATGCTATTCGTGACTCCCTTGTATTCTGTAACGACGTCAATAAGTTTGTCCCGTTATTCACTGTTGTTGAAAAAATCAGAAAAGAATTGGGGCACCAATATGGAATCAAACGCACAATTAATTTGAGGGTTAAAATAATAAGATATTATCCGCCAAACCGAAAATTCTCCCTCAACAGAGTAATGACATGTACAACGTGGAACAAATTGCCCATTGAAATTAGACATAAAGACACATACCTGTCTATTGTATACTTGCAAACCTGTACTTATATTCACCTAAAAAGAATTTGTAAAGAGACAGGTAATGTGTATTTTATCACTACACGGAAGTAATTGTCGGGTGGGTGAGAGCAAGTGTATTTTTTTTATCAATGGTGTTTATCACTCCACAGAAGTAATTGTCGGGGTGGGTGAGAGCAATCTACGGATTTTATTTTTATTTATTAAATGTTGTAATAATTTTTTTTTTTTGATTTTTGGTCATTTTTCGGATTTTTTGGTCATTTTTGTCATTTTTGTGATGCTTTTTGGTCATTTTTGTCATTTGTTTGGTCATTTTGATACATCGAGGAGTTAAAAAAATACGGTCAAATGGCCGATTTTCTCTAAATGAATCAATTAGAGATTTTTCTCATTAAAAATCATTTTATGATTTTCAGATAAAAAAATCATCAAAAAACGACTAAAAATCATCAAGCAACGACTAAAAATCTAGCAAAATCCTGATTTTATCAGTCGGGTCAAATGGTCGATTTTCTTTAAGTGATTCATTTAAAGATTTTCTCATTAAAAATCATTTATGGTGACAAAGTCATTGGTGACTTCGTCACTGCATTTAGATCGTACAATAATTAATAATGGTAAACGAAGCACTAACGACTAGATTAGCGCGCGAAAGATTAATCTCAATTAAGAAATTAATTCCAATCCGCGATTCTGTTCGAGAAAAATTGCAAGCGAGACAGAGTTTGCAGACTGATTTTGCTTTAGTTACGGAACAGTTATTCAAACCAGTAACCATAGCAACCAAAGATGTAAAGTCAGCCACTGAAAGAGCGATATACGGAGATATCCCCAAGGAAGGGAAAAGAAAAGAAACGCCTCTTCTTTCTGTGCTTGAACAAATTGCACAGGAAACTGGACAAACAAAGGAATCTTTAAAAACACTTCCTGGTGATATAGTAGCTGCTACAAAACAACAAGAGCAACTTGAACAAGAAATTGAACAACAAGGTGCTCCTGCAAGAAAAGACTATTCACCCGAAAATATATTTACAATCGCAGCATTAAATAAAATTAGAAGAATCAATACAGACTCTGAATTAGCTGATTTTACTAGAACAAATTTTCTAAAGGGTACAAGAGATAACCATTTAAAAGACAAGTTTGAAAATTTTATAAAAATCATTGACACCTGGGCATCAAAATATATTTGGCGAAACACGGTGGAACTAAAATTACAAAAACAAAACACCCTGGTTTTAAAAATTTTCTAGCAATGGTAAAAGGTGGCCCACAACCACCACCATATACAGACCCAATCGCGGATGAAATAGAAATAATGGCAGAAGTTGATCCCACTCAAGGTGCAACTGGTATCACTAAAAAAAAAGCAAAAGGAAAAGGATTTTCTCAAAGTGGAGTTAGAAACTTCATTTCAGGTAGTGGTCTAATTCATTGTCCTGGTAATATTCTCAGCAATATAGCACGATTACAAGTTTTCATAGGAGGGAAACGAGCTGGAAATAACTCACCAGAAATAATAACGAAGCAGCTGATATCTGCAGGTGGTTATTTCAAGGCGGCATCATGGATATTGATGTATATTGATAGTTTGTTGACGAGTTAGCGGACGGTTATCACAGTGACTAATTTGATGACTTCGTCGAAAATCCAAAGGATTTTTGTGTTTAGATAAATATCATTTAAATAAGATGATCATAAACTACAACAACGATAAACCAACCAGCGTCTACGTAGTAAATTCACGATTGCCTGTTTATAGAGCGTACTATGGTGATGGTCTTGGCAATACCATTGCAGGGTTATTTGCAAGAATGGCTCCAACAGTAGCGCCATTAGCAAAACAATTGTCGATGAAAGCCATTGATGTTATTCGTGATAAGGGTATTAGCGCTGTTGGAGATGTTGCCGGGAAGGCGTTTTCTACGGCGAAGGAAAAACTAATGTCGCTAGTTCGACGAAAAAAGAAACCACTGATGGCATCGCCCTTACCATCTACAGAAGTGATGCCTGCAAATGTTAGCAAAATAATAAATATCGCAATAGATCAGAAATTAGCATCGTTGGCGAGTTCGTCGTTGTCCAGTGATGCGTATGAGGCACAGAGAAACGATATTGCAAACATGATAGCGGGCAGCGGCTTGAAACCACGACGAAAACCACGATCAAAATCATGATTTAGATCGAGGAATATATATGTTCAAATCGTATCCTGACCCAGCGTTTGATATGGACGCCCCAGTGAGCAACAATGATTCTGTACGCGATTATCAGTAGTATTACTATCATGCAGCACAACCGGATATCCGATCAAAAATTGAACTTCAAGTCCAAGATACCAGTAAATACTTTTTTTTGCCTTGTGAAGCATTTATCGAAGTGGAAGGAGAACTCGTAACAAATGTTGCAGCTAATACACCATATGACAATAACCCAACTATCCGAGTTGGTTTTGTTAATAATGGTATCATGGCGCTATTTGAGAGTGCTAGATATATGACTGATGGAAGAGAAATTGAATCTATAGAGCGTGATGTTGATGTTGCCACAACAATAATAGGGTTAGCAAGATATTCTGATGATTATACAAGATCGGCGGGTCCATCTATGATGTTTTCTAAGGATACTACTGATAACGCGGAACACGTCCAGTATTCTAGAGTAAAGGCAACACGAGCTACTGCAGTTGATCCAGCACCAGCCGGATATGTAAGACCAACTGCTGATTTTCATGTCATAAATAATATTACTAATTACAACTTGGGGTTTGCAACACGCGTAGCAACATTAGAGGGACAGCGTCAACAATTTTCATGCGCAATTCCACTGCATCATATTTTCGGATTCTGTTGAAATGTTAGAAAAGTTATCTATGGAGCGAAGCATACAGTAGCACTCGTGCGAAAGGGTATGATAATGATGCAATCTGGCGCGGTGCTGGAGTTCCTGAGGGTAAAGTTATTTTCACAAAACTATATTATTGTGGATGCCAGTAATGACTCCATCAATCACAACAGAAGAACGATTACTATCATTTATGGATCATGGATGAAAATCATTGCTAAGTTGGCTAACAACAACAACGGATATTAAACAGGATAATATTGATGGTACATTTACATGGCACCTGGCATCAAAACAAGGTGTTTCAGCTCCACGTCATACATTTATTGCGTTACATAATAACGTGCGAGTTGGTGATCAAGAACGAAGTCATATGATATTTGATCAGATAGGTGTTAATGAAGTATCATTGAGAATAAACGGACAGCAGGAACCATCCGAGGATATACAACTTGATTACACCACTAACCATATTGCACGAGTGTATCATCTTCTGTTGTCATATATGGGACGCTATCAAAATGTTGATACTGGTCTGCAAATATCACAATTTGACTTTAGGAATCTATATCCAATTTATTACTTTTCTCTGAAACATCTTGATTTAACAAGACAATCTGTCGTTGATATACACTTTAGAGCTCGTTTAGCCCGTCCTGGTGGTATTACTAATTATAGAGCAATTGCTGTCATTCTCAGCGACAAATCAATGTTACTTGAAGGTGTTGGTGGACGAATGAGAGTGATCGATGCACCAGTGGAAAATATGTAGCAATTAGATCCTTCTATCATTTAGAAAACACGAGTGTTTTTATAATAAGATGTCATACAGTATTGTTAGTGTTACATTAACCCCTGGTCAACTCAAGAAATTGCAATCAGAATCGGCTAAAAAATGTGGAACTACAATATCGCTGAAACATAATCAGATGTCTGTAGTCAGAATAAATTGTCGCTGACAACTCGTCAGATAAAACACTTTAATGATGCTTTCAAAGATAAGAAAGGTGTTCAGATCACACTCAATGCAGCTGCGATTAAAAATATGATAAAATCAGGTGGTATATTTCAGTTGTTAGCTGGGATTCCAGCATTAATTGCGGAAGCGGCCCCAGCGGTAGCGTTAGGAGCCGTTGGTACCGCGGCAGGGATGGCACTAAATAAAGCTACCGGGCAGGGATATAAAAAAAAAAAGGAAAGGGTCTAAGACTACCAGGAACCCCGTATTCATGGTACACGGGAAAGGGCCTGAGAATACCAGGAACAATTTACTAACTCGAGGACCTATAGTTCAAATGTCAAATTTTGATTTACTCGATGCTGCTAAAAAACTAGCGATAAAAAACTTCAGAGGCGTCTTTATGAAAGATCAGTTGCCGACGCAACCAAAAAATGTTGAAACCGGTATCATTAATCTCGATAACAGCACCGGACCCGGAACCCAGTGTGTTGCATACGTTATTGATCCGCGTGTAATCGTTTATTTCGATTCATATGGGTTAGCGCCGCCTAAAGAATTTATGCGTTATACAAACCGATTAAACACCCCTCGTTGGTACTCAACGCTACCAACACAACAATTAAATGACCCACCAATATGCGGCATGGAAGTATTAAATGTCCTTGACGCTATTTCATCATCGAGAAAACAACCTCATCAAGTCGTAAATGAATATGCTAGTAGTCGCTTTTAGAGAGAAGTAATATAAAATAACATGATTGACATTTGGGGGAGATCTTTATCAAGCCTGAAGAAACCCGATGCCGATGGCACTGCAACCGGTGATATAAAAAATAATCGAAGATGAAATAGCTGAGATGTTGAACTTAGCAAGTGTTGATCCCAATGAAATAGTTGTTTTTCAAGATCGTCAGGGTAAATTGAAAACTAGTAATGTTTACCTTGATGATATCTTAGTTAAACAACGCAACGCAGTGTAAGATACTATCGCGTTGTTTTCTGATCAGGTTAAACTCAAACCAGGTGTACTTATTTCAACTATTGTGGATAGAATTATCAATTTACAACCATTAAAATAACTACACGATGAATACGACGACCATATAACTAAATTCGATCAGTTTTCTAAATTACAAAGAAATATAATTGACAATATTGACAAACCCCTATCAGATTTCCTTGTAAATCCACCAGTGACCACACCGAAACTCACGGAAATAAAAACTCATATCGATAATTTGATAAAATTGCGATCCGATTATGACGCTCATGTATCTCAATTTGGTACGTTACGTAAAATCTTTAACAGGACTGATGACTCCATTGATAGAGTTTTTGGTAAAAAAAATGCTAAACTCGATGATATTAAAATAAATCTCGATGATATTATCACAAAACTAGATGAAATAACCGCGATTAATCAACGAATAGAAGTTATTCGCGAAGATGTTAAAACGACTAACGATGTCATCAGGGATGATCTACCGAGGAGGATAGAAAAACTTGAAAAAATAAAAATCCCTCACGAGCACAAAAATATTGTAAGCAACGTATACATGATTCAACATGGACCGTTTGCTTGGGTCAAGGATACTAATGACCAGTTAGATTTTACTGCGACCGTAGCAGGTATTTATCGATTAACAATAAATTCTGAAGAACAATTTAATATTTTAGGTACTACTTCTATAGTTAGAAGGGATGGTTTTACCCCTGTTAATGTAACAGGTTTTAATAATGTTGCAACATTTAGAATTCCTTTTACTGGGTCAAAAGTAGAATTTCAAATAACAGCTGTCAAGGATACTGTAGTTAGAGCACCGATACACTGGTGTATAGAACTCGTTGCAGATCTAGGTAAACAACTTAATTGAAATCGTAAATGATATTAAATAAAATGACAACGTCATCGCCGTCGCAATACCGCTATGATACAGTCAAAGAATTTCAAACTAAACTTAGAATCCTCAGTGAGGATTATCAAACAAAAATAAAAAAATACCGACGGCGGATCAACGTCATCGACGTAACCGTGAATTTCGGTGTCCGGTGTAATTGCCGGTACTGGTATTATACTGTCATCGGTAACAATGATCGCTCCGGTTGCTGTTCCAATTTGTATATCCGCGGCGACAACTATCGCGGGAGTAATCTCGATAATAACAAAAAAAATATCGTGTTCTCAGCGTAAACTTCACTACGTCACTGTTAAATTCCATACAGTATCTGACGCGTACTCGCAATTGCCCGCGATGATTTCCTCGTCGCTCGACAACAACATTATATCCGATGATGAGTTTTCGAAAATGGTTCAGTTTTATGATTCCACGATGTCGACATTAGAGCAGGATAATAATAAAAATAATAATAATAATAATAATAATAATAATAATAATAATAATAATAACAATGACAACACCGCAAGAACTACTTCAACAAATAGTGGAAAACACAAACCCGGTGAAAACCAGCATGATCTCAATAACCTCAACAAATCCTGAATTCAGTGTGAATTTCCCTATTCCGGTTCCCGTGAAGGAAATAGCGTTAGCGAAACTACGAGTGTATCACTGTTGGCCTAATATTAGGTCGGCAGCATTTGGCGGTCAACAACCGAATAATTCTCTGGTGTTTGCGAATAAGAATAAACCCGATGGCACTCCAAACTGGAACGTTTCGTTACCATCTGCGTCTTACCAAGTTGAACAAATTAATAATGAATTTCAGTGTAGAATAAAATAAATTACTGGAAAAGAATCGAAAATCGCTATAACAGTTCATGAACCAACACTATCATCTGCCATTGAGATAAACTCACCGGGATATGCCGTAGACATCTATAAGAGTTCTATAAGCACAATACTGGGTTGGCCTGAAAACCCACCTCGACAGAACCCATTGTCTTACCACCCGAACTTAAAAAATCTGATTATATTACCGACAAAATAAAACCTGATAATCCAGTAAAAAGTTATATCGAATACACCAAGTTGGATTTTTTCACTGGAATAATAGAAAATCACGTTAGTAGATATTACACAACTCGACAAGATAAAATCACTGAAAATTTCACAGCGATGAATACTGATTTTTTGTTGCTGTTGGTATCTCTCTCGAGTCTGGTACTCTCACCCGAGATGAATTTATCAGCGTCGTAGAAACATATAATAAAATTATTTACGATATGGGATTAGTTAATACACAAATTACTCAAGAAGTAATAAACTATAATAACCCTAGCATGAGAACAGAATTTGCCAAAAAATATAACATACCCGTAGAAGATATTTTAGGTTTTAAATTACCAGGATATAATGTACCCGAGTTAAAGAAAAAAAACTTAACGACGCCATTGACGTTGGTCTCAAAAGAATCCACGACGCATGGAAAAAAACAGCTCCACAACAAACAACTATCCTGACACATAATAATGACCCAGACAGAGGAGGACGGCATATCGCTCCTCAAAACGTCAATATATCCTCAGTGATTGCATTGAATTTAGTATGTGATGTTATCGTAGGAAGTTATCAAATAAATCTCAAGCGATCAAATCAAGCCCAGCAGGGATATATTTTATATTCATTTGTACCAAAGCTCCACCCGGATTTTTAATAATTGAGGATCCAACTAATCCAGTTTATATGCGATGTCATAATGATTGATTAACGAGAATTAATTTCAGACTCACTGACCAATCCAATAATCTGATTGATCTACGAGGTGTGGTTTTACAAGTTAGTCTTTTTGTAAAGTCCTAAAGAATTTTCATCGTAAAAAAGATTTTTCAACCCATAGCAGCAGATGGAGTGCGACAACGACTTTGGCGTCATTTTTTACGATTTCGAGAAAGCCTTGATTAACCGAATTGACGCTTCTATAAAGGATTTTGGAGGAAGCCTTGGTTTACCAAATTGACGCTTATAGAAGTTTTCCGATTCGCCCCTCTGCTGCTGTTCCTGATATTTTCTGTTATGAATTATAATGCAGCTGCTAATGTAGATGTTGGATCCCAAGGTGGGAATCTGCCAACCCTTCAGCGAGGATGAAAGATGGACTTTTAACAATTTATCGTGCATTATAAATAGTACATTAGGGGATAAAGTTCCTTTACCTACCAAGAGAAAAAATGTATTAACAATTATAAACATTTATTTACAGTTAATCAAATGTTGATCTGAATCAATACAGACATAAATGTAAATATTCATGACATTTAAGCTTATATTTTGTAAACATATTAGTTACTAAGGAATATTGGTAATAGGTATACCAATGTTCAAGATAACTACTTTAATTACCAGCACAACATTGCTTCCTTGTGTATTTTGTTGTTCCACTGCATGAAATTAGGTAGAATCACGTTGAATGTGAGCTACCCACGTAGAGCTATGTTTGAAATTTGTGTATGCCATGGATAAACACATTTGTTGAGATAAAACATTAACTGGAAAAAAAACCTAACAAAATGTTAAAGATTCTCAGTTTCTCATTCAACGAAAGGTACCATTGTTATGCATGTGTTTTCGTGAGGCATATTTCCAGTACTTTGCTTGTTTGAGAAAAATGTTACGTAATTATTTATTCTTCAAGGGACCTCAGACCATTCAAGAAACTTAAAGAGCAAGACAAGCTCAGTATCTTTTTTACATCAAGTGAAACTTTCTTGGAAAGTGTAGAAAAACTCGCAAAGAAAGCTACATAGAAAAACAATATTTTCAATCATGCCCATGTTGGATTTTTTAGCAATGATATTATATGGCTTTGCTTGTTTGAGAAAAATGTTACGTCAATGGAAATCAAACCGAAACAGTATTCTACAATGTTGATTAGCAAAATCGGACTGGCAGGGTAGAGTGAAGATAACGCAGGATTCGTTATCCAGTCTATAAGTTTGTAAAAGTCTTGTATGATCATTCAGAACATAAACTATATTTTATAGCAAATGTTAGAAACGTGACAGGAACTGCTTAAATATTCAATGTTTTTGCCATCAATAATAATTACAACCATGGGCATGCACAGTGACAACATCAATTGGAGAGAGGCAAATTAAAGTCTTCATGTACTATTTCTCTCAATCATATAGATGAGGTTTGCAGGGAGGTCCGCAAAGTTATGTTCAGTGCCAGAGACATGGTCACATTAACCCATAAATGCATCGCTAACACTGCCGCACATTATCACAGCTATACTCATAACAATAGCCTGTTATGAGACATTCTTAATACATCTAGCAACACTGTGCATATTTCAACCCAAATTATTATTCCAGGTACATGTATATATTGCTCACCCATTCAATCAGGAGTCCATTTATCTCTCTTGTACCAAAAAAACTGTAATAAGTACATGACTTTACAGCTCTCTCATTTCTCTCATGAATCTGTGGGTAGGAGTTAAGAAAACTAAATCTGAATTCAGTCTAAATAAGTATATCGCTCGAGTTGTTGTATCGCACCCTTTTCATTGCTGAGCAATATTTCGGCCTTGCAAAAACCACTGTGATATTTCCTCAATCTTGGATGAATGTGGAATAAGTAAAATGTAAAGCTGAGTTGGTAGCATGGATATCTTGTCCAACTGGAAAAGATCTTTTTGGACTGTGTACCTGATTGTTTTGGGCAAACATCTGTCGTAACAATGGTAAACCTTGATTACCACCATATCAAAAGACCAGACAAACTCGTTCTTCTGTAATGATGAGGTTGGCCGAGGATAAGGTTTCATAACCAAAGCTTCTGTCTTGAACTCATTGGAGTCAATGAGGCTGGAGAGTGCATTGTCATCATCATTCATCTAGTCAAGGATGCTTCGAGTTGGAGAGTGGCAGGGTATCAATATATATGTTGATGGAGGAAACATGCTAGCCCTCTGTGCCACAGTCCCTGGATGATCACAAGACACTGAGGGGATACAATAATGTATCTCTACACCTTTCATATTCTGAGAGGAAACTACTTGGTGTGGTGATGTGGGACACAAGCTGTAGCATCACTTAGACTGGGAGGAAAGTGTCCAGTAGCCCATGGGGACATGATGGACCAAGCTCCTTGAGGTGAATGGAGCCATATTCCATAAGGGTTCATATGTGAAATAGGTCAAACATATTGAGGGTATAAAGAACAGGTGTTTGAAAATGGAATAAATTACTCAATGGACTGCTGGTTTTGTTTATCATTTACTAAGCAAACATGAAGTCTGGACCACATTTATCTTGAACACAACAGTCCAAGTGGCTACTATAGAAACAAAACAGAACCTGCTACCTAAGATTCATGCATGCAGTGGTGCATATAGACCTGCAAAAAAAAGGAAAGTCTTTGCCATAAATATAACCAAAAAAGGTGATAGCTATGTCTCACCATAATTATGCAAGGGAGACAGTTAAATACAATAGATTTTGTTTTCCTAATTATCCTTACCATCAGCGTTTAATTTTGCCATTCTTCGCTTCTTGAAGATTACAGCACCAACACCAACAGCAAAATCCTATGAGTACAACTGCACCAACATCACTTCCTATTATAACTTTGTCAGATCCATTGCCAAGCATCTTTTCTCCTTTTATATCTTTAAAGAAATTAAAATATGACTGAATTTACTTACACTGGTGGTGAAATATTTAAACTATTTAAAGAGGATTTCAATAATGAAGCATAATCTAAGACTGATGCATCAAGTGATGTTCATCTAAAATGTTTGTAAAGCAGACCTTAATTACTTCAGCTACAATTTCACAAATGTAGTTCTAATTTCCACAGATTTCAAAGACTTCTTGCTTTTTTCTCACAATTTGGCATACTATTTGGGTATATTTAGATTTCAATTGGTGATTAATCATCACCTGTCGTGCTATTAGACATACTCAAATTAAGACATGATTTCCAATAACTGTAATTGTATGCACCTCTTCTTTTTACCCCATGCACAAATCTAAATATGTATGAAATTTGTAAACATCAAGATATTACCAGTAATTATACAATCATCAATAAAGAAGAAATAAACTTTCTGTAATCAGACATTTAGTAATAAATATACATTTTTTTTGCTCATTATAATCAGGATAATTTGTTTGATGTCACAAAAGGGTGAATTAATTAAAAATATCCTAAACTGTGTCAATTATTGTGTAACTATTCTGAAACTTGCTGCACATTTTACAACTTAACCAAACTTTTCTTATCGATATGGAATTAATTTGAATTTATTCATTATGACATCATCTACATTTGTATGGTTACAATTATTATGGAATTCATTTGAGAAGATCAGATGAGACTAATGATAATTTACAAGAAATTCATTGCACATTTTTAATGGGAGAAATTAGTGTGAACAAAACATTTACTGCTCTTATTTCATATAAAGAAAGAAAAATAGTATTGTTTTAAATTTCAATTGCCAATTTACCATCATCTCTCCTGCTCTGAAACATATTCAAATCAACACATGATTTCCAATAACTGTAATTGTATGCACCTCTTCTTTTTACCCCATGCCCAAATCTAAATATGTATAAAATTTTGTAAACATCAAGAAATACCAGTAATTTATCATGATTACACAGACATCAATACAGAAGAATTATACTTCTTTCTGTAATTCAAACATTCAGTGATAATTAAACAATTTTTCTCATTCATAAGGTCACACTTAATACTTCCAAATAACAATTTTAAGACTACAACATGTGCTTAATAAGTCTCTCCTTGTAGAAGCTAGTAGGTATAGTTAACTTTTGAGATTACTGACCAATCAATCTTAATGACCTAAATCTTTGGTCAAGATATGCAGTTTTGAGCTAATGTTATTATACAGATTTAGATTTACCGGTACTATGATCATGACTTCTGACCCCAGAATCTATTGTTTGTTTTATTACTATATGCACACGCCATAGAATGAAGTTATTCTGATAAACTCCAATTTAGCCACAGTAAATCTTGCATTTGACCATTTGATTCTTAAATAACTACATCATTAAATCTCTACCATACCTTATATGCTAGCACTCAACACACCTTGGTCAATGCATGTGGTCAGGACAAAGTTGTCGTTGTAAACCAAACTTTTTCTACTTATATTAGTGACTGGGACCTTTAACATTTTAACCCTAACATCTTAAACATCTTCTTTACCCCCAAGCACAAGCTATGCACAATGTTCTTGTTTTGATATTACCAGCAATCTGCTAGTCCAAGACTAGCAAATTTCCTGTCAAACTGGAAGTTTTCAAAATTTCACTAGTCTGATAGCTATGCAAGTTTCATGTACTGATATTCAGTGCTTATTTACGTTATCAGTTAGTTTTTGAAACTATAAATTGTCCGAAAATGTCAATGTTCTCTTGCAACAGGGGCCCCGAGTGGCCGAGTGGTCTAATGCGCTTTCCATTGTGGATCACTGCCATCTCACCTCTGTCTGCGTGAGTTCGAGTCTACAATTTGGCAATGCAGTTATGTGAGAAAGCTTCCCAGTAGCTTCTCTTGGGTTGTTGGTTCTTTCTGGAGGTTTTCCCGGGTTCATCCTCCACCAATAAAACTGGCCGCCATGTATAGCCTACCGTGTGTTGAAAAAAATGGCATTAAACCATACAAAAACAACAACTCTCGGACCAAACCATGAAAATCCTTGACCTCTAATTGTACTCAAGATGGTTAGAATTTATAACTCTTAACCACCTATAACAGTTTTAAGCGATAAAGTTGTGTGTCAACCAGAATTGTGTACCAGTCAAACTCCCATGAACTGTAACCAGATTTATGTACTAATCAAACTACCAACAACTGTAACCAGATTAATGTACTAATCGATGTACCAACCACTGTAACCAGATTTATGTACTAATCAAACTATCAACAACTGTAACCAGATTAATGTACTAATCGATGTACCAACCACTGTAACCAGATTTATGTACTAATCAAACTATTAACAACTGTAACCAGATTTATGTACTAATCAAACTACCAACAACTGTAACCAGATTTATGTACTAATCAAACTATCAACAACTGTAACCAGATTAATGTACTAATCGATGTACCAACCACTGTAACCAGATTTATGTACTAATCAAACTATCAACAACTGTAACCAGATTTATGTACAAATCAAACTACCAACAACTGTAACCAGATTAATGTACTAATCAAACTACCAACAACTGTAACCAGATTAATGTACTAATCAAACTACCAACAACTGTAACCAGATTTATGTACTAATCAAACTATCAACAACTGTAACCAGATTTATGTACTAATCAAACTATCAACAACTGTAACCAGATTAATGTACTAATCAAACTACCAACAACTGTAACCAGATTTATGTACTAATCAAACTACCAACAACTGTAACCAGATTTATGTACTAATCAAACTACCAACAACTGTAACCAGATTAATGTACTAATCAAATTACCAACAATTGTAACCATATTTATGTACTAATCGATGTACCAACCACTGTAACCATATTTATGTACTAATCAAACCACCAACAACTGTAACCAGATTAATGTACTAATCAAATTAGCAACAGTTTTAACTATTTTTAAGTACTAATCAAATTACCAACCACTCTAACCATAATTATGTACTAGTCAAATTACCAACATCTGTAACCAGATTTACATATACTAATCAACCTACAAAAATTGTAACCAGATATATGTACAAATCAAACTACCAACAACTGTAACCATATTTATGTACTAATCTAACTACCAACCACTGTAACAATATTTATGTACTAATCCAACTACCAACCACTAAACCATATCTATGTACTAATCAAACTATGAACAATTGTAACCAGATTTATGTACTAATCAAACAACCAACCACTGTAACCATACTTATAAACTAATCAAACTACCAACAACTGTAACCAGATTAATGTACTAATAAATTTACCAACAATTGTAACCATAGTTATGTAGGAATCAAACTACCAACAACAGTAACCATATTTAGGTACTAATCAAATTATCAACAACTGTTACCAGATTTATGTACTAATCAAATTACCCACAATTGTTACCAGGTTTATGTACTAATCAAATTACCAACTACTGTAAACATATTTATGTACTAATCAAATTACCAACAATTGTAACCTGATTTATGTACTAATTATCCTACCAACCACTGTAACCATATTTAGGTACTAATCAAATTACTAACTGATGTAACCAGATTCACATACTAATCAAATTACCAACAATTGTAGCCAGATTTATGTACTAATCAAACTACCAACAACTCTAACCAGATTCATGTACTAATCAAATTATCAACCACTGTAACTAACTAGCAACAACTGTAACCATATTTATGTACGCATCAAATTGCCAACAATTGTAATCAAATTTATGTACTAATCAATCTACCAACCATGGGGAAACTGAGCTAAATCTGAGCTTGACAGGATTTATAAACTCCAGAAATGAGCAGTACGTGTAATTTTAGATAAATCGGTTGATCATCCCTCAAAAGCATTATTTAGAGAACTCAAATGGTTCACAATACATGACAGAATAGATTTTCATAAGGCAGTTCTTTTATATAAATGTCTACATGGAACTGCACCTGAGTATCTTCATGACTTATTCAGGCCTTTTTCAACACAATACCAGTTGAGATCAATACTACATGGAAACCTTCTAGTACCAAAACCATTGGAACAGAGCAATTCAAAAAGAGTTTTCAATACTCTGGTACAGTTCTGTGGAATAAGCTTCCACTACATGTAAAATCGTCTGAACATATTGGAGTATTTAGGAAGAGATATCATGAACATGAATGTGTTTCTAAAAGATATGGAATTTAGTATTTTAATACTAAACATGCTAAAATAAGCACTAATTATTGCTTTCTTCATACAATGTGCATTTGTTATACTCTCATTAAGAGAGTCTTAAGGGAGAATAGTCCTTGACTAATGAGTCACACTCTATAATAAAGCATTATTATTATTATTATTATTATTATTATTATTATTATCAACTGTCCTCACCTGCAGTGGTTGTTGCATTAATTACAACAGAGTATTCACTTCTGTTGTAAGAATTCCATGCATACATGCGGAATAAATACATTGTTTCTTGATGCAGTCCCCCAACAGTGATGTTGAAATATTCATCCTGTGTCATCCCACCAAAGACTTCTTCTGAAAATTTAGTCCAGTTTGTATCGATATGTTTTCTATATTCAATGGCAAATGTTTGGTTAAAACCACCATAAAAACCAGACAACCATTCCACTCCCACTGAACTAGTAGTAATGCTGCTAGGTACAATATGGACATCATGAGGTACATCTGGGGGTCCTATCAAAGGTTTGAAAGATAAAATATGATATAAGATATTTTGCTGAAACAGTAAGTGTACTATTATCAAGATTTCAAGAAGGCCTATGGGGTATTTGGAAAACTATTGTTAATACTACAAGTCATTATTCCCACATTGCGCTAAGGAATACATTCAGAGAATTTGTATTCCCATCTGGTGAGATCATAAAAATCATGATATCAGACTATGATCTTTAACACTGAGTTGTAAAGTTACTGGGCAAACAGCAGAGTAATAAGTTTCATTTAAAGATCATTTGAAGAAAATGCAGAAAATTCAAATCAGTTTCAATGACCTTGACTGTGATACACGAGATACAACAAAACTTAAAAGTATATCTGTACCTCAAACACCTTTTACGATAGAAAGCCAAAACATTAACCCTAAATATTGTACATTGATTTTAATCTTGGTGACACAGCCCTAATTTGGTATGCAAAATATTGTCTTAGTGATGAAATATAATTAAACCAAAGTTCTTCCTGTCATCTCAAATGGCTAAAAACATTTCGCATAAAAGAAAGTATAATCCCCTAAAATATCAACGTATAACACCATGACATTGACCTTGAAAATAACAGCCCGATGTTGAGATACACAAAACACCTGCTAATGATGACATAAGTATACCAAGTTGCATCACTTCATCTCAAAGAACTCTCAAGTGCATAAAAAAAATGTAAAAAGAACATAAAATATTGAATCGTAACTTTGACCTTGAAGATTGCAGTTCTGCACAACAGACTTCCCGGGCAAGATCTATAGGTACAATATACCAAGTTTAAATATCAAATAGGCTTAGAAGTTAACGACTGAATGAGAAATTTAGATGAAAAAGTGATCTTGACCTTGAAAATAGCATTCACAATGTTGTATACAACACATCTTCTTGTCACAAATGAGCTTTAAAATTGAGTGAAAGGGAAAGCCAGATAGAAAACATTAACCTTGATGAAGATAGGTGCTACTATGTGGTATATGACATACCTCGAAGATATGTTGTACACATTTACCACATTTCATCCATTATTCTCAAATGGTGTTAAAGAACAAAAGGGAATGAATGGTGTATGACATATCTTGAAGTAGTGTTGTTCCGATTATCGATTATAATCTATCATCATTTGGTTGAGCAAACCAGATTTATGTATTTTTCAAACTATCAACCACTGTAGCTAGTTTAATGCACTAGTCAAAATATCAAGATATCAATGTAAACGCTTTTATATACTTGTTATACAAATTACCAACGATTGTAACCAGATTTAACTACTACTCAAACTAACAACAACTGTAACCAACATCCAATGTAACCAGATATTTGTACTAGTCAAAGCACCAACAACTGTAACCAGACTTTTGTAGCAGTCAAAGTACATTCAACTGTATCCAGAATTATGCACTAGTCAAACTATCAAGAACGGTAAATAGATGTATGTACTAATCAAACTACCAAAAAATGTAAGCAGATTTATGTACTAATCCAACTATCAAAAACTGTAACCAGATTATTGTACTAATCAAGGTACTAAAAACTTTAACCAGATTTATGTGCTAGTCAAAGTCCCAACAACTGTAACTAGATATTTTTGTATTAGTCAAAAAAACATCAACTGTAACAAGATTGTTGTACGAGCAGCAGAGAGGGCGAATCGGACAACTTTATAGAAGCGTCTATTTGGCAAACCAAGGCTTCCTCCAAAATCGTAAAAAGATTTTTACCCCCATAGCAGAAGAGGAGAGGGTGAATCGGACAACTTTATACAAGCGTTTATTTCGTAAACCAAGGCTTCTTCCAAAATAAAAAAAAAAATTTCCTTTGGAGACGCAAAGTCGTTGTCGCGCTCTCTCTCTGCTGCTAGGAGGTTAAAAATCTTTTTTACAATGAAAGTCTTAAGAGGAAAATTCTTTAGGATTTCACAAAAACACTAATTTGTAAAACCTCACCTCGTAAATCAATTAGATTATTGGACTGGTCAGTGAGTTTGAAATTAATTCTCGTTAACGCATCATTATGACATTGCATATAGATTGGATTAGTTGGATCTTCAATGATTAGAAACCCTGGAGGAGTTGTTGGTGCAAATGAGTATAAAATATACCCTTGTTGGGCTTGATTTGATCTTTCAAGATTTATTTGGTAACTTCCTTCGATAACATCACATATTAAATTCACTGCAATCACCGAGGATATATTGACGTTTTGAGGAGTGATATGTCGCCCACCACCATAATAATAAGATAATGGTTAGATTAGGTCTGAAAATATAGTTGTCCTGTGTCTAAAAACAAAATAAGGGGATTGAGTCTTGTAACCTTTAGAGTTAAATAGGCAAATGTTTAAATTCTTTAAGCACCACACCCTACCCCAACCCAGTGACTTACATTTTACTTCACCAACCACTCCAACTTGGCCAGAGGTCATGGCAGCACTCTACATTGCAGTCGATATATATTAATATATTTTTTGTATGTGTGCTAGGAGTGTACTATTATCACGATTTCAAGAAGGCCTATGGGGTATTTGGAAAACTATCATTTAGGACCAACATTGTTAATACTACAAGTCATTATTCCCACATTGCGTTAAGGAATACATTCAGTGAATTTGTATTCCAATCTGGTGAGATCATACAAGTCATGATATCAGACTATAATCTTTGACACTGAGTTGTAAAGTTACTGGGCAAACAGCAGAGTAACAAGTTTCATTTAAAGGTCATTTAAAGAAAATGCAGAAAATTTAAATCAGTTTCAATGACCTTGACTGTGATACACGAGATACAACAATACTTAAAAGTATATCTGTACCTCAAACACCTTTTACGATAGAAAGCCAAAACATTAACCTTAAATATTGTACGTTGATTTTAATCTTCGTGACACAACCCTAATTTGGTATGCAAAATATTGTCTTAGTGATGAAATATAATTAAACCAAAGTTCTTCGTGTCATCTCAAATGGCTAAAACATTTAGCATAAAATAAAATATAATCCCCTAAAATATCAACATATAACACCATGACATTGACCTTGAAAATAACAGCCCGATGTTGAGATACACAAAACACCTGCTAATGATGACATAAGTATACCAAGTTGCATCACTACATCTCAAAGAACTCTAAAATGCATAAAAAAACTAAAAAGAACATCAAATATTGAATCGTATTTTTGACCTTGAAGATTATGGTTCTGCACAACAGACTTCCCAGGCAAGATCAATAGATACAGTATACCAAGTTTAAATATCAAATAGAAGTTAACGATTGAATGAGAAATTTTTATGAAAAAGTGTTCTTGACCTTGAAAATAGCATTCACTATAGAACACATCTTCTTGTCGCAAATGAGCTTTAAAATTGAGTGAAAGGGAAAGCCAGATAGAAAACATTAACGTTGATGAAGATAGGTGCTACTATGTGGTATATGACATACCTCGAAGTCAGGAGTCCCGTCTTGTTTATTCTTACTCGCAAACACCAGGGAATTATTCGGTTACTGACCACCGAATGGTACTGATCTGATATTTCGCCGACTATGGTATACTCGTAGTTTTGCTAGTGCTATTTCCTTCATGGAGACCGCAGTAGGGAAATTGACACTGAATTCAGGATTCGTTGAGGTTATTGATATCATGCTGGTTTTCACTGGGGTGGAAGTTTCCGCTATTCGTTGAAGTAGTTCTTGTGATGTTGCCATTGTTATTATATTCGCGTTGTTTTTCTAATTTTGACATCGCGGAATCATAAACATGTACCATCGCTGAAAACTCACTATCGGATATTAATGTGTCATCGAGTGATGACAATATCATCGGGGATAATTGAGAGTATGCGGTGGACACAACATGGAACTTAACTACATAATCATGCAGTTTACGCTGGCAGCATGATATTTATTTTGTTATTATTGAAATAATTCCCGTGATTGTTGTCGTCGCTGATATACAAATTGGAACAGCTATCTGGACAACCATTGTCAACCAGGAGAGTATGATACCGGCTCCGGTGATTACACCTGATACCGAGTACACGGTAACATCAACTGCGGTAATTCTTCGTCGGTACTTTTTTATTTTTGTTTGGTACTCCTCAGTGAGTGTTTTGAGTTTAGTTTGAAATTATCTGACCTCATCATAACAATACTGCTGTGACGTTGCCAAGAATGACATGTTATTTATTATAATAGATTTCAAATTGCTGACATTAAATTTGCTAGTGTTAAATTCGCTAGCGAATTCAATTCAGTTGTTTACTTAAATCCGCTACGAATTCCACATACCATGTTACTGAAACCCTAGTCAAATTATTATCAGTAGATGCTGTTGTGAATCATTCAGTTGTTCCTTTGTCGATGATCGTTGATATAATATTGTTGACCCCAGATGAACTCGTTGATGCAATATTAAATTGAGTCGGCGACACTAGTGTTAATCGATAAATACCTTTGATGGCCGCAGTGATATTTAATATGTTAGTGGATGGTGTCCACGTAAATGATCCGTGTTGGATAGTTGTTGGTTTTCTCATGAGGAATCTTTGTTTTTTCAAGTTTTTCTATCACCCTCGGTAAATCATCTTTGATTGCCTCGATGGTGTTTCTCATCTCATTGATGGATTTTCTAATATCCAGGAGTTTTTTATGTCGAGTTTATCTAATGAGATCCCCCAAAGAATCTCTCAATGTGATTTTTACGAAAAGTTGAAAACTTCACAGCATGATCTCCATACCTAGATTGGAGTGATGATAATTCTAACATAGCGGTTTTTACGTCTAAGATGTTCAATGTGGGATGAATACGTGAAATCCCAAATAAATTATTTATCGGAATTTCATTATTATCAATTATACTCTGCTGTAATTGTTCAAATTTTGTTATAGAATCATTCAGTTTTTTCTGGGAGTCCACAATAGTTGAAATGAGGACACCCGGTTTGAGTTTACCCTGATCGGAAAACAACTCGATAGTATCTCGTACTGCGTCACGTGGTTTTGTCAAAATATCATCAAGGGAAATATTACTAGTTTTCAATTTACCCTGACGATCTTGAAATAAAACTATTTCATTGGGATCAACACTTGCGAGATTTAACATCTCGGATATTTCATCTTCGATTAATTTTTTTTTACATCACCGGTTGCAGATATTTCCGCGGTGGTTCATTTCAGCCTTGATAAGATCTCCCCCAAATATCAATCACTATACTCTAAGATCTCTCTAAAAAGCGATTACTCATAAATTCGTGTACGGTTTTATGTGGTGGTTTTCCCAATGATGAAATAGCGTTAAGTACATGTAATACTTCTATGCCGCATATTGGTGGGTCATTCATTTTATGTGTTGGTAGTGTGGAATACCAGATAGGAGTTTTTAAGCGGTTTATATAATGCATAAACTCTTTAGGCGGTGCTAATCCATATGAATCGAAATAAACAATTTCACGCGGATGAATCGCGTATGCAACCCAGCGAGTTCCAGGTCCGGTAGTGTTATCGAGATGATACTGATTTCAGTGTTGTTTGGTTGTTGTGGTAATTGATCTTGCATAAAAATACCTCTAAAGTTTTGAATCGCTAGTTTTTTAGCAGCATTGATTAAATCAAAATTTGACATGAGAAATATAGGTTCTCGCGACAGAACCCTTGGTTCTCGAGTTAGTAAACTGTTCCTAGTCTCAAGCCCTTTCCGCTGTACCATGAATACGGAGTTCCTGGTAGTCTTAGACCATTTCATGATCATTTCCTTTTTTGTATCCCTGTCCGGTAGCTTTCCTGAGTGCCATCCCTGCCGTTCTATCAACGGCTCCTAGAGCGGCAGCTTTTGTTACCGCTGGGGCCACTGCCGCAATCATGGCTGGTAACGCAGCGAAAAGTGGGAATATACCACCTGCTTTTATCATGTTCTTAATTGCGGCTGCAGAGAGAGTGATCTGAACACCTTTTTATCTTTGATGGCATCATTTCAGTGTTTTATCTGACGAGCTGTCAATGACAGTTTATTCTGACCACCAGACATTTGATTGTGCTTCAGCGATATCGTGGTTCCACATTTTTTAGCTGATTCCGATAGCAATTTTTTAATTTGACCAGGCGTTAACGTAACACTAACATCACTATATGACATTTTTTTTAATAACAGACTGATCTAATTGTCAACTACCCTCATTCGTCCACCAACACCTTCGAGTAGCATTGATTTGTCACTGAGAATGACATCAACTGCTCTATAACCACCAGCAGGAGGAGCGGTTACACGAGCTCGAAAGTGTATGTCAACGACGGATTGTCTGGTTAAGTCAAGATGTACCAACGAAAAGTAGTAGATGGGATATAGTTTTCTAATATCAAATTGTGATATTTGTAGACTGCTATATACATTATTATCGCGTCCCATAAATGACAACAGTGTTATTTGGTTTTGTTCGTAATTAAGTAAAATATCCTCGGATGGTTCCTGTTGGCCGTTTATCCTCAACGAAACTTCATTAACACCCAATTGATGAAATATCATATGGCTGCGTAATTGCCCAAACCAAAATGCATCCTTGCCGCAAGCTTGTGGCAAGCTTGCGGCAAGCTTGCGATAAGCTGATTTGATGTTTATAAGCTAACATGGATGCTTGCGCAAGCTTGTGCAAGCTTAAGGCAAACAAGCTGGATATAACCGCAAGCTTGTACAAGCTTGCGCAAGCTTGTACAAGGTTTCTTATATATTTGCTCCAGAAAGTAAAACTAGCTTGCGCAAGCTTATTTCTTTTCTTCAGAAAGTAAAACTAACTTGCTCAAGTTTTCTTATATGTGTCAGAAAATAAATTTAAAATAGCTTGCAATAAGTTTCTTCATATATTACCATTCTTGTAAAAGACTGAGACCATGCATGTATCAAACTATCATGCACATGCTTGCAGTGAATGAATAGACTTGAACAATGAAATTTATCATAATGTTTTTGCTGAACATATTTGTTTTCCACTACATTTCAACTATAAGATTACATTATTTAATCATTAAATATGCAGGTAGGTCAAGGAAATTTTAACCTTCTCAGCATTTAGTAAGTCATAATTTAACTTTTGCAATTCCACAAAAAAGCCATGTAAGAAAATCAAACTTGTACCAGAATATGAGGTATACCTGACACAAGGTCAGATGATGTCGGACCTGAATACAGTATACGTTTTGTGGGGGAAAAAAATACGTTTTTTTTATTAAAGTAAATAATAACAGTTTCTTTGGAATTTTCAGTTTAGAACGCGCATTTGGTTCTATTTTGATAAAATTTATCACATGTATACTATTTGAATGCAGTTCTACAATACGATTGGTTCATTTGAAATCGAGGCTACTGTGTCTTTATCCGCCATATTTGATTTCGCAAAAAGTTACCGTTGTTGAAGAATCTCGTCTTCGTAATCTTCAGCTTCTAATCATGTTAAATAGGAAAGAGGAATATTCAGAATTTTCTCAAGGAAAAAGAGAAGGAAAGAACTGGAAGGACAATTGTGCCGTCTTGTGTAGATTTATGAAGCCATATGATAACGGAGAAAACGACGTTTTGCAAATTGTGTAATGTGATTTCGCTATTAGGCATGAATGCGCACGAAAACGCTAATAAGCATCAGGTTAGGACAGAGAAATATTCAGAATTTTCTCCAGGAAAAAGAGAAGGAAACAACTGGAAGGACAATGTGCCGTCTTGTGTAGATTTATGAAGCCATATGGTAACGGAGAAAACGACGTTTTGCAAATTGTGTAATGTGATTTCGCTATTAGGCATGAATGCGCACGAAAACTCTGATAAGCATCAGGTTCCTGCTTCATCACACACAACTCAGCCTGAACTTGTGACATATATAAATACCAGAGAAAACCTTAATAAAATTCGATCGAAATTATATTTATTAAATTTCTTTTCGAAATAAACCTTTATCTTTCAGTTACTAGTGTTGCTGGTGAGTTATTTTGTACACGTTTTCCAAACATTAAAATCACAAAGGATAACTCATATGCTTTTGTTTTGAAACATTTTAAAAAGGAATTAGGAGGAGAGCCCTAGTAACTGTCTTACTGAAGCTAGCTTCAACGAAGTTAACTTATCATAAATGTGCTACAGATCACAGGGCATCAACAATTTATATCATGTACTGCACTTAATTGTTTGAAATTGTTGTTACCTTTTTAATGCTCAATGTTATTTTAATTGTGATTTTTTTACAAAGTTCAAGTTTATTAGCTTTATATTTGCAAAACATGGCATCTGTACTTTAGGGTTACTGACAGACCAGGACACAACAAGTTTGAATGAACTTTTAAAAAGGTTTTAAAAATGTGTGGAAATAGGAATGGCTTGAGTGCATGAAATAAGCTTGCAATTTTTGTTTGGGTTGCGCACGCTTGCCGTAAGCTTGCGCAAGCTAGCGGCAATTCCAAATACAAGCTTGCGCAAGCTTGCCGTAAGCTTGCGCAAGCTTGCAGCAATTCCAAATACAAGCTTGCGCAAGCTTGCCGTAAGCTTGCGGCAATTCCAAATACAAGCTTGCCGTAAGCTTGCGGCAATTCCAAATACAAGCTTGCCGCAAGCTTGCGGCAATTCCAAATACAAGCTTGCGCAAGCTTGCAAAAATAAGCTTGCGCAAGCTTGCCGCAAGGTTCCAAATACTAGCTTGCGCAAGCTTGCAAAAATAAGCTTGCGCAAGCTTGCAAAACTAAGCTTGCAATTTTGGTTTGGGTGTGAACCCAATCGCGTTTTATCCTGTAACGCAACAAATATATGCCGTGGCGCAGAAACCCCTTGTTTTGATGCCTCGTACCAAGTAAATGTATAATTAACAGTAATATCCATAGTATCAGTTGTTGTTTTTTGCCATGATAGCAATGATGTGCCACCTGTATCCATAAATGATAGTAATCTGTTTTCTGCGCTGATTGATGGAATAATTACTGGCATCCACAGTGACAGTTGTGTTATATTTACTTTACCAACAGCGACTAGAGCAACAGCAGGACTCCTTTCATGCCAGACTTCAATATTATAATCGCCGCCTCTCACGAGTACTACTATATGCTTCGCTCCATAGATAACTTTTCTAACATTTCTGCAGAATCCAAATATATGATGTAGTGGAATCGCGCATGAGAATAATCTACGCTGTCCATGCAACATTGATATGCGTGTTGCAAACCCTAAGTTGTAATGAGTACTATGACCATTTATAACATCAAAAACACCAGCTCGTCTATCTTCATGTTCAACAGATTCATCAGCAGTTGGATGTGGATTGGATGCAGTAGTTCTTGGTGTCCTTACTTTATGATACTTATTGTTATCAGCGTAATCAGTAATATCCTTAGAGAACATCATAGACGGGCCTGCTGATCTTGTATAATCATCGGAGTATCTTCCTAACCACGCTACTCTTGTGGCAATATCAACATCATGTTCTATGGATTCAATCTCTTCCATCAATCATGTATCTAGCGCTGTTAAATAGCGCCATGATACCATTATTGACAAAGCCAACTTTGACATCAAGTGCATATGGTGGATCATTAGCAACGGGATTATTTATTACAATTTCTCCTTCTACTTCGATAAATGCTTCAGAGGATAGAAAGTATTTGCTGGTATCTTTCACTTGAAGTTCGATTCTTGATCGACTATTTAGTTGTACTGCATGATAGGAAGAATACTGATAATTGAGTATAGAATCATTCTTGGGCACTGGGGCATCCATATCGAATGCTGTATCAGGAGCCGATTTGAACATATATATTTCTTGATCTAAATCGCGATCTCACTGGCGATTTCAAGCCAATTCTCGCTATAATATTTGCAGTAATACTATCCTGGACGCTGCTCAGTGATGCTATTTTTTGATCCACTGCGTTGTTTATTATTTTGCTAATACTCGCGGGCATGAATTCCGTAGATGGTAGTTTCTCTAGTGATTTTATCACCGGTGACGAAGTCACTAATGACGAAGTCATTGTTGGTTTCTTTCTTCGCCGAACTAACGCTAGTAGTTTTTCTTTAGCCGCGGAAAATACTTTCCCGGCAACATCACCAACAGCGCTAATACCCTTAGCACGAATAACATCAATAGCATTCATTGATAATTGTTTTGCAATTGGTGCTATTTCTGTAGCCATTCTTGCTCATCAATAAACTCTTGATATACACCAATATCCATGACACCACCCTCAAATAGTCGTCTGCAGATATCAGCGGCTTCATTAATTACTTCCGGTGAGTTAGTTCCAGCTCGTTTCCCTCCTACGAAAACTTCTAATCGTGATATATCCCCGAGAATACTATTAGGACAACGAACTAAATTGTTAATTCTAAGAGCTGATATAAGAAATTGTCGTCCCGTGTATATTCTAAAAAGATAATACAAGTCCTGTATCAATACAGATTTGGGGTCTGCTTTAGATAATTACAAGAAATCAAGATAATTATATAGAGAATAGTCCTTGTTTAAAGAACCGTATATACTTTTGAAGATTCTTTGTCAAAATTCAAATCAATCCTCTTGAAAATGTTTTTCTTTATAATGATGGGGTTTAACAAGATTATGAAGAGGAGATTAGGTGTTTGAAAAATATTGATTGGGATACAATCAATGTTAAACTATTTTCGTTCCAAGACAAGATAAAAATTATTTGCATTTATTATGTTTTGTACTGTAACAGGAAATGTTTACTTTCAATAAGATGAAACTATATCTTGCTAGTGTTACATGCTTAGGCTCGAATAAGCAGCAACACAAAGAGAGTGAAAACTAACAAGCTTGTAAAACTTTAACAATGAATTTATTAAGTACAATTATTTTCATAAAATAAATCAACTTACTGTTTTAGAGAATCAAATCCAACATTAACCCAATATAGAATTCACAAAAAATTCACAAAAAATAATCAACTAATGGAATTGCAAGAGTCCTGATCAATAAATGTTCTAATAGTTCCAGGTTCAAATCTTGACGATGTAATCCAAAATGGCTGACAATGTCACGTCATGCAGTTCTTGTTTTATTATCATCCAAATGAAATTATGAGCACCTGTTTTCTCCTCCAAATATATAAACAAATCCTCTTGCTTCAATGAATTGACACAATGTCCAGTACAAGGTAATTAAAATTAACACTCAACATAAAAACACAACTATTAACTTTTAAAAGCCCAGATTCAACTGAACTGTTCTATCCCAAACAATGATTCATATACCTGTTTTCTTAAGTAAACAAGTGATCGTGTGATTTCATGGAAGTTCATGGAAGGTCACAGAAAGAGGCTGCCTTCACTAAACCACATACTCAAAGAAAGATCTTGATATTTCCTACTCCCAAGAACTAATATAAAAAGTTGTCCTTGAAATTAACCAATACTTTTAGAAGCTTGTTGACAATGTCTAAAGCAGGGTCAGGAATTAGGTCAACAAGCCAAGGTCAAAAACTTGTTTACAGTTAAGGTCTAGGTCAGCCTGAATTTTCCAGAAACATCTCCCAATTAATGAATATTAAACCCTAAATGACAAATTTGGATTTAACAATTGAAAAAATATATAATTTAAATCCAATAGCCGTAAGAAGAGCACTACCAGAAAAACCCCTTGGGGTTCCGCTTTGAGAAAATCCATTTCCATTTGTTTTTTTTTTAGTGATACCAGTTGCACCCTGTGCATCATCCTCATCTACGTCTCGATCAGATGGTGATTGACCACTCTATTTTTCTTTCATCATTTTTTTAATACGCATTAAAATTATCATTATCTTTTGAGATTTTAATAACACCGTGTTTTACGAAATATATTTTTATGCCAGGTGTCAAAGTTTTTTTTATAGAGTCTTCAGCTCCATCTTTTATATATATTTTCGCCTGTTTCCTTTTTTAAATTTTTAACAGCAGAATCAGCTAATTCATCATCCATGGAATCTTTAAATTTATTCATCGCTTCTTCCGTAAATATCTTTTCAGGTGGATGTATTCTCTCTTTCAAAATTTCTTCTGTTTTCTTCAATAATATCACCCTGTTGTTGTTCAATATCATCATCTTCTTCTTCAATAATATCACCTAGTTGTTGTTCTTCTCGTTGTTCAGGTTGTTCTTGTTATCGTTCGTGTTGTTCTTGAAGTCGTGCAGCGGCTATTATATCACCAGGAAGTGTTTTTAAAGATTCGTTTGTTTGCTTGGATCTCTTTGATATTTTTTCAAGTACAGGAAGAAGAGCTGGTTTTTTCCCTCGTTGTTCCTCAGGAATATCTCCCCATATGGCATTTTTCAGTGGTCGATACGACTTTCCCGGTTGCAGTGGTCATTGGTTTGAATAATTGTTCGGTTCACGGTGTGAAATCAGTTTGAAATTCGTGTCTCCTTTGCAGCTTATTTCGAATGTTAACACGAATCGGAATAAATTTCTTAATTGCAGCTAATCATTCGCGTGCTAATTTAGTTTTGTTAAGGATTCACCTACCATTATAAGTATAATATACGATCTAAATTGTAATTGAAAACTCACCACCCACCTGACACTATGTTCATACTTCCGCGTAGTGATAAATCACCGAATACTATCTTACCTGTCTATACAAATTCGTTCCATGCGAGTAAGCGCATACCTGTCTATATAATTATTTATCTTGGTGATTTAATCACTGGGGTTATAGAATTTCTGTTCCATACCTTGTATATACTCATACTTGCAACAGGTATGGGTATTGTACATGTCAATCCATGGTGAGAATTTCATTCACTGCGTTGAGGCAATCAAGGGGGGATTTTCATTTTGGCGGATAATCCCTTTTATTGTTTTGATTTTCGAGTTCAATGTATGTTTGAATTCATATTGTTGTCCTAAATCACTTCTGATCCTTTCAACAGCAGTGAATAGCGGGACGAACTTGTTGATGTCATTGTTATATGCGAGGGAGTCGTAAATAGCGTGTTGAATTCTCTTTATAAAATAATAGGATTTATTATTCCGAGCGCTATTATCAATATCTTGAAAATCAGCAAAAAATCCTATCGCAATCTAATTTATCTGACAATTGAATTTCTTGATTTTTCAAATTTGAAATCTCGTTAATAATGACCTTCATATTTTCGAAATTCATTTATATGAAAAATTATATATCTAAGATGATAAACAACACAATTCTGACCCGTTTTCATTTTTGTTATATACATATTTACATATATACATATTTACATATTTGATATATACATATTTACATATATACATATTTACATATTTGATATATACATATTTACATATTTGATATATACATATAATTATTTACCTTGGTGATTTAATCACTGGGGTTATAGATATATACATGGTAGATATTTACAATGAAATGATATGGCATTTACCATGAAATGATGTGATATACACACATCACATACACACACGGGGCTGTTCTACATTCAAACTAAACTGAAACCACCATACCACCAACAAAATCACTCCCGGTTGAATGCAAAAATACATTCACACCGTGTGACCGTGTGTGACGTATGGTGGTTTCACGGTTTGAATTTTGAATGGCTTAAAGCCCCAGTTATATAGAAAAACCTTCTAATCGGTACCGTGGACAACTCTGTCTGCCACAAGATTCGAACGATGGGCCCCAGGACGAGATCCAACTAGGTACGAAATACGCTAATATTCGAGATCTACAAGTCTATAATTTTGAATACGATATATAGCTAAACTGCTGTATTCGTCGTTAAGAAAATAACGAATTGTAGATAAAAATCGTATATCAATCGTAGATGGAAATCGTAGATTTCACTGTAATTAAAAATCGTAGACACAATTATAAATTTTCAAGTCAAAGCAACACAAAATAAGCCATTCAGTCGGACTATGAGTCATCAAAAAATCCCATTGAAATAAGTGACAACAAAAGTGTAATCGTTGTTTCAAAACCGTATACACAAAAGCCCACACGAGTTATTCCCCTTAATACTGCAAATAATAATTTAGATGCAAACAAATTGAATTCTGTTTTGTATTTGTTTTAGAAAAAACGGATTTAGCTATATTCTCTGCTACTTTTCGTACCAAAGGTACGCAAGTATGAAAATACCTACCGGCTTCATTTATTGATGTAAATACTCTTTCTTCGTTATTTTCTATATTAAATGATTTTATAGGTTTCGCATTTCTCGAGTGTTTTCCAGTCCCACCCCATTTGGTATTCTGACTTTGTGTGATGCCTCGTAAATTATCCAATCTGTTTTTTGGGAACATCCATCAATATTATCAAATACAAATCGATCTTTAATCAATCCATGAAAACACTCATATGCGATTCTGTGATTAAGATGACTTGTCCTTCCAGAATTAAGTATAAGGAATCCCATACCATTGTCAACACCAACTGGTTTCTTCCGCATGCGGTGTCTGACAATACCGTCACGAGATGCTTCATAATTGGTAATTACGGCATGTGGTTGAAATTCTTGGTTCATTTATATACTACATACTATTTGTCTAATTATTTGGTTTAATTATTACTTGAGAATCTATCAATCTAGTCTTGAGGTTTTCTTATGATTTGGTCTTTGACAGAGTCAGAGTCATTGATGGAGTTTTTGATGGAATCATTGATTCTCTTATAATAAAAACGCTTTATTTCTCTGTATCGCTTACCACCACAATTCAGACACAACTGCGACTTACCACGCACACCTACGCCACATCGTATGCTAGATAAGGGCCCAAAACTGCCACGACGTACGCGTTGTAAATTATATCTGCAGAATTCATTTCTGCATGGTTTGTTACAAGCGGTTACGGATCATATCATAAGCCATTTGCAATGATGCATTATATAATAAATTCCTTATTTAAATACTTGTTTTAATTATGATATAGAAGAGTTTGAGAAATTATCGAAACTTATGCCTTGGAAAAATGTTAAATTCAATCTCAATAGAGTCTCCACTGATGTACCAAAGAGTCTAATAAGTGATAGAAGCGTGATAGGTAGAATCCATGATGGTTTTTTTTAATTCAAGCGCGATGGAGCATCTCACTGTTGGTCAACATTTCGAATTGATGGTAGTGTTGATGCTACCATGAACGACGAAAGAGCAGCAGTGATAATCTCATATCTTGACAGGAAAAAGTATCATTATCCACTCAGAAACGGGGAATTGGATTATACGCGACAAATTTGAACCCATCCTGAAAAATAAGAGTACTGTCACTGTGAGTCTGGATTCCAAACCAGGAATTCTGACTGGAATTGACAAACCGTATTACGAGAGATCCTATCCTGTAACCACGGTTGTTTATGGAATCTGTCCGATAAATGATAAACCGAGTATTGAAAAACTGAAACCCATGAAACTATCACCATTGACTTCGTCAAAAATAAATTGTGTAGCTGAACGAATAATAGAGCATTTTACAAATGCGTTGGGTGGAAATAAATTGACGGATCTAAGACACAAACAAATAAATGAATGGGTATTAACAGTGAAGGAGAGAGGAGCAACAATTCAAGATATAGCCAATTTAGAAACATCATTAAGATTCCCAATAACCATAATGACAATAACAGGTGAGGTATTACACGAATCGAAATATAAATCAAAAGGAGCTCCAATCAAAATTATTGACCATAATGAGCACGCGTGGACACCTGCTGTAACAATATTTTCGAGGGATAGAACCATAAAATATTACACGTGATATTTATTGGATTAAGTAAAAATGATCCTAAGTCAGTGTGGTTACTTCACAGTTTTGAAGACCAAGAGGGTAAATTTGATCAATTTGTAAGACCCTTTGGCGAATTATACCGTACTGAAGCTCTACACAACGAGATGAAAAAACTAGCGGTTTTGCAATGGATTACGACGAACATTTATTAACAAACTGTTTTACAATACCGTCAGTTGCTGCTCATTTCACGAGAAAGATAAATATATGGAAACCAAGACGCGCATAATTTCTCTCAGATATCGAATCAAGCTGCGTGGCATATGGCCATGGTGGATTATGGAATACAAAATATGACCCCAAAAGTATTATTTCGGTTGATATGTTTGCGTGTTATCCAGGGAGTTTTCTTGGGTACGGAGAATGCTCTGAGTACTTCAAAAGATTTGGACATCCCAAACACGAGATGACCCGTGTTGCGATTAATGGACCACTGCCCGATTTTGATATCGCAGGATTCGCTCGTGTGATATCATTTGAATTGGCTAAAGGACTTCATCCGTCTTGTTATGTTTGGTTTGGTAGACACATCTCTGAAAAACACTGGATGCCAACAGTGTTATTATGGTATATGATTGATTCTAAAATGATCATATTGCTGATTGTCAGTGAAGCAATTATATCATATCGGAAACAAACTGAAGTATGGTTACCACAACCCGATAGTCTACATAGTATAATCACCGAAAACAAAAAACAATTCCCTGATCTCGACGAAGAATATATCGTGAAATGGTCCAAATAAATCTTTGAAGTTAGAAATAAACACGCAAAAGGTCACGGTAGAAGAATAATTGGTAAGTTCACACAGGGTGGAAAATACGACCATAAATGATATTCTTCGCGTTTGATTTTAGATGATGCTGAATACGATTTTATAATCGCAGATGTAACATCTAGGGGTATATACCTCGATCGTAAAGACGCTTTCTTGTCCGATGCAACCAACTTAGTTACAATTGTTACTTACACAGATGGAGAAAATCCTCAATATATGTACTTGACGTCGTCTATGCTGGCTTATGCTTCTATTAATTTACTTTCGATGATAAATATATTTTCTGACACCGCAGTTAGAGTAGACACTGATTCATTTATATAGACGTAAAACATAAAGAATTAGTGGCTGAATTCACTAAATCAGATGAGAGTTGGGTATCATACAGAATTAAGATGATAATACTGCGTGATTAATCTAAATCAAAAGATGTTACATTTGAAAACAATTACTTGAAAAATAATCAGATATCAGAACTATCTCATGCACCGTCGTATTCCGATACAATATGCAGATATAAAACCAGTTACTTAAACGGCTGTGGTGGGTCAGGGAAGACGACTCGTGCGAATGAATTATTTCGAGGGAAATCAAACATGATTGTGCTAACACCAACACACAGACTTGCAAGAGAGATGAAACAGCGAGGAATTAATGCTTCCACTTATCATAGTTTCTTTCGATGGAAAGGTGACAAATGGACTCCTGATCAAATGGGTGAGAAATATATTCCTGAAATCAATATTTGGGATGAGATATGCACAGTGTCGTTAGATGTATTACAAAGGTTTCTCGATTGGTTATTGCTAGCGAATACAAAAGTGATACTGTGTGGCGATTATGGTCAACCACCACCATTTGTCGGTTTGTCTCCACATAAATGGCTGAAGAATTTGTAGACTATTATGAAGAAACTAATAATGATGATAGATCACTTGATAATGAATTAAGCGAGTTCAAGAAACTAATCAGATTACAACCGGATAGAATCCAATGTGAAATAGCACGTGAAATAATTTCGGAAACCCCATTAAATGATTTTTGGGAAGCATGGAGACCAAACGATTTGATAGTGGCAAGTAGAAAGATAGTCAGAGATACACTTCAGATGAAGTTATTTAACATGCATAAAGAAATATTTGCAACACTTCCAGTGCCATTGTGTTATAGACCCAAGGATACACGAAGACAAAAGATCGAAGTTGATATTCCAGACCTGACAGAGAAGCAGATTATAATGTTAAATGATATTGTGTAGGTTGATATCAGTGTTGTCTAAGATGCATTGCGTGCTGATAAATCCCCATAGAAGCTAGGATACGCAGCGACAATACATTCTTCGCAGGGGTTGACTATATCCGATACAATTGTTTGGATCATACATAATCGCATCGAGTAGTCGAATTTAGTTTATCTTGCAGTGTCCAGAATACGAAGAATAAATCAACTTCAATGAGTTGTTTTAGACTATAATGACACTACAATAAGTGATATTGTCAACGATGACATAATCAGAAAAAAAACTCTCTGGTTATAAAAAACAAGAAGAAACAAAACCAAGAAAATTTGATATTGATGCCGAATTTATAATCACACTGAAACAACAAGAGAATAATCACTGTGTGAGTTGCAACTGTATAATGCGTTGGTGTTGGTCGGATAAAGACCTCTACCAATTTACCTTAGACAGAAAGAATAGCAGTGTTGGTCATACCAGAGATAATGTGATGCTGACTTATCTTGAGTGCAACATACGCAGAGGTGCTAGTTAAGACCACGCGACAGTAATTGAGTATCCTCTGGTATCACTTGTAGTTGTTCAAGAGTAAATCCTCGCTGAGGAGCAGTTGAATCCAATCTATAGAATGGCGGTCTACCCGTGAATCATGTTATGTTAGAAAATGTATGCGTAGTGATCGTGTTATACTAGATATTTTATGTGCGGTGACATTCCAAATAGGATCAGTAGCTCTTTTTTCAAACCTTCAAGCTCTCCTGGTTCATATAAATATCTAACAGTGATATTGCCGAGTATTGGTTGTTTTGAAAAATCATTTTGTGGTTTTACAGGTATATACTTTTTTAATTGCGTTGTTAAGTTTCATATTAATTGTTCAAGTAATCTCATTATTCAGCGCGGTAATTACGCCTGGTAATCTCTTGACCCATTCACGTTATCGCTTATCCTGAATAAACTCCTTCGCGTATTGATATCCAAATAACCGCTCGGCAAGTGTGCGATTAAATCGTTCAACAATTGCCTGATCGCGATGTAGTGCAGTATGTCCTCGTCTGATGGTGACATTATGATGCTTCATTGTTGATAACACTGCACCCTGAAATTCCCTACCAAGATCAACTTGTAATAGATTTGGCCAATGCAGAGGACCCCTTCGATAAATCCTTTCAAACGCAGAAGCCATTTGAGTTGATGATTTTGTCTTTAGAGGTTCTGCTTGTTTGTATCTACTCGCAACATCAACTACGGTTAGCACGTACTTGTAAACACCATCATGCGGAAGAAATAATATATCAGCCTAAAGAACCTCATTAGGGACGCTGACATCAAAATGCGAGAAATTAATTTGTTTAGGCAGAGGTAGATAAATTTGCCATATCGCCTGTTTGTATAATCAATCTGCTGCAGTGGTATTTTTCACCTTTGCGGTGCTAGCGAGGTTAATGATTGCTGATTTACCCCTGCAGTATCCTCTTGGAGAATAATAAATATATTCCATTATGTTATTAATTACCAGCATCCAACATCAATTTACTTTTTATCGCCGATTTTATCAACCATGAAGCCATTTTTTCTTTGACAGAATTCAACGCATGAATCAATTTTACATCTGTGATATGTCTGGTGTTCCTGGGAGTTTTACTAAGTTGGCTGCAATATCACCTCCTCGTTTTTTTTAAAAAATTCTCCAGATTTCATAGAAACAAATCTAACTTTTTTGGTACCACATTGTACACACTTACCAGCAAGTGCTGATCTATTATTTTTAGTTGCAATCGTCGTCAAGTCGTTTGTGCTAGTACGCTTCTTACATTTCACACAATATAAATCCATAATATACTTATGATAACATGAATGTAATTGATTTTCCGGCAACAAAAGCATGAGAACCAGTTAAGCATCATAAAGTGCTACCAAATTCTATTCGCATGATTATAATCGGATCATCTGGAAGTGGCAAGATACAACTGCTGCTTAATTTGATAACGAGATGGATGAAATGGGACAAGTTGTATTTAGTAGCCCTGAGTGTAGACGATCAGTGATGTTACATGGTGTTAAAGGATTTTAAACGAGAAAGTACAATCGGAAATCGATGAGGATATTATTGAGTTTATAATGATATCGAGGAAGCACCGAGCATTGATGTTATTGATGGAAGTATTAACAATTTAGTCGTATATGACGACGTCATGATAGACAATCAAAAGAATCCCGCTAGATTATTTTCCAGAAGTAGGCATAAAAATACCAATGTGATATATGTCACTCAACGATACACTCAAATACAAAATGTGATCAGAGATAACTGCAATATTCTTGCTGTATTCAACAGAGTTAACACACATACGCTACAAAATATTTGGCAAACTTGGTGTGGCGGTGATATGGTTTATAATCTCTTTAGAAATTTCTTTAGTCACGCTCAGTCAATCCCACATGGATTTGTAACAATAAATTTGCATCATCCGAGATCAAGATATCGTGTTGGACTTGATCAAATATTCGGTTGAAATCGTAAAAATACTTTTACCCCCATAGCAGCAGAGAGAGCGCGACATCGACTTTGCGTTTCAAAAGGAAACGTTTTTTTTTTTCTTATTTTGGAGAAAACCTTGGTTTGCCAAATAAACACTTCTATAAAGTTGTCCGATTTGACCCTCTCTTCTTCTGCTATGGAGGTAAAAATCTTTTTTCGATTTCTGGAGGAAGATTTGGTTTGCCAAATAGACGCTTCTATAAAGTTGTCCGATTCGCCCTCTGTGCTTCTGTACGAATCAAAGTACATTTAACTGTAATAAGATTTATGTACAAGTCAAACTACCCACAACTGTAATCAGCTTCATGTACAAGTCAAGGTACCAATACCTGTAACCAGATTTCTGAACTGGTCAAATTACTATCAACTGCAACCAGATTGTCGTACCATTACAAGTACATTCAACTGTAACAAGATTTATGTAGTAGTCAAACTACCAGCAACTGTAACCAGATTTATGTACTAGTCAAACGACCAGCAACTGTAACCAGATTAATGTACTAGTCAAACGACCAACAACTGTAACCAGATTAATGTACTAGTCAAACTACCAACACTTTACAGTAATTTCAGATTTATGCACTTGTCAAACTACCAACAAGTGTATCAATATTTAAGTACCTCTCAAACAATGAAACACTGATTGATGTACTACTAGTCAAGGTACCAACAACAAATTTATTTAATAGTGAAACTAACAACAATTATAACCAAATTTATTTAATAGTGAAACTAACAACTGTAACCAAATTTATTTAATAGTGAAACTAACAACACCTGTAACCAAATTTATTTAATAGTGAAACTAACAACACCTGTAACCAAATTTATGTAATAGTGAAACTAACAACACCTGTAACCAAATTTATTTAATAGTGAAACTAACAACAATTATAACCAGATTTATGCACTAATCAAAATACCAACCACTGCCATACTGGATGTCAGATCAACACCCTTTTCATCCAGGACCAACTAGGTATCATAAGATGTCTCTTCATGAAAACCATATAATCCTGTTTATACAGCATCCAAATCCCAGGTCAAAATCTGGTGTAATCTTTCTATCTATATATTAAACTTTATTTTTCCTTCCTTCCTTCAGTCTTTCTACAACTATGTCCCTTTATGGGGCCCAGAATGAATGAGTTTCAAAGGCACTCGCCTTTACACATTGATTACATCTCACTGATGTCTGCACAGATTCAAGTCTCGGCTTGACCAATATATGTTGACAAGTATGCCAGCAGCTTCCAGTGGGTTTGAGATCCTTTCCATGTTCATTTTACCATCATATACCTTCCACAGCTATAGTAGATCTAAAAGATTTGATTTTCATTGCATTATTGGTTGTATAAATGAAGGTCTGGTTATTATAAGGTAATGTAAACTCATCAGACCTGGCTCGCCTGGTGCTAGTAATCAAGAAATTTGCAAAACAAACAAGTCCAAAATTACAAGGGAGAAAATTGTCTGTTTTGTTTACTTTTAAATCAATTAAGCAATCCTGCTTAATACCACTTTTGACAAAAAAAAATCTTCAAATGTTATGCTGGTTTTAATGGCACTCTTTCACTATTGGCTAGACAGTGCTTAAGGAAATGGAACCTAAGTGCTTGTACCATGGACACACTTAGGCAGCCATTCCCAGGCTGGTCATGGTAGGTTATCAAACCCACAACCTTTGGATTACAGATCAGATTCTTTACCAAGTGAACTGCTCCAGTGACCTAGGATGCGAGAGGTGGTGAGTTCGATCCCTGGCCAAGTCATATCAATGATTTACAAAAATGGTACCCTCCACTCAGTTGGCCTAGTGGTTAGAGAGTCCGTCACTAAAGCGGAACATCATGGGTTCAATCCCTAGCTGAGTCATACCAAAGACTTAAAAAAATGGTACCAACAGCTGCCTCACTTGATGCTCAGCATTAAGAGGTTAGTGTTAGAACTGGTTGGCCTGGTGTCAGGATAATGTGACTGGATGGGACACCATGCTACATGTCTGCGGCATCATGCCTGAATACTAGACACATCACTATAAACTGCCTCACTGCAGACATCATAGCAATATGATTGAACAATTGTTAAAACTACGTTAAAAAATCATAATCAAACAAACAAACAAACAAAGCTAATACTGCACCCATATAAGTATCAGAAATGTACAATATCTACATACACCACTCCCTCGATAACTCGCGCACATCGGGGTCCAAAAACATTGACCGCACTATAAGTGAGATGCGAGTTATCGAGGGACCTATAATAACAAAAGTATAGATACAAAGACAAAAGGGTGGGTGGGTGGCAGATTTTTTAGTTTTTAATATTCACTTTATAAACATGCTGTGATTAACTATGAATAAATATTTCTTCATAATGGTGTAGTTTATTTTTTCTTTATAGAGTAACATTAATTTCAGGATAAATTACCGTATATTGAGAATTTGTTCGAAAACATTATTCCACATGGTTTCCGTTCGATCACAGGAGTCTGACATTTTATCAGTATGGCGAAATCTCTGGCAACATGAATTACCATTAAATTAAAAAAAATATTACCAATAAGGGGAATTCATGTTGTCAGAGATTTCACCGTATTTTATTGATAAAATGTTAGACTCCTGTGGTTCGATTAACACGTGTACCGATTCATGCATTGTGTATTATGTCATTAACTTCTGTGCTGAATTGGATAATTCTTGTTTTATTGTTTGGTCCAAATTAGATGTATTTGTTTAATACAAAAGATCGACTCTCTTTTCAAGAAACAATGTCGATCGATCAATTTATATACAGTGTATATATTTGATTGAGGTAGAAGTAAAATGAAAAATTTGAAACAATGTAAATTAGAACACGATAATACAAATGCCGGTTGTGATACGCTGGACAAGTGACTAGACGTTTTGAAAAAAATCAGTTAATTTTGTGTGTTACTCCTTGATTTCGTTGCCGTCGAGCAAAATCATCACTTGCTTGATTCCATGCACAAGACATAAGTGATAAAACAACACAAGTCTCTTTTAATGGATTATTTTAGTGCAACAAACACTTCAACAAGTTTGTTGATCAAAACAAAGCTGGCAGATAATTAGGTTCTCACGGAAGTACTCACAGGTTTCGATGTGATGGTTGATTGACTCTTTTCATGTTTTCATAAAAAAAGAATATGTTGCAATTATAATGTTTACACTGAAACGGAAATAAAAGATTATAATATGGTTTTCACACAGCAAGATATTTAATTGCTGTTTATTTCATTATTTGTTGCCACCTGTTAGCATTTACCGGACGTTTTTATTGATCAATATTTCACCAGACTTTTTTATACGGGGTATTGATGACGGTGTATCAACAAATAAACCCGAACATAATATGTGATCTCTTTTTTACAATTTGCAAATTTCACACTATGGAATCGATCTTTATGGGCATTCATCACCTTTTTATGATAAAATGAGAAATGTATAAAGGTTTAATTTACCAATTCTTATCGTAATTTTGTCACGTTCAGCATATTTTGAAAATATATTTTATCTTTGGGAAAAAATCGGGATCCATGCAAGACACCTCATTATAAGCGGGTTCGTGAGTTATCAGGGCATGAGTTATCGAGGGAGCGGTGTATATATCTACACCAAACATTTCCAAAGGCAACTAAAGGGAAAGAACTCTGCTTACCTTCACAGAAACCATGACATGCGCAGGTCCATTCTTTATTCATTACATCTTCTTTGCAAGTGCCATTGTTACAGTTCACAGTAGTACAATTGGGTTGATCACAATTTTTGCCTGTGTATCTATAAGTACATGAGCAGTTATAACTTCCAATAGAATTTGTACAATTTCCTCCATTTTGACACGGGTAAGGGTTTAGCATACACTCATTCACATCATCTGCACAGTCTGGTCCTGTAATGAAATACATTAGTGTTATTAATTAAAAAAAGCAGTTCACAATAAAATAAGTAAATAGATTAATTTTAGTTACACTGCTAGGTTGTTTTACTCAATAGTATGATCTCTTAGCCCTGAATGTTTTACCTATATCTCTCAGTTCTTCTTAAGAAAATTTAATTTAGACTTTGCTGAATCTGAGAGATGACAGAATGTGATGTACGAAGCATGACATTTTAAATACCCTGACCATGTGTTGTGCATTGATTAGATTTTTATGCATTTTCAGGACTTGTCCATTGACTTTCCATTAGACTCAAAATTTATCTAATGACTTTCCATAGTGAAAACTTTTTCATTAACTTTCCATTTGAGTCAAAATTTATCCACTGACTTTCAATTAGAGTCAAAATGTATCCATTGACTTTCCATTAAAGACAAAATGTATCTATTGACTTTCCATTAGTCAAAATTTATTATTGACTTTCCATTAGAGTCAAAATGTATCCATTGACTTTCCATAAGTCAAAACTTTTTCATTACGTTTCCATTAGACTCAAAATTTATCCATTGACATTCCATTAGAGTTAAAATGTATCATTGTCCTTCCATTAGACTCAAAATTTATCCACTGACTTTCCATTAGAGTCAAAACATTTTCATTAACTTTACATCAGAGTGAAGATATCTTGATGGCATGTATACTATTTTACATCCATGATGCAGTTTTGTAAATCCCTGGTAACTCTTCAAGTACCGTTTCAAATTTACAAGCATTATTATTTCATATAGAAACTGAATTTTTCTATTGTTACTTTATCACTTTATAATCCTTAGAGAGGGAGAATAACAAGAGTCCCTTTAGGAGGATGATACTCTACTAGACATAAAGAAAATCCAGGCACTGAAGATAAGACTTGTTTTTTTTCTTTTACCGGTAACTGTTGAGTGTTGAAACCATCTCTGATATTCTTCAACAATAAAATAATTTTCAAATTAGCTGCTGTAGTATATATAATAGATATCAACTTAATACTATGTTTATTTAAGACAAAGTGGACATCATTAGAAGTCTTTTGGTAAAAATCCCATCTTGTAATTATCATGCATTCATTTAGGACCTACAAAGTATCACAAGCAGTCTACTGCTAAAAAAACATGTTGACATAGCCATCCATTTTAGAGGAGTAGAGATAATATTTTCAAGCAATAATCTTCCACAAAGGAGAGACAATAACAAATGACAAGATTTTAAAGATGGCTGCTGCGGTGACGATACTGGATTTCTGATTGGCTCCATTCTCATGTAAGAACAACTAGACATCATATGACCATCCATTAAAGAGGAGTATTAATAAGATTTCTAAGATGGCAATTGTCGTGGCCATATTGGATGTCAGATCAACACCCTTTTCATCTAGGACCAACTACATATCATAAGATGTCTCATCATGAAAACCCCATGATGATAGGTGTAGTGATAGCAAAATCTTTCAAACAGTTGCTATGGTGACCACAATGGACGTCCATTCAGCACTATTTTCATTTAGTACCAAGCAGACATCACAGCAGATATTTTAGTAAAAACTCCAAGCTGACAAGACTATCCATTCAGGTTTAGCAAAAGGAAGATTTTCTGATAGCTGTCAAACTAGATGTCATATTGGCATGATTTTCATTTAGAACAAACTAGGCATCATGTTTAAATAAATAAATAACTAAGAAGGCTAGTTTGGTGGCCATATTGGACAGAAAGACAACAAACAACCAGCCATCCCATGAGCTCTTCTAGTCTACGACAAGTAGAGCTAAAATGTGAGCTAAAATTATTCTGAGTCTGGGTAGATACAATAAAACCTGCTTTGAGAGATCACTGCCATAAACGACCATCTGTTTTGAAAGACTAGGCTCTCAAAGCACAGATTTATTAATTATGTAGTGTTATCATCGTCACATCTCTTGAGAGACCATTAGATTTTGGCAGATGAGATATTCCTTCAAGACAGACTCTACTGCTCAAGGTTTTGCATAAATCGTTTGGAATGACATCTTTTGTGATTAATTTGTAAACCAATAAAATATAAACTTACCTTGGTATCCTGTGTTTGTGCAATTACAAGAGAATGAACCAATACTGTTAACACATTGGGCTCCATTTTGACATGGGTTTGTCTTGCATTCATCAGTGTCCACATTGCAGGTCGTTCCAGTCCAACCTGCATTATATAACAACAATGTATGTACAGGCCAACTAGGCATAATGAAGCCTAAATGTAAGGCTAAAATATGGTAAAATATTACCACAGGTATGGTATTAGACTGTCCCATGTGTTACATAGCAAAGAAATCCCATTGTGTGTGTACGTTAAAAACTGACATTATTTGCAGCATATAGTTATTTCATTCTAATAAATATTGAAAACCTCAATTACTTCATGGGTAAAATAAAAGAATCTGTCATGTCTTAATCTCTTAGCATCTTCTAACAGTTGCACAATTAGAACTCAAATTGCAAGGAACATCTGTCACTAAATAAAAACCAAATGAAAATAGTCATGCCATGGTGAGTCTTTATTTCTTCTTACAAATAATAGTGACTTTTAATTTTCAAAACATTTACTGCAATTTTGGAACTCCTTTAATCTTGGATAACTCATTTTTTAAAAAAGGTATATCAGTAGAATTTCAATCCATTTTTGTATGCATTGTTTTGTCTCCCAAATAATTAAATAAAAGTATATATTTTTAGCAGGTTGGTAATTAAAAGTGTATATATTTTTAGAAGGTTGGAAATTAAAAGTGTATATATTTTTAGAAGGTTGGAAATTAAAAGTGTATATATTTTTAGCAGGTAGGTATTAAAAGTATATATTTTAGCAGGTAGGTATTAAAAGTATATATTTTTAGAAGGTAGGTAATTTTTATGATGGAGGAGGAAGCATCATTTGACTTTCTATAATTAATCTGGTTTCCGAATCCATGTTGGTATATTTTGCATAAACTACTAAGTTAATCTTCAAATTCTGTAATACTATTTTGCATTTTCAGACATTTTACATCTTTTTATAGGATAAACATACATGGCTTTCCACTGGAGATACAAAACAGATTCAGTCTATTATATGCCTCTATTATAATATAAAGAGCACTACATCAGGAATTGGTCCAAGATAGATGAACGAGATCCACTGGAAATAATGCAGTTTTAGATTTAATACCAATGCCAAACTAAATATTATTAAAAACCTGCATTTTCAAGTCAACAATGACTGGTCTGTGCCATGATGTATAATGATGGAATGTGATCAAGAACAATGCAATGCTCAAATTGTTTGTACTCACATTAAGAATAAACAAATTGTCAATGTCAGTTTGGAATTCTTACATTAGATTGAACAAATTGTAAATGTCAGTTTGGAATTCTAACACAAGATTTAACAAACTGTCAATGTCAGTTTGGAATTCTTACATTAGATTGATCAAATTGTCAATGTCAGTTTGGAATTCTAACACAAGATTTAACAAACTGTCAATGTCAGTTTGGAATTCTTACATTAGATTGAACAAATTGCCAATGTCAGTTTGGAATTCTAACACAAGATTTAATAAACTGTCAATGTCAGTTTGGAATTCTTACATTAGATTGAACAAATTGTCAATGTCAGTTTGGAATTCTAACACAAGATTTAACAAACTGTCAATGTCAGTTTGTAATTCTTACATTAGATTGATCAAATAGTCAATGTCAGTTCGGAATTCTAACATAAGTTTAAACAAATTTTCAATTAAGTTTGGAATTCTAACATAAGATTAAACAAATTGTCAATGTCAGTTTGGAATTCTAACAGAAGATTAAACAAAGTGTCAACTAAATTTGGAATTCTAACATAAGATTTAACAAATTATCAATTAAGTTTGGAATTCTAACACATAAGATTTATGAAATTGTCAATTAAGTTTGGAATTCTAACACATAAGATTTAACAAATATTCAATTAAGTTTGGAATTCTAACATAAGATTAAACAAATATTCAATTACGTTTGGAATTCTAACACAAAAGATTTAACAAATTGTCATTAAGTTTGGAATTCTAACATAAGATTAAACAAATTGTCAATGTCAGTTTGGAGTTCTTACATAAGATTTAACAAATTGTCAATGTCAGTTTGGAATTCTAGCATTATATTAAACAAATTGTCATTAAGTTTGGAATTCTAACCCATAAGATTAAACAAAGTGTCAATTACATTTGTAACTATAATACATAAGATTAAACAAAGTGTCAATTACGTTCGTAACCATAATACATAAGATAAACAAAGTGTCAATTAAGTTTGTAACTATATAATACATAAGATTAAACAAAGTGTCAATTACGTTTGTAACCATAATACATAAGATAAACAAAGTGTCAATTAAGTTTGTAACCATAATACATAAGATACACAAAGTGTCAATTAAGTTTGTAACTATAATACATAAGATTAAACAAAGTGTCAATTATGTTTGTAACTATAATACATAAGATTAAACAAAGTGTCAATTATGTTTGTAACAATAATATATAAGAATAAACAAATTGTCAATTAAATTTGGAAGTCTAACACTATATAATGTTTGAAGAAGGAGACAAAACCTGTGTGACACCTGAATTAACACTTGTGGGAAGATATGGTATTTAAGGACCTAATTAAATATCAATCTCTGTCTCTAAGGTAAAAATCTGACAAAGATGTTCTATCTTTTGGGGTGAAGTCATCCATTATATGGCTTTGACAGTGACAGGTGACACATATATCATGAAATTTATTGACAAATTTCTCAAAGAAATCAAAGCTATATGATTCTGTAGTAGTGAGATAAGCTTGAATTATGCAAAAAGGGAACAAAAGTTCATCCAAGCTAGATATCATTTTGAATATTCTAATACAATGACAAGATGCTCCTTTCATCCATTTAGACGCAGTCACTAAACTAGTTCTACTTCTACCTTCCCCAAGTTTACTGGTATTAGACTATATAAATATATTCACCAATAATAATAATAATAATAATAATAATAATACTCTGAGAATTGTTTTTTTTTTTCAAAACGATGTTAAAACAGCAAGAATCCACTGATGAGGCAATGTAGTTTATAATTACCTGCTGGACAGACACAGATGAAGCCACTGAGAATGTCTGTACAGTTTCCACCATTTAAGCATGAGGTAGAATTACACTCATTTATATCCACCTCACAGAATCTACTACTGTAGCCTGTAATTACAGTACAGTGTTCCTTTGAATATGTAAATGTTGCATCTAAATGAAAATCGGTATCAAATTTAGGCCATCTTAGAGAAAGACAAAATCATTTCTTAAAATGAACCATTATATTTATTTATTGATACATTCAACGCAACTTTGGGACACATTTAATCTTGGATTACTAATTCAATAAACACAGGAATATGGGTAGAATTTCCTTCCATTATTGAATGCATCGTTTTCAAGCAATGTAAAACTCAAAGGTAAGATCAGATGGAATGGATCTGGAATAGTGAGCTCTTTAGAAAACTCTACCACTCGGGACCACAAAACAGAATATTGTAATACCTTAACTCATTCAGCCCCGATCCAGTCAATTTGCATGATTCGGTTTCTGCATTCAAAAGCCGATATCGCCAAAAGGCGAAGTTTGTTGATTGCATTCAATGGCTGATCTGTCTTTTGTCTTTTTGAATGTGTGTTAGAAACATCTCTGATCAGTTACAAATGGTTTTTTTCCAAGAATCAGACTAATATTAACCAATCAGACATGATTTTACTTTTCTTTGTGCAAATTCGAATTGTTCAGAAACCAAGGGTTCCTAATATGTTCTGTTAATTAAAAATTTGAAATAATGGCAGACATAAGACTTGATGATGGGGAGATCAGAAATTAGGAGTTTCTCAGGTTTAATCTAGAAAATATTGAGCAAAGAAAAGAAAAATATGTTCAACAGTTGGATATTGTGCAAGATTTAGATTTAGACATCGAAGTTTCTGAGACTGAGTTGTCAGAAGAAGAGGATGCTGATAGCAATGATGATAGAGTTATTGCAGATCTAGCAGAAAGTTTGTTTGTTTTTTGTTTTTTATGGTTTAACGCCATTTTTCAGAACAATATAGGCTATACATGGCGGCCAATATTAATGGTGGTGGAAGAACCCAGACAACCATGGAAAGAAGCACCGACCCATGAGAAGCTACTGGCAAGCTTTCTCACCTACCCGCATTGGCCGAATCCAAGACTCAAACCCATGCAGACAGAGGTGAGATGGCAGTAATCCGTAATGGACAGCACTTTAGAATACTCAACTACTTTTGGCCCCTTTAGCAGATTGTAATGATCATGTTAATTTTGTAAATATTGTATAGAGAAAAGTTGTGAAAGACTTGGACAAATAGGAAGAAGAAAAAATATATCACTATATAGACAAATTCATTCATCTAAACAGGTAAAACTATATGGGGCACAAGTAGCTAGACAAAGCTTAGTGCTGCTAGGGCAGAGCAGCAGTGATACTATTAACAGTGCTGGGGCTTAAAGAGTTAACAGTCAAATGCAAGACTAGTTGGCCAATACATATGTTCCAGTAGGATGCTTTCTGCATAAATGTCTTCCAACTGTGCTGATTTCATGTTATGAGAAAAACTTTGCAAGCTTACTTTAATTTTAGTACCTCCATCTATATCTGAAATCAAACCAGCAACATTTGTTCAATATTGAAAGATCTACATAAAACAATGCTTTCTGTCAAATCAAATAAAAATTATTTCAAGCAGTGTTTGAAAAATCATTGTTTAAGGGTTTGTCAATTTTGTTCAGTAGCAGTCATTTATGATTGCAACTCAGCATGTGTTTTGTATAAATCTGAAAGGCCTTTATGAGAAGACATTTTTGTTCAAACTTGTTCACATTCTAATCAGTGGTTACAGAGAAGAAATGACTTCAACATTTTTCTAGTTTTAGTAGCTGTCACCATATTTGATGACCAACTAATATTTTATGTCAAGTCAGGATGTGTTCTGCCAACTTTGGTTAAATTCTGCTAAGTTTTTGAGAAGCAGTTTCTGCATTTGCGATCATATATCATGGTGGATTGGAATTTATGAAAAGTTGAAAGCCCTTCACGGCTAGATGTTTTTTGCCAAATTCAATTACGTAGTTTTAGAGATGTTTTTAAAACTTTTATTTTAGTAATGGTGGTTGTATCAAATACTTTTTATGTGTGTGTTTTGAATTTTTAGCATAGCTTTAGCCATTTATCATTCATATTGCTACAATGTTTGCAGTGTGGCATTTTCTAGTGATGTCTAGCAGTGTTGCATTTTCTAGTGATGTCTAGCACTGTGGCATTTTATAGTGATGTCTAGCACTGTGGCATTTTATAGTGATGTCTAGCAGTGTTGCATTTTATAGTGATATCTAGCAGTGTTGCATTTTATAGTGATGTCTAGCACTGTGGCAGTCCTAATAAGGCAGCTATTAGTACCATTTTTACAAGTATTTAGTATGACTTGATGGGTATCAAACCGGTGACCTTCCACATCCAAGGCCGACACTTGAACCACTAAGCCACCAAAGTAGTATATACATTGTCAAATTTGGTTAAATTCTCTCAGCATTTTTTGAGAATAAGTTGGGATATTTGTTTTCTTGATGCCAGAATGCTCTGTCAACCTTTTAAAAAAACATTGCATACATTTTTAATTACAAGTCATTTAAAAGTTTTTCTATTTAGAACAAAGTTGACTGTATTTGATTGATTAGCATCATTGGTACATACCTGAAATAATATCATGTCAGGATGCTGTCTGCCAAGTTTGGCTATAACTCATAAGCTTTGAATGGATTGCTTTCAAATTTATATGAAGGAGCGAATGAGATTTTTTGTATTCAGTGAATCGAGTGCTGCGATTGGATAGTTCCAGCCCCTGCAACCAATCAATGACTGTGAAAGAAATATTTCCAGGAACTTTCCACAACTTCGGTAAGATTTCCTATTAATATTTTAAAATTTTAAAACCAGTAAGTAGATAAGAACTTGCTATTGAGTATTAAATGGGGTCCTTATAATAATCTCAATATCAATAATTTAAAATAAAATTATCTCCCAGCTTCTGATCGCTGCAGACCGGAAGTGCCATATCACGAGCATGTAAACAAAGAAGACCTTTAACAGAGTACAGACATTTTACGAGTAAGTACACTAACACAATATCGCATTTATAACTTTATCCATTACTACTCACAATTTAGCTATCACTCACAAACAATTTAACTACTGACGTTCAGTTTCACTTGCTCACTAAAAGGATATATCATTTTATATGTGGCTTTACAAAACTTAAATGAAAGGTGAAAATGTTCAACATTATGTTGCCATTTCACTTGAAAATTGTCATTTACAGCACATTATTTGTCTACATTTGATGAATACCTAAGTTTTATTATAATTTAATGAATTAATTTTAAATAAAAGATCTTATACAGGTTTAAACTCTAAGTGAAAACAGTCATTGTTCAAATTTATGTTGTCAATAACTTTGGTAATTTTTCATTTTATTTTAGCATAAAAAGCAGTAACATCATTCAAATGTTTACTATTCTTAAACTCCCAAATGTATTTTATGTTTTTCAGAGATGGAATTCGTGTTGTACCAGCAGAGTACTTAAAAGAACTCCCTTTTGTTGTCAGAAAACAGGATCAACTGTTTGGTGCATTCTTCCCAAATCATTTTGAAAGGGATTAAATTGCACTGTAACTGCATATTATCAGCTGTCATATGAGAAATGACTATTAAAAATGGTGTCATGCTAATTCCATGGAATTTTATGTATTTTTCATTATTTTTCTTAAAACTAATGTGTCAGATAAACAGTGACATACCCTAATTTATTATCTATTTCCCCTAGTATTTTCAATTATACCTGATGTAACTAACATACAAATGCAAATTGTCAGATAAATGACATATGTACTTTTAAGCATTGAAGACTTTACTTTAGATTCAGTTGCTAGAAAATATATTTTTACAATCGTCCAGTGTGGTTACAGGACATTGGAATTCAAGGACCACTGTGTTATACTAACATAATTGTTAGTGAAGTGATTAAAAGTCTATGAATGGGTAGAATCTAACTAACTTTGGGATTCCAGCATGTGTGTACGATTTTGGTTTTGGGATGACAAACATCATTCATTTTAATAAACTGTAAAAAAAAATCTGAATAAATATTCAGAAATCTCTAAGTACACAGTTAAAACAAACCAAGTCCATGTCCAAGCTGAAAAATGTCTAAGTCCACAGTTCTGAGCTTTGTCCGAGATAAATAATGACTAAGTTCTTATTTCCTAGGTTTTTCCGAGCTAAAAATTTACTAAGTTCTCATGTCCAAGGTTTTGTCCAAGGTATTTCCTAGGTGTCTTTATAATGTACGAGATCATGTCCAAGGTTGTTTATAAAACCTCGGAAAAAATATGAGCAAAACCTTGGATGTCCAAGGTTTTCCCAAGGTCTTCCTAGGAAAACCTTGGAAAAACCTCGGACGTCCAAGGTTTTTTGGTAACATTTTCAAGTAAACCTCGGAAAATGTACAGCCAGGTATACAGGACCATACCAGGGCTCACCTGGTCTTATGATCAGTCAAGCTTAACTGAAACTTGTTTAAACATTATTTCATGTTACCTGCGGCACACCGACAGGTAAAGGTGTGGGTGATAAGATTAGAGTTACAGCTGCCACCATTCTGACATGAGATATTCTGGCAATAGTCTGTAACCTCACTACATGTATCTCCACTGTACCCTTCTGGACATTTGCAAGTGAATGTTGAATAGCTGGTCTGCAAAAAAAATGAAAATTCATAAATAATGTATCTATAGTTTGTTTAGGTCAGTTTATTTAACATAAAAGAATATAAAAAAAGGTATACAAAAACAATCCCTTTTAATTAATAGTCTAAAAATCAGGGTTTGCATATGTGCTAAAACAATTTTTGGGGGGTCGTTTTCATGTTTTCTTTTTGCCAGGACAAAATTGATGTTCAGTCATATCCTTAACAAACTTAATTTTTAAATAAAAAACGTCTAGTTTGAGACTGTCTCATAACATATGAAGCAGAAAATATGGCTAAGTACTATACAATGAACCTATTTTAACATGTTGGAATTGGGTGACTTTAATATGCAATGTTAGCTGCCTTTACAATATGTTCTGGAATAACAAACAGGTAGGCAAAATAGGCAGACTGAAGTAATTGATAACTCATGCATGCTAGGATTTAATTAAAGCTGAGCTTTAAAGATTGCAATAGAAAAATAAAATTACACATTTGCATTGACTCAATCCATGGACAAAAAAGTAAGAAAGTTTTCCTAAGCACTGCCAACTTTTTCATTATCAGGAAAAGTGGTTTTCCATGAGCCCTGCTTACATGTATATGGTGCATGTACATCTAATTTTAATTCTAAATCTGTATGGTCAGATTGTATTGCTTATAAGGATGGCCACATTTTATTGCTAATAAACATGGCCCCTTTTCATTACTGATAAACATGGCCAGATTGTATTGCTTATAAACATGGCCAGATTGTATTGCTTATAAACATTGCCATATTGTATTGCTTATAAACATGACCAGATTTTATTGCTTATAAACATGGCCAGATTTTATTGCCTATAAACATGGCCACATTTTATTGTTTATAAACATGGTCAAATTGTATTACATGTATTTACAAAAATTATGCAAAATCTTTGCTTCATTAATCAACTGTTCAGCAACACTTTATGAATTAATTCAAATTCCTGTACATATGAAGAGTAAAATGTTGAATTCTGTCTGTTTTTCAGTCTTGCCATGATTAGGAAAATAATGATTTTTTAAAATGTTTTTCAGTCTTACCATTTAGAAATGTTGAACTTTGTCTCTTGTTCAGTCTTGCCATTAGAGAAATTGTTGAATTTTGTCTCTTTTTCAGTCTTGCCATTTGAAAATGTTGAATTTTGTCTCTTTTTCAGTCTTGACATTAGAGAAATTGTTGAATTTTGTTTATTTTTTAGTCTTGCTGTTAGCAAAATGTTGACTTTTGTCAGCCTTGCCATTAGCAAAATTTTCTTTTAGAGTCTGTGTATGTTAAGTGTTAAACTAAAACATTATTTAGTGATCACCTCATTAAGACATGTACATAATGTGTCACCTGTCCATCAATGGCCAGCCAGTTTCATAGTCACAAAGATGACCTTTATCAAAAGAACTGAAGGTACAAGTTGTTCTGATTGAATTTAAAATATCACACAATCCTGTGTATAAGCAAGTTTGATCCAATTAAAACTTCAAGAAACCTGCCTAGACACTACATTGCTAATTCATTACTGATGGAAGATAATGGCCTGAAATAATACTCATGAGTTTGTTTTTTGTGTTTTCAATTTTGTTCCAAGTAATTGTCATGTTACATCTGAAAGATTGTTTCTAATTGGCTAATACTTTTGATCCCCAGACCAGGATACCATAAAAGTTATGAGTTTCAGAACTAAATCACAAATAGTGTTACTTTTGAAGGGCAGTTTCTGTATGGCTGATAGTAGAAGCTAAATTTCAAACTCAACCACAGCAGAGTTTTCAGAGCTTTAGTCTAGAGGATAAATGATTATGAAATTCTGTTTCAACCAATCATAAAATACATTTCTTTTGAAAGGTTGTTCCTGATTGGCTGATAATGGAAAAAGGCATGGATTAAATATGTAAATATTACTGTCAGGAATAGGTTGAAATTTACAGATCAGTGATTGGTTCATCATCACTAATTAACAATTGATTTTAATCAGTTGGAGATATTTTTAATATATTGTCATACAAAATTGTCATTGTCATATACTTCTTAAGGATTGCTTGTATTCTTTATAGTCAAATGGTTTACAAATACATTTATTTGTCACTTGCCACGTCGCTTGCTCCTAGGTTGTTTTGCCAGACAAAAAGTGAAAGCTAAAACTGACATAGCACTTCTTTGTATAAAACCTAATACTCTAGTCCATTGAATTGTTACAGAATTTATTGGCCAAGTTCAAGGACAAATAGGGACCATAACTCTTACCATTTTAAAATAAAATTGTGAAAATAGAAATTAAATCTATCTCATGAAATAGTCTCATAACAAATTTGACTTGAATCCTAATAGTCCTTCAGAAAGTTGTTCAGCGGAAACAAATTGTAAAGCAAAGTTCTAATTCAATCAAAGCCCACAACTCTTACACTCTGCCAGAAAGTGGTAAAAATCAAAACTGACACAAGTCTTGTTAATGTAACGTGTCATTTTGGTTCAAGTCACTGACATCATATGTACAAACCTGAAAGCCCTTCATGCCATGTTTGATTTTGAGAAATAAAAAAATAGCAAATTTAATGATGATGAATGCATAATGGACACGACAGCTACATGGCTTTCACACAGAAGTAATCTAGCTATTGTCAAATTTACAAAAACAAATAAGCCATTGAATAAAAGTATTATTCCACCCATAAGTACGGCCTATGATGCTTGATGGAACACACGACAAACTACCATTTTATATTCCAGATTTTCTGTACATATTTCAATAAATATTTGATCACTATGATAGTATTTAATGAGCCCCATATGACCCAATTATCCTGAACAACTATCGCTATTTTGATACATTTATGAATGCATGACATTACATGTATTGTGGCTGACATGGTTATGTGAGAGCGGTTGCCAGTAGCTTCCAATGGGTTTGGCGGTTCTTACTGGATTTCCCCTGATTCATCCACTACTTGTATTGTATTATGCCCCCCTCCACCTATTATACTTACTGCCATGTATTGCTCCAACCTCCTCCACCTATTATATTTACTGCCATGTATTGCTCCAACCTCCTCAACCTGTTATTCTCACTGCCATGTATTGCTCCAACCTCCTCCACCTATTATACTCACTGCCATGTATTGCTCCAACCTCCTCAACCTGTTATACTCACTGCCATGTATTGCTCCAACCTCCTCAACCTGTTATACTCACTGCCATGTATTGCTCCAACCTCCTCCACCTATTATACTCACTGTCATGTATTGTGCATCTTATGCTTAAAAATGGCTTTAAATCCAAAACAACAATAAAGACAAAGTCTTGTAGTATAAGTTGATTTCTGTTTTGGTGAGTTCGCAAAATACACCAATAAATTTATTTTAAAAAATAATTTATTTACAAATTAGGAAATAAAATGTTGCCAATTTGATAAAACTGTTACCTAGAGCTACAGCATAAGTATGTTAACAAATCTTATCTTTTCAACAATTACCCCATTTATAGTGATGTTGACTGGACTGCATGTTGCACCATTCTGACAAGGAGACTCACTGCAGCTGCCATTCAGCTATAGAAAATAGACAAACTCAAAGTTACAAAAGGTGGATTACTTTTAAACACTGTATTTAACTAGTAACCACACATATCTTAAAAAGCATACACCCATCTTCTGATAAACCTTGCAGTAAAATGTGATAATCTAAATGCATGTATTGATAATTCTATGCTTTACGGAGAGGTGTGGGCTGCTTACAGAAGCGTGTTCTTTGAGTTTACCAATATTTGTGCTAGTGCCTCACTTATTCAGTGTAACCATAATTTTGAGAGCAAATACGGATCTGAAGTGTAAATCTCCCAACATGGTCAAAGGGAGCTAACTCTTTTATAATGTTTTGCATGATGATGGTTTGTTTCATGGCACATTAACATAATCCTGGCTAAAGTTGTGTAATAAATACAGATATGCAAACCTTTATGACAGTGAAAGTGGAAGGGACTGTCAGTCATTTAAATGGAAAAATGGCTCATTTTGTTTACATGTACCTGGAATATTATCAACAGGATAACCAGATACCTGTTTGCATCTTTAATGCCAAGTTTGTTTTGTTATTTTCTACTGACTCAGATATATGATTTAAAGCCCCAGAGATATTTCAGTTGGTGTCTGTGACAATTCCCGTTACTGCCTGCTGACTTTAAATGTTTTAATTATGCTTGGGATTGTCAGGTTTTCTACATACAATTGATTGGGAGACTCCGAACTAAATTGGGAGAATTGACATGTCGGTAAATATGTAATGCAATGAAAATTGAAAACAACAATTAGAGAGATAAATCCTTCAAATAAACCCAAATTATCAGACCTTCAGGATAAATGACAAAAGGCAAATACTGTATGTACAAAAATATAATTAAAATTTAGCAAATTACATACTCCTATAAGGCCACCTTTTCTGTACTGTCCTGTTGAAATGGGAACATTACTTATAACTAGTGATGGGAATTGGTCAGAAATTCATAATCGATAATCAGTTGCCCTTAACCAAATTATCATCAATTATAATCAGTTACTAAGAGCAAATTTTAATTTTTTTAAACAGTTATATTTTTGATCAGGAGTTCAGTATGTTTATAAATGTACAGGAGTAATCTCTTTTAATGCCACATATACTTTAACCTGACAATAATATTACATTGTGTGTTACTTTTCTTCTACAACTTTGTTAAATGAATGCAACTTCCTATGGCTGATCAATCATACGTAACTGAAATACTGCTACAATCCCCTGAAATTCTTATATGTGATGTGTCTATAATATAAAATATAGAAGGATATGCTTTTCTTGTTTGTCATTGTTAAAAGAAACAATTGTGTATATTGTAACATTAACATGTTGAAAACACACAATCTGCCATAACTGCGGGAAATTTAAAATAAAATAAGTTAACACAATTAAGAATGTTTGTGTTGTTCATTTCTTCCATTCATTCAAAATGCAAAGTTTCAATCCAATCATATAACAAAAGATACAGGAAGTGATTTTTTTCTATTTAATAAGGGAATTCCCCGATTTTGTCATTGCAATGTCGTCCTTGTCTGTTGATTACTGTGATTTGTATGAAACCATAATTTATGTGCCAGTCTATCATACTGAAACCATAATTTGTGTGCCAGTCTATCATACTGAAACCATAATTTATGTGCCAGTCTATCATACTGAAACCATAATTTATGTGCCAGTCTATATCATACTGAAACCATAATTTATGTGCCAGTCTATCATACTGAAACCATAATTTATGTGCCAGTCTATATCATACTGAAACCATAATTTATGTGCCAGTCTATCATACTGAAGTACTTTTCAGCCATGCCAGTATCTATTAAGAAAACTCATAACTGAAGTTTTATTCCAAAATTATTAACAACCAAAATTTGGTCAATATAATTTAAAATACAAAATTTCACTAACAATTCCATGAAAGCTGGAATCTCTGGTGGAGTCCATCCATAGTTTAGGAAGTTCTCTAGAACAAAAGTTGCAACTCGTTACCTTTTTTTCTCATAGTAACTTCTATCTTTAACTCAGACTCCAAAATCAATAGGCCTATTTGTTTCAAGCACACCACAAACATTGGTCATAGTATGTAACCTAAACATAAAGACATTATGCACCCCATCCCACTTGGACCATTTTGTACTGAGTGATCCTGACATTAATGAAAATCTCATGTTGATGTGTCAATCCTTTCAGAAGCTGTGATCAGACAAATTTTAAAATGGGTACTCTGGATGCCATATATTCAATATTGGAACAGAACCATTTTCTAGTCTTGCCCACCATTCTGGAAAAAAACATGCCCATATTAATCTTGCCCAACAATTCAGAGTTATAGAGAAACAAGTAGAAACAGAAATATTACTACAACCTTGCAAATAAAAGTTAACCTCCTACATCAACACCAATTAGGCTTTTGCTAGAACTATTCATATCATACTGCACTGATACAGGGAAATGATCAATGGCTTCAAGCTGTAGATGATGGCTGCATATTGGGATTAATCTCCTTGAGCTAAAGAAATCATTTGTCTTAATAGATAATTACATAAGCGTTGAAAAGCTCTTTATTACAAATCCAATGAAATAACTATTTCCTAGATACAATCTTATTTTAATGACAGAATGACATGTTGAAATGAAATGGAATGCTTCATTGGTCAATTCTCTGACCATATATATCTTGTACCATAATAATCTGTATACAAAGACAAGTGAACCTGATGTCTATATGTAGATGATACAACATTCCATACACAAAGAGCAACAACACCATGCTTCTAATTAATCATATCATACACAAGGGAAAGACAGCAACACATTCCAAGAGCAACAACACCATAATTTATAATTAGTCATATCATACACAAGGGCAAGACAGTGATACAATCCATGAGCATGTAACACCATGATTCTAATTAATGATATCATACACAAGGGCAAGAGAGCAACACAATCCAGAAGCAACAACACAATGATTATAATTAGTTATATCATACACAAGGGCAAGACAGCAACACATTTCAAAAGCAACAACATCATGATTCTAATTAATTATATCATACACATGGGCAAGACAGTCACACAATCCAAGAGCAACAACACAATGATTCTAATTAATCATATCAGTAAATTGTGTCAAGATAAAGGAATATTTTTTAAAAGAATATCCAGATGATAAGGAACATTAAGTGGAAGATCATTTTACAAATAATGAATACGTATCTTAAATATTGAGAGAGAGAGAGAGAGAGAGAGAGAGAGAGAGAGAGAGAGAGAGCAATGGTAAAAAAAAAATTATCAGGTCCCCGAATAAGTGTTATCTTTCTTTCTTAAACCTAGGCTTCATATATTTTATTCTAACACTATATGTACCGGTACACCATTTCACAAACCACTGTGTGTGATTGGGACAGATTGAACATCCTAGTACAGAACCTGGGGTACTCATACAATTATATCATTTTTTTTTAAAACACATGTCAAGGAGACAAACTTTCACACTTCTTCTGTCTTGCATTTGGTAGCTATAAAGTCTTTAAACAAATGAGAAAACAAAGGTGTGACAACTCTATTGATTTTCCAACAGAAAAACAGGGTATAAATGAGACCTAGAGCCCTCTCAACTATCTGTAATAGCTGAAAATATCTTGTTCAACAATGAAACAAGCTGTAAACAGTATTAGCAGTCCTCTGACTTCTACATGACTGGATATTTATTTCATATGGTAAATAATCTAGAGATAAGTTGAGATAATGCTACTGTATTTGGAAATTAAAATGACCCACCCCAAGTTGCTCAGAGGACATGCTGGTCAAAACAATCGCTCTAGTAGATAAGTCTGGCAGATGCAGTGGACCCTGGAGGGTGGCTGAGTTGTCTAAAGCACTCACCTTGACAGATCACTGCCATCTCACCTGTTTCTATAATGTGTTGTTGTTGTTGTTGTTATAGGGTTTAACATCATTTTTCAGCACAAGTGAGGCTATGCATGGCAGCCAGTATTAATGTTGGAGGAAGAACCAGAGAAAGCCCCGGAAAGAACCACCGACCCACGAGAAACCACCGGCAAGCTTTCTCACCTACCCACATTGGCTGAATCTGAGACTCGAACCCACGCAGACCGAAATGAGATGGCAGTGATCATCAACGGTGAGCACTTTAGACCACTCTGACACTCAGGGTTCCTGCTCTATAATGTGTTTTCAATTCTTGGATTCAGCAAATGTGGATATGTGAGAAACTTGCCTGTAGCTTCACGTGGGTCATTGGTTCTTAGCATCGATTTATTGGGTTCTTCGTCCACTACTTATGTTGGCTGCCATGATTAGCCTTACTTATGGTAAGACATGACATTAAACTGCCAAGCAACTTAAAAAACAATTTGCTCATTGATACTTTTTTTCTTTTGGCATTTTTAATTTTCTTTATTGATACATTTTATTTTGGCAGTATTTATTTTCTTTATTGATACATTTTCTTTTGGCATTATTAATTTTCTTTTTTGATACATTTTCTTTTGGCATTATTAATTTTCTTTGTTGATACATTTTCTTTTGTCATTATTAATTTTCTTTATTGATACATTTTCTTTTGTCATTATTAATTTTCTTTATTGATACATTTTCTTTTGGCATTATTAATTTTCTTTATTGATACATTTTTCTTTTGGCATTATTAATTTTCTTTATTGATACATTTTTCTTTTGGCATTATTAATTTTCTTTATTGATACATTTTCTTTTGGCATTATTATTTTTCTTTATTGATACATTTTCTTTTGGCATTATTATTTTTCTTTATTGATACATTTTCTTTTGGCATTATTAATTTTCTTTTGATACATTTTCTTTTGGCATTATTAATTTTCTTTATTGATACATTTTCTTTTGGCATTATTAATTTTCTTTATTGATACATTTTTCTTTTGGCATTATTAATTTTCTTAATTGATACATTTTTCTTTTGGCATTATTAATTTTCTTTATTGATACATTTTCTTTTGGCATTATTAATTTTCTTTATTGATACATTTTTCTTTTGGCATTATTAATTTTCTTTATTGGTACATTTTTCTTTTGGCATTATTAATTTTCTTTATTGATACATTTTCTTTTGGCATCATTAATTTTCTTTATTGATACATTTTTCTTTTGGCATTATTAATTTTCTTTATTGATACATTTTTGGGGGGAATGATTATCTTTGTTCATTGATACATTTTCTTATGGCATCCTTACCTTTGCTCATTCATAAATAATAAGGCTCAAGTGCTATAATTATCTCTATATCTGCTAATAACACATTTCTAGTTTTGTCAGATTGTTTGAATTATTCACAACACTCATTTCCTGCATGTTTCAGGAGATTCGTGTTTAACCAAAATTGAATTCACTCAAGAATGCTGTCACATGATAGGTTAAAACTGTCACATGATAGGTTAAAACTGTACTTTAATTGCTTCACCAGTTTGTAAACTTCCTCTGAATATTTCCTCATACAGATTGATTTTACTTCCAGCCCAAAGTGAGCAAATCCTTAATTTCTTGCATGTTAGGAATTTACATGTAAATATGAACATAGTTGTCATGACAACATGTCATCTTAAGCAACTGGGTACAGACACACAATTATTTGAGCAAAACACACCATACCGTCGGACCTGTATAATGATATTGTAATAGGACAAACAGTATTAACAATAACTAACCCAAACTGTTTGTTAGTTTCCATCCCCATTTTAGGCAGTAATCATGGAGGGACACAATTTCAAGATGACTAAATTCCACCATGTGAGCTGCTGCCATCAATGCCATAAAATATCCACCTAGCAGTACCCTCTCTGTGGCTCATCTTTTATCCTGTGACCTCCTTTAAAACTGACCAGTCACATACTCAATGTATCATCTCAAGTGATCCCTAAGGTACTAAAGATTGATGAATTATCATCAAACTTCAACCTAATAATTAACATTTAATTTTTTTAATTTTGTCCAAAAAAGCAATCAGCACATTGTAACTCCAATGAACAACTTAAATAAATGATTTCTCTCAAATTATACTTGAACACAGCTGAAAATAAATTCACAAACTGGACTTAAAAATAGGAATAATTTATCAATGCCTTTTTAAAAAATATCAATATCTAAGACATAATAAAATGACCTTGATCTGGGTCAAACTTTGATTTCCAAAATATTCAAAGTTTGTAAAGCAAGACAAATATCAGTAAACAATTTATTTATACCATACAAACATGAAAAAAGCAGGAACACACCAGAGCTCTATCTTACACAAAGGTCAAACACACAGTACATGTATATAACAATAATATAATCCAAAAGAGGCTGTTCCTGACATTTGTCAAAACTGTTTAGATAAGATTAAGCCTCTTGTATATTAAAGTAACAAGCATGAATCTGATTGGTTAATTCTCCATGTGTGGGAAAACGTATCAGCCATAAATCTAAAGTATTTATAAAAACAACAGGTGGGAAAGAAGAAACAATGATACTAAAGTGAGAAGTTCCCCTAGTAAACATGCATGTATGTATGTAAACAATTTAATTTAATTACAATGTACTTTTAAGTTTAAGTTTACACAATGGGCTAATACAAATCTTGCCATGGGAAGATCCAAGAAAATTTGCAACTGGAGGAACATAATACTGGCTAAAACAATAGACAGGCACTCGATCAAGAGAAAAGGAGTAATGGAGTGGTTGTTGGGTGAGATGTTTGGGATGCAAGTACATAATGGGGGGGGGGTATATTGGTCTTATTCCCTGATTGGATATCAATATGCATTGACACTCATCACATGAGGTGCCTGTATCTGTATTATTGACTAAAATACAATGCAAAGGCTAGAGATTACAAAAAAGGTGTGTCTGTCTTATAAATCAAGTTACATGTACTATGAATTCACAGTGATTACTCACTTTGAAGGTTCTTATTATAGTGTGTGCGAGTGTGTATGTGTGTGTGTGTGTGTGTGTGTGTGTTTGTGTGTGTGTGATTTGGATTCTTCATGTAGCTTGAATAGGGCCTAACCGGAAATCGCCTCGGACATTCGCTTCGGCTGAATATCGCTATTTTCGGTACTATTTGGAGGTATTCACCTCGGCAAATAATGTGCACACAAATGGTTACAAGTAAAATAATTCAATAGAATATCGAACTTTAAAAAAAAAGTTTTTTAATACATAATAATTTTAGTTAATAATAAAAATTTTCATCATATAGCCGATATATGTTATATGGTACACGAAAAGTTTAAGCTTCACATATGATATGAAACAAGCGGTATGATCCGGAGTTGCACCTATCACTCGGTTCGTGCCTGGATCTGGCAAATAGGACATCCAAATACTCGGATTCGGTACTCTGTGAAAATTATCTACTTGGTTAGGCCCTGAGCTTTAACAATTTTCAGTTATATCACTGTGTGGTAGTTTATAGTGATGCCTAGCACTGGGACAGATGATGTAGCATGGTGTCCCATCCACTCATTATTCTGATACCAAGCCAACCAATCCTGACACTAACAATTTAATGCTGATTGCCTAGTTCCAGTTTTACAAGTCTTTGGCATGACTCAGCCAGTATTCAAATAGGTGACCTCCCACATCTGTGGCACACACTCTAACCACTAGGCCACCAGATCGACCTTTCATTATCCTGCCATCCCTCTTATGATGTAGGTATGGTCATGGACCATATTAAATTAGTGCATTTTTAACAATACACATAATAAGGACACACTGAGGCAGATAAGTGCCTTTCCTGAGAAGACTCTGAGGCAGCTAAGTGCCTTTGTCAAGGTCACTTTGAGTCAGCCAAGTCTCTTTCTCAAGGATACTTTGAGGCTGCTAAGTGCCTTTCTCAAGGATACTTTGAGGCTGCTAAGTGCCTTTCTCAAGGATACTTTGAGTCAGCCAAGTCTCTTTCTCAAGGATACTTTGAGGCAGCTAAGTGCCTTTGTCAAGGTCACTTTGAGTCAGCCAAGTCTCTTTCTCAAGGATACTTTGAGGCAGCTAAGTGCCTTTGTCAAGGTCACTTTGAGTCAGCCAAGTCTCTTTCTCAAGGACACACTGAGGCAGATAAGTGCCTTTCTCAAGGATGTTGGTGACATAAATATGAGCCATGTACCTTTTTATAAGAACACATTGAGACAGCTGAATCAGGTGGGCTTGGATAGGTATCAACATGTAACTCTTGGTTTACCAGTCAAACATTTTACCAGCCTTACTAGCGTAGCTCTCAGAAATGAAAGTAATTGATGGATAGAAGAAACAAATAAATCTAAAACTCAGAATGGATTGCTAGCACCATAAATAAATTACAACCTGACAAGTGTAATACAGACTTGAATGGAATGCAAATGAAATGAACTTTAATTCATATAAAATGCAAATGATATTAAAATGAAATGTAGCATAATGTAAATAAAGTGCAAATTAAATGTAAATTTGGTACATCAGCATTTCAGGGTCAATAAAAAAGAAATAAAAACTAAATTAATCATCACATTGTTTTTTTGTGCCTTTAACATGTCAACTCAAGGATGAGACAACTAAGCACACTCAAAATAACCTGCATAGCAATTAAACCATTATATACTCCAGGATGAAGGGGTAAAACACTAAGTGACCAATACAAAATATCCACCAGACTGTGACACTGATTCATTGCTTATGGAATTTGACTCATGTAACCAGATGGGTGCAGGAACTAATCCAATCATGTGATTATCTTTGACCATGTACTGAGGTGTTTGTCTATGGGCAAGGTACCTTAGTCAAATTGCCTGAGTATGACATAACCTTCAAGGTGTTGATGTGCTGTACAAAAAGGATCACATATCAGACCTGCAAGAATGCATTGGCAGATCTGGGCATACATAATTTTCATCAAAACTTCAATTTAAATATATGATGTAGACCTGGAGATGCCAGTGCAAAATGGGACATCATATTTGGGTCCTTAGTGTCTGGAGGGTAAAACATGTTATCTAACAAAAAACAAGAAATGGGGATTCTTAAAGAGTTCAAATTGGTTCATTATAACCAACCTACAACTGATTTTACATTTAAAAACTGTTGAACTGTGATATTTCTGTATTTTTTCATGAACAATATCATTTTCTCATATTCAGTAGCATTTGTTTGCATTCCAAAAAGACAAGGAGTAATTAACTAGCATATCTGTCATTTGTACTTTTGACTGCTAGGATTAATAATAATAATAATAATAATAATAATAATAATAATAATAATGAGGACTTTGTATGACACCTAAACTTAAGAGCTCTAAGCACTATACACCATCAATAATGATATGACAACACACAAAAAAACAAAAAAAAAACACCATGAAATTAGAAAACATAAAAAATGATGAAAATATTTAAGGTAGGAAACATATTAGATCTTTAAGTTTGTTCTTGCAGTCAAAAAAGATGTGTTTTAAGAGCACTCTTGAACTGATTACTGTGTCCTTGTGTCTAATTTCAATGGGCTATTCATTCCACGTTGCTGGGCCTTAGTATGCAAAAGAATGTCCATATGACTTTGTTTTCATAGTGGGAATAATGAGTATATGATTGTCAGAAGTGGAGTGCAAGTATCTTGCTGGTGTGTACACATGGGTGAGGCCAGATAGATATGTTGAACTGGAGTCTGTCAGTGAAATGTAGCACAGAGAACAAATTTTGTGTTTGATTCTGGATTGAATGGATAGCATGTATAGAGTACAAAGCAGCAGGGAACTGTACTCTGATCATGGTACTCTAAGGATGATCTGAGCAGCTTTGTTTTTACCTTTTTTGAAGTTTCTCGAGTAGATATTGAGATGAACTAGCCAGTATTGAGTTACAATAGTCCAGTCTTGAAAGTACTAATTAACACACGTGTTTTAGTGGCATCAGCTGAAACATATTTTCGAATTAAGCCAAACCATCAAATGATTTATTATTATCTTGTAGCTGTTACTGTTATTATCTTGTATCTGGTACTCACAACAGACTTTTCCTGAAATATTTCATGTCAAAAAGACACATGTTCAAAAATTAAACTACATGCAGTATTATCATTTAAACACAATAATGGAAAGTCATAACAGAATTCATGTTTACCAAACATTTCAAACAATCTATTATTTTGATTAAACATCACACTGCTTTAGCACCCAATACCCCCAGGCTTGATTTGTTACATGTGTATTATGTAATTAATGGTAAGCTTGTTGGACAAGAAGAATAAATGCTGTACCAGTCTATACATGGCTTCACTAAAGATACCGTATGTACATATGAATAATCATACCAAAATATGCCTTGAATATTGTAGACCCTGCCACCCCACCCCTTTCTGACACTACAAACTGTACCAGCTTATCAGAGTCCATGCGGTTTATTTTATCATTTTCAATGAACAGATCAGGCCCTGATCTACCAGTATATCATAGCATATGCAATGGGTGGGTTAAGGAGGGCCAGTTAATATTGACAGCCAATGGGTTCTAGGGCCAGTTACAATTTTCTAAAGTTGATTTAAATTTCATTATGAGGGCATGTTGAGTGTATGCATGGCCAGTTCATTTCCATGTTAGCATTCCCTGCTGAACTATGGAAAAACCTGTATTAAGTCAGCCCATGTACTCGGTGTGAAGTTTTTAATGAGTAATTTTTAATGATGAGTACAGAAAATTTCAACAAAAATGGCTGACAATTTTTAAAGTCATTATAGTTTGAATTCTGCATATAATATAATGTCCCACACAGTTAGGAAATGGACATAATGCTTAGATGTCTGATATACTAACAGTACAATATCTTGTGATGCCTCACACTTTTGCCTGCCATACTTTAGTAGGGTTTAGTTTTGTGCTTTACAACAATGCCACATATAGGCCATTTAGTGCTGAGGAAATAGGACTAAAGTGTTTTGCCCAAGGTCACACCATGATTGCTGACCCAGGCTGGTCCAACAGTAGGATTCGAACCTGCATCCTTTTGGTTGCAAGTCCGGCATGCTAATCACCGAGCTACTGTAGCTCACTGCCTGCTATACTGTATTGGTCCAAAGTTTACACCAAGTATTAGGCTTAGAATGACATGTGGCATTAGTAATTATTGACATGCTCATAAAATGGCAAGACATCATTTTGCATATACAATAATATTTAATAATATAATTAGGACAGTACTGTCATTTTGGTGTATATAACAATTAAAAAAATGAAGGTAATTGTTTTCATTCAAACATTTAACAAGTTTGTTAGACAATGTAAACCAGATTAATTTGGAGCTGACACATCCACATAGTCATCACTTGTGTATGAGACACATCCACCCAGTCATCAGTTATTTATAAGACACATCCACCCAGTCATCAGTTATTTATGAGATACATCTACCAAGTCATCACTTATGAATGAGACACATCCACCCACTCATCACTTGTATATGACACACATCCACCCAGTCATCACTTATATGTGACACATCCACCCAGTCATCTCTTATGTATGAGACACGTCCACCCAGTCATCACTTATGTATGAGATACATCCACCCAGTCCCTGTCTATGCATGAAATACACATCCACCCATCACTTATGTATGTGACACATCCACCCAGTCATCACTTATGTATGAGACATGTCCACCCAGTCATCACTTATGTATGTGACACATCCACCCAGTCATCACTTATGTATGAGACACGTCCACCCAGTCATCACTTATGTATGTGACACATCCACCCAGTCATCACTTATGTATGAGATACATCCACACAGTCATCACTTATGTATAAAACACATCCACCCAGTCATCACTTATGTATGAGACGCACATCTATCCAGTCCCTGTCTATGCATGAAATACACATCCACCCATCACTTATGTATGTGACACATCCACACAGTCATCACTTATGTATGAGACACACCTCTTCCCAGTCTGCGCTTATGTATGAGGCAAACATCCTTGTGCTTATGTATGAGACAAACATCCACCCAATCACCACTTATGTATGCAACACACATCCACAGTCCCTGCTTATGTATGATATTCGCATCCCCTCAGTCCCTGCTTATGTATGAGACACACAACCACCCAGTCATCACTTATGATATATTATATCTGATGTATTACATACACATCCACCCAGTCCTCATTTATGTATCAGAATCACATCCATCCAATCCCCACTGCAGTCCTCTAAATTTTATTCTGCTTATTATGCTTGTATCCCTATGGCGCAGGGATGTTAATTTATATACACTTCTAAATGATAAATATATCTCCATGGTAACCAAAACATACCAAATACATGTACAGACAATTTTAAGTATAAAAATGCACCTCTAAGTTCAGCTGAAAGATCAATACAAATTTTCAAATTATACTCCCAAAGTTAAAATGTTTCTGGACAGACATTTATATCCACCCCAATTTATACAGTAGAAGGATAATTATATAATTTTAAAATATTATACACAAACTTTAATTAAAGAGCGACTGAAAGAGAACTCTTCAACATAAATGAATCAAAATCTGTACTACTTACTGAAATGCTACACTTTTGACCAGTAAATCCATGTAAACAGTTGCATTCATAGCTGCCATTCAGGTTTGCACAGGTGCCATTATTCAGGCAGGAATTGTTCATACATTCGTTCATGTCTGTTTCGCACCTGAGAGGAATAAATACACATGAAATACACCACAATGACCACACTAGGTAAAGAGACTGATAAGGATGAGGATGATTGCAAAAATAATATCATTGGCTTTGAACCTTTGAAGAAATGTATGATCAACTATTTGATACATCAATACCTAGAAGACGAACTGTCATGTGGCACTGTTCGAGATGTGCCATTCAGGCAACTCGACGCAGTCATACGTAGATTTGCATGTGACTGGAATTTAATGTAGTCATCATCATCATCATCATCATTAGTCTCTTGACCTAGTGTGGTCGCTGAGGTATTGTGCTGCTGAACATCTGACCAGTTCCCTCCACTTGACTCAATCATGTGCCAATGCCTGTGTCTCTGCAAAACTTTTCCTGGTCCATTCTGTGATGTTTTCACTCCACTTTTTTTCTCTGTCTACCTCTCCTTCTACAACCTTTGACACTACCCTGCAGTACTCTTGTATATAGACTGTTGGCTCTAGTGACATGGCCATACCATTTCAGCTTTCTCTTTTTGACAATGGTGAGGAGGTCTTCATAATGGCCTACTTTGTGCCTGATGGTGTCGCGTAGTTCTTCATTTGTGATGTGGTCCATGTAAGAGATGCCAAGGATGGTTCTGTAGCATCTCATTTCAAGTGCCTGAATTCTTCATTGTAATTCTGCTGTCAGGGTCCAGGCCTCACATGAACACAGAAAGATTGAGATGACTACAGCTCTCAATAGTCTGATTGTAGTTTTCAGACTGATGTTCTTGTCTCTCCAGATGGGTCTTAGCTTTGACATAGCTGATGTTGTTTGTGCTGTTCGTGACAAGATTTCTACTCTTGATCCCTCTTCCATGATTATGGAATCAAGATATTTGAATTGGCCCACTTTTTCCAGTTCCTGTCCTCTGACTTTAATCTTGGTTGAGATTTGTTTGCCACTGTTTGTCATCAGCTTTGTCTTCTCGGCACTTATCTCCGTGTCAAATCTGGAAGATGTTTCATCCAAGTTCTTCACTAAGGTGGCAAACTCATCTTCACTGCCTGCCAGCCCATCAATGTTGTTTGTAAAGCGGAGGTTGGTGATGTTACGCTCTCCAATGCTGACTGTCCCACAGTGGTTTTCCAGGGCTTCGCTCATGATGTTGAAAAGCGTGGGTGACAGGAAGATGAACTGTCATGTGGCACTGTTCGAGATGTGCCATTCAGGCAATTCAGCGCAGTCATACGTAGATTTGCGTGTGATTGGAATTTAATGTAGTGCACAATTACAAAAAAATTTGTGCTATGGTGGTTAACTGACACCATATTTGTATTGGACCCTGTGTGAAAACATGGATCCATTCCATCTCTTTCCACATGAAGTAGGAAAGTTAATGAAGAACTTAATCCTATCATAAATATAGAATGGTCCTACAACAATATTGTACAAAGTCTCACAGTTCTAAACCCAAGTCACAATGTTCATGTCTGTTCCACACAAGGATGTTGGCATTGTTGGGTTTAACGCCATTTTTTAGCACAAGATAGACTATACGTGGCAGCCAGTATTAATGGTAAAGGAAGAACCTGGGAAAACACCAGAAAGAATCACTGACCCAAGAGAAGCTACTGGAAAACTTTCTCACATACCCACATTGGATGGACCCAAGACTTGAACCCACGTAGACAGTTGTGAGATGGCAGTGATCCGTAATGGAGAGAGCTTTAGAACACAAGGCCACTCTGACCCCCACACAAGGGTGTGACTATAATGCTGAATCAAAGGTACAAATCATACATACAGTGACATGCAAGGACAATTCAGTGTTATAAATTCAAAGCTTATGTAGCCCGTACGAAATAAACCAACTGGCCAAGGCACGGATTTGTCACGGATTCTGGTTATTAAATGCCGTCTATTTGAAATCCCACTCTTATATTAAAAACCTTAGAAAAATCCACACGGAAACAAGAAATCCACACGGCTAAGAGGTGGGTTATTGAGTGAAATATTTAAATTAGCCCGTACGGGTTTTCAAAACCCGTGTCTTTAACACGGATTCACTTTGGGCATGGATTCCGTGTGAACACAGAATTTTCTTGCAGACACGGGTTCTAATAGTGCAGATACTGGTTCTGGCGCAGACACGGGTTCTTCCCATACAGACACGGGTTCTAATGGCGCAGATACGGGTTCTGGCACAGACACGGGTTCTTCCCATACAGACACGGGTTCTTGGTGCAGACATGGGTTCTTCCCATACAGACACGGGTTTCTGTAGCTGGCATAATAGGGTTGAAAAGTTGGCCTTTGTTTTTAACATGATGACATTGTTACGTAACAATGAAAGTTAACAATATCATATAACTAAGTACATTTCATCTTTAAAGGATATATTCAGCTATATTCAATCTCTAAGGAAAGTATCAGGGAGATAAATTATCCCAGAAGTATATGCAATATTTATTTAATTTTTTAAACTTACATGTATTAACAAAAATTAACTGAACACAAAAATAGTCCATTATTATTGTTTCTGCACACTTTTCTTCACTAGCTTTCTTGCATAGCTAACTCCTTCTGTTACTGCCTCGTTTATTTCTGTATCGTCAGGGGACTTCAAGTTGTTAGTTTTGCACCAATATCGTACATATTCTGAAAAAAGAACATTAAATATATTAATAATCAATAAAATATTACTATATCAATAATAAATGTTCAGTTTATATATATATATATATATATATATATATATATATATATATATATATATATATATATATATATATATATATATATATATATATATATATATATATATAGTTTTTAAGCTTGACGGTCATTATACAAAATCAAACTGATTCGTAATGCTATTTTTTTCTGTATTTTTGTTCTTAACTTTTGTTTTAAATCAATTATATTGTATGCAATGTGGAAAGCTTTCTAACCAGAGTTAATCAGTGTTCTTTAATCAATGATACAAGTGCTTTTGAAAACAGTTATCATTAATATAGAAAGAAATCTATCTTTCAAGGTTGACATTTTTTCTTTGTCCAAGACAGGCCTAAGATTATCCTTTTTTGCCAGCAATCCCTGTCCTCTGGACTGGGCCATCTCTTCATTGGTAAATATTCCTGGCATTAATTTCATGGTCAGTGTATAGGCTGGTCTAGATGATTTTATTGACAGCCTCACTGCCATGGCAACAACCACTTTATCAATTGTCACAGATCTGTTGCCAATGAGTTTACTTGTCTGAAAAGTATTTCAATTAAATAAAATCATAGTTCCAGATAAGACTTGTGCTTAAAATGACTCTGAGTATTAATTTGACGTTTTGATCACAATAGCAACAAATAAGGGAAACATAAATTATAATAAAAATTGATATTAAGGAGCATGTGAATATTTTTATTACATTCATGTGTTAAGGGGATGCAAGGGACTCATCTCCACTTATTGTGAAGTCGTCTTTGGATGTATTTTAGATTAAAATATGATTTGTATTGATTGTCACACAGTTGAAAGGTCAGTACTGAGAAATATATGTAGAGAACATATAGTCAAATTATGTGTGGTCTATGTCCCTATATCAACCGGAATCCGGATACATAAGTAACTAATAATAAGCTAGAATCAAATCACTGCGGGTTGCATTTCCGGAAATATCTGAATACTAGCCATGCCTAGAAAAACTTCCCTAAATATTAAAATCTCCTCGCGATCGATTTGTGTGTGTGTGTGTGTGTGTGTGTTGTATTTCTATTTAAATTTTTCGTAAATTTGTATTACTTAATTCGGATTGATATACAGCTCTATGCAGAGTTCTTAAATCGTAACTTCGCGAAGTCGTTATAAAATACGTGCATGCACGATTTCTATTAGCGATATGTCGTCGCAATTATTTAAGATACGGTGATTTACTGTCTTTAATTCAACAAAAGGATGACAGTGACAACACGTTTTATTAATTACTAAATATGATTTGCTAACATTGAAAACGTGCATGCTCTATACATCAGCAACCATTTATTGCTAGTTAAATTGTGATGTAATTATTTAAATTAAATCGGATAAGCATGGTTTAAAATCGAAGATGTATTCAAAACTAGTAATTATACTTACCCCCAATTTGTATGATGGTACCATGAAACAGTTTTTTGCCCCATTTCATTTCTACTTGTTCTCTTGGTTTCCATTCATGAAGAATGCATCGGTTTTGTCTGCTCTACCCACAACACTAAGGGAACTGTCCTCAGTAAAATAAATACACGCAAACATATCTTTTAAATGTTAAAAGTAAAACTAATGCAACCTAGATGAAACTAACTCTTGAAATGGCGACCGGCGGTAAATTCTCAGCTTCTCACTGGCCACGATGCACATGTGTAATATAGAAGGCTCTTCAAGGGGAAATGATTCGAAAACTTTATATAATTTTAATTAATTAGTCTGCAACAGAGATGCATCTCTCGATATACATTTAAAATAAAAACGTATTGTTAAAAATGATAAAGCTTTTCATGTTAGCAGTCATGCTGGTTTTTATTTATTAAAACAATAGCAATATTTAATTCCCCCCTCGACCTCTCAGTGAAGCTGACCATGCAAAAGTCACGTGTGTAACCCGATACTTCAGTTTGTTTGTAACTGTGACCGTCTTTATCAGTTACATTTCGTCGTTGTTCTGTGTAAGATTATAAGTAATCAGTGTCTACAATAAAATGGGCCATACAGAAAATCAAAAGACCGCTAAAACAAGACGTGGTCTATACGGGAAAAAGAAATTAAACGAGGGCACTGTAGAAATTCCCGATAAAATAAGAAAAGAATACGAAGAGGAACTAATGGCAATTCTACCATGTACCGACAATAAAACTGCTTAAGTCAACACAGAAGAACATGTAAGTCTGCATTGTTAATTCCGGAAAATCATAATGGAATATCAAGATTTTACTTGTATACGTCGATCTAAACTGGTTGTATTAGAAAGCGATTCTTATTAGCCAGCTGGTAGTTCCAGGAATTTAAAAAAGTTTGCGTGTGTGTGTGTGTGATGGAGGGGGGTAGAAAAGTGGGTGCATGGCTTATATTTGTTACCATTTTGATTAAGGGGAGGGGGGAGGGGATGCGACGCGACATCCACCAGACTCTCGGGTTCCAACAAAATGAAATCCAATTGAGACACATGAGTAATTTAACAACAGGCATTAACATGAGTGACCTATATTTAAGGAATATTATAAATTGTGAAAATTTTATTTTATAAAGGTGTCAACTTTTCAGTTGACAGTTTCAAAACAAAATTGGGCAAATAAAAACCAAGGATGCTTTAATATTCTACAAACTTAAACATCAAGACCTCCCATCACCATTCTAGAATGTTTAAACTAAAAATTTTTTTTTTTTTAAAGATTGCTCTTTTAAATTGTTTCATTTTTTCCCTCAATTGCAATCCAAATTGTTGGCCTAAATACATTTACTTCATTTTTCATTTAAGGTTTTATTAAGAAAAATCTTTCTATTTTGCAGGCCACAAACAATTCTCACTCAGAGACAATTACTAAATGTTTCAAGTGTGAAATAGAAATGGAAAGTATACAAAATGTATCTACAAGTACAAGTTCAAGCTCACTCACATTGTCTGATAAATATAAGTTTGTTGAAGATGATTTCATATCTTTTACAAATGACTCAGAAATTTGTGATCCAGAAATAACAGAATTTACATCGATTCAGTTAGAATCTGACTGAGTTGGAGGAAGAGAATTTTACGCTTTTTGAAGAGGAACCTCAGCTTGCAAGTGATTGTCTAGATAGCAGTAGTGATGATGATATAGATTCAAAACCCCTTTATGAAGGATCTTCAGTGACAACAGGAGCATTAATGTTATTTCTAGCTTTATTTACATCTAAACATAACATAACAGGAGATGGAATACAACAACTTTTGAAAATAATTTCATTAATATTGCCTCAGTTTTATTTGTCATGCATTCAAAAACTACTTCAAAAACTTGAGGAATCAATTAATAAAGCATTTTTATTGTCCGACTTGTTTAGGTATTGTTGGAAATTCTGAGAAAAAAATCATGCACATATACATTATGTAAGCAAGTCTCTAAAATTGGTTAAGATTGATAAAGTTTTGTAATAACCAATTTTCTCAATAATGCCTTTTAAAAACTTAAATTATGTGTAATAATATGGATACAAAAATGTTAAAATATACATATAATCTTAGATAAATGTACATGTACAGTATGTGTATCATAACAAGCAAGTTGCAATGAAAAATTGTTTTTTTTTATTGAAAATATTGAAAAAATAATACAATCATTGTAGCTCTGTTAAATTAAATTCAACAGTATTTGAAAAGAATAAACTGTTACATTTTTTCCTCTGTATTTTTTTCTTCTTTTCAAATGCATCTGCGTATGTTATATTTTTTTACAATTTGTTTAAAGACTTTGTTGGAAATCAAGCTGCAACTTATAATCTGACTGCAAAGATTTTAAAACCCATGTTATCATTGTACTAATCAATGCATAAAGCAAGACCTTCAAAATTCTAAGTTAAAAATCCGTCTCCCTTCTTTTCTGCAAGTTTTCTAAGTTCACATTTCCGTGTCATGAGCAGTATTTCCACACAAGTGGCGGATTCCTGTTCATGGTGAAGTACCAGGAATCCGTGCTTAAATTACGTGTCCTGCTCAAGCACAACCGGGTTTTTGAATATTTCTTACAAATCTACACGGATTCCTTGTCAAAGCCGTGCCATAGCCAGGCGGATTCCTGTTCATGATTTCGTACGGGAATGTCATCAAATGATAACATTCTTGGCTAAACATGAACAAAGCTGAATGTCAGTCATAACAATGATCTACTGATTACTGATGGTTACTGAACATATATATATATATATATATATATATATATATATATATATATATATATATATTTGCAACATATAAAGATTCAAGGTGGGTGTGGTGTGGAAGAATGTTTCCTGATGGTGGTGGTTGTAAATGTGTCCTGATGTATGTTAATGTGCAGTGTATCAGTTAAAAGGTTAACACAAAACATCCACTATGGGAATATGTGTATGGGGTGGTGGTGGTATAAAGACTCGCATTGAAATCGTGTATCAATGTAAAGGATTAAATATGTAAAAAGGACGTCCACTCTAAATGGATAAAGGTGAGCAAAATGGATTGGTGGATCTGGACAAATGCTGCTACAACTGGTAGTACAAGTTACAGTAAGGGAAATCACTCATAACACAGTCAGGGAAATCAACTCATATAACACAGCCAAAGTAGTCTCCTTGAGAGAGAAATGGACTGAAGTCTTGGACAATGGTGAATCAGTGGCCAAAATACATCCTGACTGCAGCAAAGCTTTTAACCTTATAGTTTTATTTAAAAATTGAAGATACATAAATATGATACATTGGCAACAAAATCATTTACTGCCTTTTAAACTTATTACATTTACCTGATTATGTAATTCCTTGTAAACCAAGATAGAGAGACTAGTGGAGGGAACTGGTCAGATGTTCAGCAGCACAGTGCCTCAACCACCACGCTAGGTCAAGAGACTGATGATGATGATGATGTAAACCAATTATAGTTACTTTTTTATAAACTGATTATTATAAAGCCCTTATTAACTGATAATATAGTAGCTAGGCAAAGTAACTTTGTTTTAAATTGGTCAATCTATTTCGGTCACCAATCATTATTATGATACCAAAACCCAGTTATATTTTAACCAAAGTTGGAATATGCAAGACCTTGCCAGATAACATTGGATAAACAAGAGTTTTATGTAAGAATAATGGCAAAGTTCCAAAGATTACAATAGTTTTAAACTCACCACTTCATATTTAAATTTGTTGGACCAAAACAAAATTCTAGTCGTAACAGATGCTAACAAAACTGCTATGGAATCAACATATCCAGATTTTGAGATTATCATACATAATAAAACCTATTTATCAATAAAACATACCATAATGTACAATATAACGTATATTCAACAAGATCTAGAATATTGCGATGTTGTTTGGGAAACTATATCTGATATAAACAAATCATTCCATTTTGTTTAAATTACATGTAATCTTATCATTTACAAACAATAACAACATTCGGTATCCAAAATATTATATAAACAATCTACCTGAAAAGGGACAAACATGTTTATCATAAAATTTCAAATAGAGACAGCTCCAATGTATATGCTGAATTTATTCAAGATAGCAATGGCAACACGCCAACCGTAAGTGAAATGCACACAAAGCAGCAACTCAATTTTTGTATGAGTAATTGTTCAAGACACACAGATATCAAATAGAGTTGTAATTAAAAAAGAGGAAGTAACTCTCGCTAAATATGAAACACAACAGTGTTTCCCTTTATCCTCATTTGTGTTTCAGAGACCCCCAATGTAAAATATTCAACCCATTTTTCATACCAACGTTTGTGTTTTACTCAAACTCCCAGTTTTGACACACAGGAGACTTTTGACTCTCAGTCTTGCACCCTTAGGGGATACACTGAATAATAAGACAGCATGACAATACTGTATAATGAAGACAGCATGACAATACTGTATAATGCAGACAGCATGACAATACTGTATAATGAAGACAGCATGACAATACTGTATAATGAAGACAGCATAACAATACTGTATAATGAAGACAGCATGACAATACTGTATCATGAAGACAGCATGACAATACTGTATAATGAAGACAGCATGACAATACTGTATCATGAAGACAGCATGACAATACTGTATAATGAAGATTAGCATGACAATACTGTATAATGAAGACAGCATGACAATACTGTATAATGAAGAGCAGCTGAAGAAACTGAAATCTGGGAATTTGATCAGATTTTGTCAGGATTGCGATGAAGATTGGGCTGTTTATGATGGGGAAGACATGAAGGGCTATTAAGCAAGGCAAATGATTTATTAGCCAATCAAAAAACTTAAAACTAATAAAGTTGGTATAATCAGCTGTGATTTAAACAGCCTTGTTATACTGCATATACTGATTGATGCCAAAAAGCTGTGATTAAGCATTTATTGACTGATGCCATCCATGCGAGTCATTGCAGTGCAATTAAAATACTAACATGCATTTTGCAAGATGGCAAATAGGTACTACATGTCATTATTCTTCTTTTCTGTGATGATTCAGGATTTTCTAGTGTTCAGATTTTATCTTTCAAAGTCTTACATGGGGGGCAGAAGTTTGTCAAGGTTATGTGCTTCTATGTGCTAAATGTGATAAAAGTGATGCCAATATTCCCATACATGTACTTGGAAGCTGAATTGGTGTCAAGGCTGACCCCCTGACAACAGTGAGTCACATTGAATTTAAATATTATGTAGAATGTTACAGTGAACCATGCTTTGCAGTTCTTCACCTGCCAAATTGGTTATGTCAACATTACCATAATCTTGAAAAATATGGAAGGGGTTAAGTGTACAACACAAATTATGAAGATGACACAATCTGACATACACAAAGGCAAAAAACAACATGAAGATGACACAATCTGACATACACAAAGGCAAAAAACAACATGTATGCAGAGGCTTATGACCCAAACTCAGCCCACATTAAGGTCATCATCTAGGAAAGTCTGTAGTGACATGGCAGATGAAGCTGAAGTTACTAGTGGTGAGATACACCTAAAAGATACCTGTAATCAATATATTCCCTTTTGTCAATTTCAATTACAGGTACTGATTAATTTGATGGGACTAATGGATGAACTCAAAGGATAACAAACAATGTCTGTATTTATGTTTTTTAGACAAAAAAAGGTAAACAACAATCACTTTTAAAAACTTGTCTAGCGAGGATGCAGATACAAGGAGTTTAACATATTATTTTTTATAATGAAGGTAACAAAGAAGATTCAAACAAGAAATATTTATATGAATGTTGAGGAAAAACATGTAAGACTGCCACAATATCTGAGGCAAAAACTTTACCAAACAGGCATAAACGAGACTCTGAAGCAGCAAAAAAAGGGTAAAATTGGACACAAGAGAACAAGTTTAGCTACATTAGGTTGCCATCTACCCACTACTTGAAATTGGCAACTCTTCATGTCAATACACACACACACACACAGAGACACACACACATGTAATCATTGATTTCCTCTTTGACTGTCCTTACCAGATTCCTGTATATGTCTTTGGACACCTGCAGTAGAACTGATTTACTCCATCCACACACTGGCCACTGTTACATGGATTAGTCGGACCACAATCATTGACATTTACCTCACACCATCGTCCACTGTAGCCTTTCTGACAGCTGCAATTATAGCCTACAAAATCCTCTCCACAAGTTGCTCCATTCTTGCACTGACTGTATAGACATAGATTGTTGTTACCATGACAACCAATTTGTAAATCTCTGCTACTACTGAGCTTAAATTTTTCTACACTAGTATTGTTCACAATTTCATTATCATAAAAAAATGGAAGAAGAATGTTATCTATCCGAACTTCTGATAAGCATCCTTTGATCAAATTAGATCCATCCCAGTTACCTCCCTGTGGTCCAATTCTTATTACGTTCTGTGAACTGTGAACAATTCCAGACAAGTTGTAAATTCTTAAAGTGATGGGCTCTATTTTAGTGCTTTTTTATTTGTGTTATCTGTTCTTGACACTTCTAAACGTGTATCATTTTCTGTTTCTGTAATCTTGACCATGTATTCCTTTCCATCTTGAATGGCAAGGTCAGACTGGATCTGTGTTGTAGTGCCATTCACATTGTAATCTAAATAGATTGACGATCTATAGATTCCAACTCTATAAAAATATGGCAATTTCTCAATGGCCAGTATAAATCCATTTCGTACAGTTGTTCTAAAATGGAATGAGAAGTCGTCAATTTGACGAGTGGCCGAAAGATTGTTCCTGTATGAGGCATAAGAGGACTGTCCATTGAATGTTGCATTACTGGTACCTGAAGAAAAGAAAATGCATGTATGTGTAGAGACTAAAAGCACATCAACACAATTCTGGCTTTAAACTACAGAGTCAGAGTAAGATTGAAAAAGTGTAAAGGTAATAACTGACCCTCATTTTGTCAAGCCAGTTATTTATTTTTATTTTTAGAAAAGACATACATAAATATCTATAACATTGATAGCAGTTTTGTGATTATCCAGACCTACCGGATATACTCCCGTATAAGCCCGTTCGCGTATAAACCGACCCCCCCCCCCAATTGAATTGGTAAAAGTGGTATAAAGCGCATGACCCGCGTATAAGCCGACCCATAATTTTCTTTCATTATATACGTCGTCATTGTCATCATGGTCATCCAATAATGTGTCGTTCTCCTTCTCGCTCTCTTCATCATTGTCGGATTGAAATATATCATCATCCTCTGTTCCATCCATAGCATTGCTGATGCAGCATTTCCTGAATGATTTTGCTATCATTTCCGACGGAATTGAGTCCCACGCTTTTTTTACCCACTTGGTGACCAAATCGATGTCTGGCCTCATTAAATTTCCGCCTTTTGTCATTTTGACAGCCCTTGAACAAACCCATTCTGCCCAAATCTTTCGTAACTTGTCCTTAAAAGGCTTGTTAAGGCAGATATCAATAGGTTGTAACACTGACGTTAAACCTCCTGGTATCACAACCAGTGTTGTTTTCATTTTCTTTGCGGCCTTTTTGACTTCATCGGTCTTGTGTGCACGAAACATATCCCACACAAGCAATGAAGGTTTCCGAAGAATTGCACCTGGTCTCTTGTTCCATACTTTCTCCAACCATTCAACTGTTCCACTTTCGTCCATCCATCCCTTTTGTTGTGCATGAACGAAGACACCAGCAGGAAATTTCATGCTTTTCGACAGCGTCTTCCTTTTAAAAAGGATGACAGGAGGCAGCTTTGATCCATCAGCTAAACAGGCCAATACAACTGTGAAATGCATTTTTTCATGGCCAGTTGTTTTTATCCAAACAGTTTTCTCACCAACAGCATTGACTGTTTTATTGCTTGGTAAGTCAAATGTCATCGGCTTCTCATCCATATTTCCAATTTGTGATAGTTCAAATGAGCACTCCTTTCTGCGTTTAATGATGAACTGCTGAAATGATTCAAGTTTTTCTTCCAAGTCTTTTGGTAGCTTTTGTGCTATTTTCGTTCGCTGCCTGAGGCAGAAACCATTCCAGTACATAAAACGCGAACACCAGCCGGCTGATGCAACAAATTTTGAATCTGCCAAGTTATATTTATTATTTTTCGCCATCTGCATAGCACGTAGACAAATTGCAGTTCGTGTGACAATGTATCCATTTTGTTCACGTTCACTTACAAAATCATTGAGTTCTTTCTCAAATTCAGAAAGAGAGGTAATCCCAGTCCGACAAGCCTTCAAGGATTTTGGCATTTTTTCTAATGTTGCTTTGCTTTTCCGGCATTCCCTTACTTGCTTCTTGTTCACAACAAATTCGCATGCTGCAGCAAAGTTGTTATTTGCTTCTGCATATTCAATAACTTTAAGTTTGAATGCTGCATCATAAGCAGAACGCTTTCTTTTACTTCCAACACTATTCATTTTATCAGATTGAATTGAATATAAACTTTTAGAGAGATTAAACTGAAATAATTTCTTTCAGTAGTAGTATACTATTTATATACCTTATCCTGTAATTATTTCTATGGGTGGTTGGTTTTCAATTTGTATTTGATATTTATTTATCATTGTTATTTGTGTTTTTTTTAAAACTATGGTAGTGTGATTCAATTGATCAAACTATGATTGGTTTCAGCGTGGACATTATTCAAGTATTGTGACAGTTTATAACTTTGCGCAGAAACCATGTCCACTACCATATCTCATTAAACAATACATCTGAGAGCTGGAATCTATTAGTTAAGTCATTGGCATTGTGCAACAAAACAAACCATTATCCCCGAGGCATTTACCACAGATTAAGCATATGGTAGCTATTGTACAACAATCTTCCACTAACACACCACTTTGCTTTACAAACAACTAAACAATAGTTGTATATAAACTGTGGCTGCCGATTACTTCTAAAACACCTATCAAAGAAATCCAACAAATTATATTGTTTTACAATTATTCACGCTGACTCGTATATTGCACTGTTATTTACCGTTCCTAAGCGTGCGCGCAATTGCTATTGTTTCTTGAAGACTGTATTACATGTATTTCTACTCTCGATCAAAATGTTTGTCGTATATACCTTCAGTATCGTAAAATATTTTTTTTTTTTTTACGTAGATTCTTTTCATATTTACACTGGAAAAGCTAGCGTGCATTTGTACGATACCGTAGATTTTAATGATTACTGATTAGCTGAGGGTTAAATACTTGACTAGAGAATACTAATATGGCGGTTCTTTTGGAAAATACACGTATTTCCGTGGTTCACATAACATGTATTTTCCTGGTGGATGGATATCTGTCAAATTGACGTCAAGTACGTTAAAACATTAATTATTATACCACATAAGTTAAAAACAAATTGTTTCATTTCACGACAGGACAAATCTTATTAGCTGGAAATCGAGAGAAAAAAAGCATTATAAATTTCTAACTTAGACCTTGACCCGCAGATAAGTCAACCCCCCCCCCCTTCTTCCAGGTCTTATTTTCTTCCTAAATTTCTCGGCTTATATGCGAGTATATACGGTATATACTGACAGGCATATGGACACAAAAATAATTACTGTGTCAATAATATTTACCCATCAATATTCCATCAACAAGACTCCCATGAAAGGATTGAAGATATATTGACTGAAAACAATTTCCAAGAAATCAAGATAAGTCCATTTCATTCAAACTGCTGAATGATGAAACCATGAAATGTATTAACTCAACACTTTAACAACCTGACCATGTAATAATGAATATATGTTCCTAATTATGAATCATAAGGTTTCATATTGGTAGTTGGGAAGGGAATTAATAAATTTCAGGTCAACTTTAGTGGCTGGGAGTTTTACTAACCTTTGTGCTTGGAATACACCTAACAAGTTGTCTCCCTTTACACACAATCGATCATGGCGTTCATAATCGATTATTTTATTGGTTTGCTCAACCAACTGATGATCGATAATCAGAACAACACTAGCTGTTAGTATCATGTTTGTAAGTCTTTGGTATGACTTGGCCGGGGATAGAACACATGACCTCTCGCTTCCACGGCGGACACTCTAGCCACTAGGCACCAGAGCATTTACAATATTTTGACTAAAGCCCATTACCCAAGGGTCTCAATGTAACATCCATGACCCAGAGGCTCAATGTAACATCCATTATTCAAGGGTCTCAATGTAACATCCATGACCCAGGGGCTCAATGTAACATCCATTATTCAAGGGTCTCAATGTAACATCCATTACCCAGGGGTCTCAATGCAAAATACATTATATTCTTAATGTGTCTCCACCAGAATCACATCTATGGAAGCCAGGATGTCCCCCAACCTCTTCTTTAAGATGGTTATCACCATGGGGATCATAACTAAAGTGTTCTATGAATTTCCACCATGTAACCTTTAGAAAGAGACGAGTTAACATATTGATAGATGAAATGTGTTACCATATCCATCATTATAATTCGAATAATAAAATGTAACATAATTACATTCAAAACCATCATCCAGACTTTGGCAAGTAGCACCATCTGGGCAGGTTCCCAACCAACAGTAGTTGTGTTCACTGCAGTTCTTCCCTTGATAGGCTGGCAAGCAATCACATCTGAAGAAAAATAATTTAGCTCATTGTACAAATTTATGGTGAATATATTCTTGTACTACCTTTTCTATTACATCTACTACGACAATTGTTTTGCATTGAAGTACAACTGGGTAAACATAAGATAGTATGATCTGATTTAAAGGAAACGTGGTTGTTTCCCATCTGATGCAATAAACAATTGAGAAATTGTTAAGAACTACAGAGGAAAGACTTGAGATATCTGACCATTTTCTTCCAGTTGCGACCCCAGCGTTCTGATTAATTTCCCCATAATTATCTTAACTTCATTCTATTGGGTTGTTTATTATCAACATCAAAGGTATAACAATTTTGAAAACCTGGTTGACCAGTCAATAACTGCAGTGAACTCAACTAGGCTGCAATCCAAACTATTCAACAACTTGTAAATCACAGACCTCCAGAAACCTTTGTATATGCTGGTCACATATGTTGGCAAAATATTTAGACGAAGTGCAAAATATGTACATTTTTTGTAGTATTTAGCTTAACAATTGTAAAATTGATTCATTTCAAAGCCTTCAGCTGACTAAACAAACATGGGATGGAAGGTAACATACATCAGAATTCCTTGAGTGTTGGTCATAATTGCTCCTTAAAGCTGGCTTTTACTTCAATAGGTCATTCATTCACACTGAGCTGTGAAATTATTTTTAAGATGTTTGCCATGGTAGCCACAATGGATTGGCATGATTTTTAGTAAGGACCAGCTAAAACATCATAATTCTTTCATTAAAGCACCATAATGATATGATTATCTATTTAGAAGAAGCTGCACTAAAAATGGTGGCCATATTGGTTGTCAGATCAGTACCAAATTCATGTAGGACCAATTAAACATCATATTAATGTCATTTCTGGTGACAGCTCTATGCTGATATCTAATATTCCATGATAATTGTAAAGATGTCAACACCACTTTAGCTTGCCAGTAGCTTCTCGTGGGTCGGTGGTTCTTTCCGGTTTTTTCCGGGTTCTTCTTCCACCAAAAATACTGGCTGCCATGTATAGCCTATCATGTGCCGAAAAATGGCGTAAAACCCAAAAACAACAACAACAACAACACCAATTTAATCCACCTTTCCATTATCATTTCCAGTCAAAGGCTGTCACAAAGGACATTAGCATATTCAACACCACTTTAATACATTAACCCATGCTGCCTAGATAACTCATTGTACTTTACCTCCTGCTGCCTCGATAACATGGCTGAGTTTACATAGCTTGTATCCCGGGCACCGAGTCTGAGTGTCAGTATTTGTATATGCCTGTGTCCCAAATGACAAGTTAAATCGGCACAAACCATTGGTTGCTTTGAAGCCATTTCCTAATTAAGCAGGCAGATTAACCATTACAATGTTAGCTTTTATAAATAGAGTAAACATTGCTGAACAAAAGGAAAAAAAAATTGACTTCGATTGCAGCAAAAATATTGTAAATATTTAGATACAAGAATTAGCCACTGGAAGTAGACTTTTACTTGACAGACTGAAGAAGTATTCACACGAGATCAAGTCTACAGTAAAGTTGACAAGTGGAATTTCTGTGTACATAAAATGGATTTAATTTCATGTGTTGATAGTGTTAATTTTTCAGTGTTAATTCATCATGGATTTTTATGGATTATTCATGGCAAGAGAAACAATTTTTTTTCTCAATCTTTATGCATCAGTTGTAATTCTGCATGTAGCACACAATTCTTATACCATGTTTGTATGTAATTTAATTGAGAACTGTGCCAAATTTTAACTTAATTAAAGGAACATAAATAAGAAAATAGCATTTATTACTCGTAGCTCTCTCTGAAAAAATCTGCAAGCCAAGTATTATCAGCAAGTCTTCGGGATACCGGCACATGTTCAGCTAACACTGCTGTAGGCGATCTCTGAAAGTATGCTGTTGGTGATTGCCTAGCTGTTTGGCGCAGGGGTTAATGTGTAAATAAACCATTCTATTCTCTATCCCAACCAAATGATTGACCGAGAGGATATGATAGTATATTCAACACCACTTTAATACATCATTCCATTCTCATTCCTGATTAAACGACTGATCCAAAAGTTGTAATGTAAAATTGGTCACATGTCTGTTATCAATACACTGACAAAATTTGTCAGCAAATTTCTTAAACTATCATTGTGATCAACATTTTGTCAAATATACCATTTGAACTACTCATTGGGACATCTTAGCTTGGTCGTTGTTGAATTTAATGCCATTTTTCAGCACATGATAGGTTATCCATGGCGGCCAGTATTAATGGTGGAGGAAGAACCCGGGACAATCCCCGGAAAGAACCACCGACCCACAAGAAGCTACTGGCAAGCTTTCTCACATAACTACATTAGCCGAATCTTAAGACTCGAACCCACACACACCGGTGAGATGGCAGTGATCCATAATGGAAAGTGCTTTAGACCACTCGGTCACTCGGGTCTCTGATCATCTTAAGCTTAAGTAGTACAGTAATAGAAATCATTATGTAAAATGTTGTACACTAAGGAATAAATCATTGTGTAAAATGTTGTACACTAATGAATAAATCATTGTGTAAAATGTTGTACACTAAGGAATAAATCATTGTGTAAAATGTTGTACACTAAGGAATAAATCATTGTGTAAAATATTGTACAATGGATGCAAGTGCTATGATAGTAATCAATTCCAATGATTAGTTAACGTTTATATCTAAGATCTCAGACAGAATGAATGCATAATAAATATCTAGTGCAAATACATTCATACATAGGTGACAATGGCAATATACTAAATGACTTCTGGTACATTTAAAGAGGTAAACACTAATGATGATGTAGAACAATGACAATGGAACTAACCCAGGTGAGGTCTAAGCAACATAAAGCTGCATACAAAATACGTGTACATCATTCAGTGGCCACAAGTCAATGATTATTGCTTTAGAAGCTGAAAAAAATGTTCTGCTTTAGTGTTATTAACGTACCGCTTCATATGATATTTTCTTGAAAGCGAATAATAGGAAAGTTATTATGTAGAACTATGGAAAATAAGGGAGTCACCCTTGTGCAGAAATGAAAGTACCATCTAGGGATGCAAGACAATGCACTTAATGAACTCAAATCACAAGTGAGAAGCAAACAATATATCAAATGAGAGACAAACAGAAGGAATGGTGAAATTAACACAGTGCCTTAAAGCTGATGTGGGGTCATAATAAAAGGATCTATTATGCTGAAATTAAGGTGGTGATAATTTGGGACTATAACGCCAGTAAGGAGCGTAGGCAATTGAAATCATCCAAGGATTCATACAAAAACATGTTGCCTACCGTATTTTGTTGAAATCTGCGCTAAATGATGATCATGTAAAGTTGAAAAATGACCTCACACAATGTTTCATAAATGACCTCACACAATGTTTCATAAATGACCTCACACAATGTTTCATAAATGACCTCACACAATGTTTCATAAATGACCTCACACAATGTTTCATAAATGACCTCACACAATGTTTCATAAATGACCTAACACAATGTTTCATAAATGACCTCACACAATGTTTCATAAATGACCTCACACAATGTTTCATAAATGACCTCACACAATGTTTCATAAATGTCCTCACACAATGTTTCATAAATGTCCTCACACAATGTTTCATAAATGACCTCACACAATGTTTCATAAATGACCTCACACAATGTTTCATAAATGACCTCACACAATGTTTCATAAATGTCAGTATTCAGATCTAATTTAACATCCGATAAAATTTACAAGATTTACTGTGTGGAAGGGAAAGTAGGAAAAGGAGATGTCCCTTTGTATCTTTTTAATTTTGTTATGAATTGTGGTTAAAAAAACATTCATTCAGCAATATTTTCTCAATCACAATATCAGCAGAACATGCACAACCTTGCAAATCCAGCCCTACATATCTAATAAGATATATCAGCCATGTATTTTAGCTTCATGTAACAATACGAGAGCTAAAAGGTTGTCAGTTTTCCAAAGTGAAATCAAACAAAAGTGGTCCTATCTTGAACAGACAAATTGCAAATCTCATTAAGCGTTCATTTTACTTCATTCGTCAGGGATGTAGCGGTAAGGAAAGCTTGAAAAGATGTTTCCATGTTTTCAATGGTCATGTATTAATACAAAAAATATATTTGACTCCCAAAATTGTTTTTCTTTTGTACTTAAATACACTTCCTGATTTTAATACAATATAAGAACAGACAAGAGGTGGAGAGATATTCTTCCCCTAACATCGGAGTTAACCTTAGCTTTAGCACTCTAATGACTGTATCAAAGCAATTTTGAATGCCACGTCATATACAGGATAGCACATGTCAAGGAATGGATGTGACCTTAAGGCATGTCATCACTACCAAACATCCAGCGGAAGTAGGGTGGACTGTATCATTACAAAGCTGATGAGTGATCCAGAACGTTAGAATATTATTACGTTGACACATGCCCCAAGTGATCAAATATAGTTCTTTGAGATGAAAGGTCTGTCTTTTATTAAGAGTTTCATTTTGGATATGAAGATAATGGCTTGAATGATAGGCCAAGTATTGAAATTGTAGGAAGAAACGGAGAGCGCTTTAGATCACTCGGGTCATGTGAGTTATATAAAGAAAAAAGTGGCCCAGCACTAAGGGGTCAAAACTTATAGGGTCACGCAGACTTCCATGTTAGAAGAAAAAGAGGTGTGGCATTATGGGGTCAAAATATTTAAGGCCTGTACGGTGTCAAATTAAAATGTATTGGGACTGTATATGGTCAAATGAAAATCTATTGAGACTATAGTGTCAACTGAAAAATGTAATGGGTTTGTATAGGGTCAAATGAAAATTTAAAGGTCCTATACAGGGTCAAGGGTTGTATAGGGACAATCACAATATAGACATACACAAAGTAAGAAAGAAAGAAAGTAAGAAAGAAAGAAAGAAAGAAATAAAGAAAGAAAGAAAGAAAGAAAGAAAGAAAGAAAGAAAGAAAGAAAGAATGAAAGAATGAAAGAAAGAAATGAAGAAAGAAAGGCACGAACAGATATACAATGAATGGAAAGGCAACACAGTTTTAGCAATCGAGTATAACTCTTTTCTAAGCAAGTGAGAAATGGTAAAACGACATTATTTGTAGCTACAACTTGTGGACATTCCTCTGGAAAACCCAGCATATATTTATAGCAACAACTTGTGTTATGACCCTATTTAAAAAGCCAAGTATATATTTATGGCTACAACCTTTTAAATTCCTACGGAAAACCCCATTTCTATGTTTATGGTCTTCAATGACATCACATTACTGGACAGAGGGGAACAATTGGCCACAAATTTTAAGTAGCTAACTGAAATTACTCAATTGAGTGGCTACTGAGCAACGGTGTTGCAAGTGGCTGTACGCGCTATTGTATGTAGGTTGGTAAAATAGTTTCCTGGGGAGAAAGACCATTACACACACACACACACACACACACACACACACACACACTAAATGATACGTGTTAGCTTAGAATGGAAATAAAAAAGACGAAATTTCACACATGGATTATCCCTTACACCACAAAAAAATACTATCCATCACATCAACTATACCGTGTAACATCTCCTAAACATGCTATCCTGTCTTACGTTTTAGCTTAGAATGTTAATGAAGTGGATGAAATCTCACAAAAAGACTATCCCTTACAACACTAAAATTAATATCCATCCGTATTCTATTCAACATCTCGTGCACACAATATCACAAGCCGCCATCTTTAGAGCTTAGTTTAAGAGAAGACGAAATCCCACAAAAATGCTTTCACATAGTTTATATAACATCCCACATTCCACTCTATCCCAAATGCCCTTTGTTAGCTTAGAATGTAAGAGACGTAGAATATATCTCACAAACATAATACGATATCCACATCTCACATATACCATATCTCGCCGCTTACACACACGCACACACACACACGCACACACACACACACACACACCTCGTGTTGGCTTTGAGCAGAAGAGGAGATGAAAGCAAATAAAATGCATGCACCTTATATGCCATCCAACATCTCATAAAATACTATTCATTAATCATCTATCACCTAATACATCATTTAAAATCTCTAGAATTAGATAAGAGTGTAAGAAAAGGCAATGACAGCTCACAAAATATCTATCCCTAAAACCACAAAAATAATATACATCACACCATCCAATACATTATGCTCACGATCCAAACACCATATTTTACCTTAAAATGTATGAGAAGGAGATCATGTCTTATACAGTATACTATCCCTTACATTACAAAAAAATAATAGCCATCGAATCTACTATACCTTTCAACTAGATCACATGGATTATTTACAAGGTCCTGTGTTTACATACAATGTAAAGGAAGGATATGAAATAAAACAAAACATTCTATTACATACCTTATATACCATCCGTTTCCTTAGCATATCATGTATACACCTTTAATACCATCCGTCTCACTCGCGCACCTTTTTTACCATCCGTTTCCCTCGCGTACCTTTTATACCATCCGTTTCCCTCGCATACCATTTATACCATCCGTTTCCCTCACATACATTATATACCATCGTTTCTCTCACATACCTTATATACATCCGTTTCCCCCATACACGATCCAGTATTTTTTTAAAATAAAAAAACGTACTGTGTCAACTTATTGCGTAAGAAAACGAAACATATACTATCCGTTAAACCTAAATAATATTATTCATCAAACCATCTAAACCAGGGGTCACCAACACGGTGCCCGCGGGCACCAGGTCGCCCCCAAAGACCACATGAGTCGCCCGCAGTTCTGTTCTAAAAATAGCACAACTCAGCTGCGTATAAAATTGTATTTTATTCTGTTGCTATTCTTGTTTTAATCACACCTGCATTTATATAGAATTAAAAAATGACAATATCTTAAAAATATGTTTCTTATACATGAAGTTTAGACAAGGTTTGGTGAACTCTAACGTACTCCAGTTCGAAGGTCAGTATGTGCGTGTGATAATACAGTGCTCGTGGAGAGTAAGCTAGCGGGAGCATCGAAAATTGGCGCTGAACGCAGTTTCTTGCCTCAAAAATATGGCAGAAAAAAGAAAGAAAACCTATCACTTTCACAACGAATGGGAGTCGGAGTTCTTTTTTACGACTGTGAAAGAAACCTGCGTTTGTCTTATATGAGGAGCGACTGTAAAACGGCAAAGCGGCAAAATTTGGAGAGACACTTTACTACGAATCACAAAAACTACAATGCTAACTACCCACCTGGAAGCGCACTACGGGCAGAAAAAACCCTTGAGCTAAAGACAGCTTAGGGTGAGCGACAGGCTTTTTTCACAAGGCCGGCGAAAAAGTCACAAAAAGCAACCGAAGCCTCTTTTAGAGCTACGCATTTCCTGATTAAGAAGAAGAAGGCATTTCAGACGTAGAAGTTGATAATTGCTAACACTGTTTTTAAAGATGAGAAATATGGATCCGATGTAATCGCCACTCTCTCCGACGTCCAACCGGGGGCATCTACGATGGCTAGACGAGTGTCAGCTTTGTCCAGTAACTTGGTCGATCAGCTGGACCGGGATCTGGCGAGGTGCAGGTGGCTTAGCATCCAGTGCGACGAGTCCGTAGACAGCAGTAGTACAGCGCAGCTGATGGTTTTTATCCGGATGGTGTTTGAAGATTTCTCCACAAGAGAAGAATTCCTGACACTACTGCCCATAAAGACAACTACGAGGGGAGTTGACATTTATAACACAGTGAAGGAGTTTTTCTTGCAGAAAAGGTACTATTGGAAAAGCTGGTAGCGGTGACCACAGATGGGGCTCCTGCTATGATTGGCCGACATGCAGGTTTCATCGCTCACTCTAAAGGTGACCCAGACATCCCAAAATTTCTGCATTACCACTGCATCATTCACCAGCAGGCATTGTGTGCAAAAGTGATCTGCTTTGGGCACGTGATGACTCCCGTTGTGAAAATCATAAACAATATCCGCTCCAAAGCAAAACAGCATAGGAGTTTCAAAGTGCTATTGGATGAGATGGCAGCTGAACATGGTGAACTGCCACTACACACAGAAATCAGATGGCTCAGCAGAGGACGAGTTTTACTTCGTTTTTTGTCACTTTTGGGTGAAATCAAAGAGTTCATGCTGTCCAAAGGCGAAGACGTCTCACTGCTAGAGGACACAGAGTGGACACTTGGCCTTGCATTTTTGACGGACATTACTGGGAAACTAAACCACTTGAACTGCGAGCTGCAAGGTAAAGGCAAGACTGTTGTTAATATGATAAGTGCTTTAAATGCATTTAAAGCCAAAATTAACATTTTCTCTGTGTATATACAGAGACAAAAAGGTGCTGCACTTTCCATCTGTGCAGTCAGCGCTGAAAGACAATGCTTCTGCATCTGATACATTTGACAAAGTTGCAGACAAGTACTGTGAAGTCATAAACAGACTTGGGCAAGAGTTTGAGAATAGGTTTTGTGACCTTGATCAGCTTGAGCCATATGTATCATTCATTTCCAATCCTTTCATAAATGTGGACACAACAAGCTTTGCTGAGCAACTAAGTACAACGTTCAACTTGGATGCTGGACAGGAGGAGATTGAAATCATAACATTGCAAAATGACCTCCACCTCAAAGCCTACCAGGCTGCACCAACCTTTTGGTGCCTTGTTGACACAGAGAAGTACAGTGGTGTGTGCACAGCAGCTATGAAGGTTGCCAGCCTGTTTGGTTCTACCTATCTATGTGAATCAGCATTTTCTGACATGAACTTCATCAAGAATAAACACAGAACACGCCTCACTGATGCACATCTGAAAGAGTCACTCACAGATGCAGTGTCAAGTTACACACCAGATTACAATACAATGGTAAACAGCATGCAATGCCAGTCTTCCCACTAACAAAGAAAATGATACCAGATGTCAGTGGAAACATGTCAGTGCCATGGCAAAGTTTAATTAAAATATTGAAGAATTGTTCAATTTAAAATGTGGGTTCATGACATGTAACAGTTATTATTTTGTTAAAAATACAGCAGATTGGGTCATTAGTTCAAAATGTGACAATAGTTATTTAAAAATATTTAAGTTTTTTCACTACATTACAGACATTACAATGTACATAATTGATAACGTTTTGAAACATGGTGCAACATAGTTCATGATTTGTTTAAATGGTTTGTCAGTGGCTAGTGAAATTGGGACATTTTTCCTAAGAAATGTAATGTAAGTGATCATCTGAAAATTTAACAATTACTGAGATAAATAGAAATAAAGTGCTGAATATTGATATATGTTTCTCACATTGTCATTGTTGGTACTTATTGTGAAAAATCTATAACGTGATCAGAGTCTTCACATTATTAATAATGTATAAGGCAAACTAAGCAAATTTGTTATTTCAGAAGAGTGTATCAAACTGGTAGCCCTTCGTATGACTCGGTACCCATGAAGTAGCTCTCAGCATCAAAAAGGTTGGTGACCCCTGATCTAAACCATTAAACATCCCATTACCATCCAACACCACATATACAGCATGACAAGCGACCTGTGTTAACTTAGAATGTAAGAGGAGATAAAATCTCACAATATACTATCACTAACATTGCAAAATACAATATATATATATATATATATATATATATATATATATATATATATATATATATATATATATATGTGTGTGTGTGTGTATATATGTATATATATATATATATATATATATATATATATATATATATATATATATATATCATCACCCAACACACAAGATGAACTGTTAGCTCAAACTCATGCCAGCGATTACAAAGACGACGCGAGTGCGCCTGCATCACTTCTCTCCAATTCAGACAAAACCAAGAGTCATGATTCAAGCCAAAGAAATTAATTCGTCCCCTAAAAGTATTGTCTCATCAAGTAGTGTGTAAAACTAAGACCAATTAAAGTTTGTAATCAAGATGAAACGATGACATCTTTTCAAGAAGAAATCAGACATTATGCGACAAAATAATTCATGTCACTCAATACTTTCCAAATGTGTTAGTAGACGTTTGTGCTAGCGATGTTGAATATGATATGATTATCTCATATTCTATACCATCTGCATCCAAGAGAGAGAGAGAGAGAGAGAGAGAGAGAGAGAGAGAGAGAGAGAGAGAGAGAGAGAGAGAAACGGTGGTAAATCTGCTAGAATGACAGAACCAATAAGACCTGTAAAGAAAGAAATATGTTTAGTGCCTCATGACGAACATGTTTAAAATTTTTTATATACCCAAAAGTGAACAAATTTGAGAACGATGCCATTTACCAACACGGATAAATTAGCCGGTTCAAGCCATTGGTTACCATGTCTTTTTTATATCATGTACATATTTTGGTACCTACGAAAGGTAACACACGTGTTACTACATTGGGTGGCAGCCGAACGGGGACTAGTGGTTCGAGAGATGGACAGACTTATTCCAGTGCAGAGAGAACGAATGGAAAAAGACGGAAATGTAGGTCAACATTTTTGTTCTGTTATATTTTAATACTATGATAGCACGATAATAATTAAGACAACGATATATTCTTTGTTTTATAAAAATGATAATGGACATCTGTTGGGTATCCCAATTTAGGAGATGTCATGTTTGACAGAAAAAGCTACAAACACTGTGGCAAAGTCTTCTTCAAAACTACGGACATCACCAAAACAAAGTCTGGTTCTACTGAACTCCTAAGCAACAAAAAGAAGAAACAAAATAGGGCATATATTGTTCGATGTTCCTGAACGCATGTTTTGATTTTATAATTTGACTTTACTATAGGCAGGGTCATATAAGGCAGGATCATAGAAGCCAGTGAAACTCGCGTTATTGTTGACAAAACCGTGTGTTTTCTTCTCTGTTAGATCGAATGTTAATTTTTTTCTCCCGTGATATATGGCAGTGCTAGATACTAAATAGGATACATGATATACTACGTTCAAGTCAATTTTAAGATTTTCTAATCGTCCAATGCTTTTCTTCTGGACAGAAATCCTTCTACAAGTTTTAGGGGTGTACACAAATTACAAGAGAAACGGAACAGTTCACGCAAATAATGTGACTACTGGTCACTGAAGCCCCGAGTTACCAAATGGTCTAAAGCGCTCTCCGTTACTGATCACTGCCATCTCATCGTTTTGCGTGGGTTCGAGTCTCGGATTCAGCCAATGTGGGTATGTGAGAAAGCTTGCCAGTTGCTTCTCGTAGTTCTTACCGGGGTTTTCCCAGAGTTCTTCCTACACCATGATTGCTGGCCACCATGTATAGCCTATCTTGTGCTGAAAAATGGCGTTATACCCTACAACAACAACAACTACTACTAGTTACATTTGTGGAGCGGTATTTATATCATTAGGAATTCAAAGAAACATTATAATTATAGGAGAGTAGTATTCCTACTTTATGAAACAGCACACTTACGTTCTTCTTATGGCATATTTGTTTTAGAACCGTTCAGTTAACCACACATTCACATAGAAAATCACATCCAAAACAAACATTCATATTTTAAAATATTACAAGAGTGAACTAAAGATGTAAAGGTGTAAAAAGATTCCAGAGTACAGTTCATCCAAAACAAACCGTGATGTATTTTGGAATAAGACTCGTACAATTTCTTTAGGACCGCTCATAGTAAAGTTGTTCAATATGTTAGCTTTATGTTTTAAATTTATTTTTGTCTTGTAAATCGTCTAGCAGCGAGGCACAGGAAAACACGGTCTATTTCGTTACTGCGTGAAAAACTACTATAGTCGATTCAAAGCGAACGCTACAAGAAGATAAATATAGCCAATGAAATCGCTTATTATGAGTGACGCATTGTTTTGTGTTAAGGTTGTGGGACCAAAACATTGCCCAGATGCTAGCGTTTGCACGGCATCAGACTCTCTAGTGTATCGACTGTCAATCCTTCTATCGTGTATTGTACCATTTTTCTTACCACACTGTATACTGTACGGTGACAAGTATTGGTTCGAGTTTTGAAATGGACACCCCTTTATTTTATCTCACTTAGACATTTAGACACCCACATCGATAACGAGTGAAGGGTTTTAGTATTGAGTAGCTGTACATTTTTCTTCTTTCAAACTAATGAATGTTGGTGTTTATATGAAGTAAGGAAGCAGTTGTCATTTTGTCGTGCGATTTATTTCTTATGTGGTAGGTTTCAGAAGATTAATTGTCCTTTCAATTATGTTGGCTAGAATTTAAAACTTATTACAAAAATTGAAAGTTGCAACAAATAAGTAGCATTATCATCAAGAGAGAAGGTACCGTGCCATTAGGGCACATACGGACTCCAAAAAACACGCACTGTTCGGTAACGATGTCTCCTTTTCTCTGGCATTTCCACTTTGTTGTGAACCACGATGTCTACCAACCCTGATTTAAAAAACTACCTTTATCGACAGACGCGACGACGTCACCTTTGTCGACAGACGTGACGACGTCACCTTTTTCGACAGACGCGACGACGTCACTTTTGTCGACAGACGTGACGACGTCACCTATTGCTCTTACGTTGCTGCACCTACAAAGGTCCAAATTACGAGACAGAACAGTGGGTTGGGAAGTTTTCTGGATTTTATCTAAACAACAACTGTGAAACCCCTATGTTCCACTTCTGTTTGTGATAAAGACTGGTGGTATTTCACATTTTATGATGTCGAAATGTCGACAAGCCAAAGAAAGTGATGTGACTTTAAGTTTTGGACACTTGCCCACTCTCCACTGTACAAATGTCATTAGAAAAAATATTTTCCAATTTTTGCCAAAAATCAAGAACAGCCACACTTGCCATCAATCTGTACTTCTTTATTTGTGGATATCAAACAGATCCGTCTAAGCTGAATAAGGTCTTCAATAATGTCACCTTTTCTTTTCATAAATATCAAAGCCTGTACGTTTATTTTCCCTATTCCGCCATGTACTGACCATGTGGTATGTTTCCTAGAGACAGAAGCAATTCTTAAGAACAGTTTGAATTGAGGTTTCTCTGTTTATTATTGTTTCACGTTGTTGGTCCATGAGAGATTACATATACATACGTTCTTAATGGGACAGGCATTTCTACGAATGTCTGTGCCTTTGTTAATTTGGATTTGTTGGGCAGACATCGTTAATCTTTAATTCTACTTTGCGATGCATTTCTTTTGATAGAATATGTAAAGGTTTTATCTTGTTTAGTCATTTTCTTTTACACAATATATATATATATAGCATGCTATGTTTAGTTTTCTAATTTGTACCTCTACAAAAGTTTGTCCTGAAAGGGGATTGAAACTCCATGTCACGCGGACGTGAAGGAAAACATTTTACTTAGTAGTTTTCTGTATTATGCTCATTCTGATCATGACTGCCTTGCATCATTGTGTTTCTGAGGTCGTATTTCATCTTATGTATTTAAAGGTATCAATGGACAGGCAGCTTGACTCATACTCATTGAATCTCAGTGAACTTGAGCTTTCTTAATTCATCCAAACACCAGATTCTCTGCTTTGAAAGAAAAGAAAAACAGATACTCAGTATTGTAAACCTTTTCTTCCTTTCCGATGTATGGACGCGATTGTCAGAATGTCTAAGTGAGGTCAAAAAAGGGTGTTCCAAATATGCAGGGTGTCCGTTTCATAATTCGGACCAATACTTGTCACCGTTCAGTATAAATTCTGGTAAGAAAAATGGTACAATATACAACAAAAGGATTGCCAATTGACACTCTAGATAGTCTATCTGCCCTGCAAACGCCCTAGGTAATATTTTGGTCGCACAGCTTTAAACAAAACCAAAAGCGATTTCTTTGGCTTGGTTTTTTTTTCATGCCGCGTTCGCTTTGAATTGACTTCAGCAGCCTTTGACACCGTGACGAGAAATAGACCATGTTTTCCTGTGATCCACCCCTTGGAGATTTACCCAACAACAACAAGAAAATATTAAGAATAATAAAACTAGCACACAAACAATTGTATCATGAGCGATCCAATTGAAATTGTGTCAGTCTTATTCCAAAATAAATAATAATAATAATAAATGAAGACTTCTTTTTGTATAGCACCTAATCTTTAGAAGCTCTAAGCACTTTACAACATATGTAATGATAGGACTACCAACCCCCCGTGAACAAAACCCAATTAAATTAGAAAACATCAACATTGCTGACAATATTTAATGTATGAATCATTATTAGGTCTTAAAGTTTGTTCCTGCTATGGGCAGCCGTCGCCGCCAAAATTACATTAACCAAATGATTTAACCTAGCAAATGAAATGATCAATCCAGATTCCAAATGATGTGGTGTCACATGAAATGATTTAACGAACAAAACCGAATGATGCTTTCAAGTTTCAAATGACGTGGTATTAAATGAAATGATTACGTATGAAATGAAACGATTTAACCCAACAAACGGAATGATCAATTCAGATTCCAAATGATGTGGCGTTAAATGAAATGATCTGGCATTAAATAAAATGATTTAAAGAACAAAACGGAATGATGATATATGCTTCCAAATGACGTGCTATTAGATAAAATGATGTAGTCTAACATGAAATGATTTAACTCAACAAATGAAATCATGAATTTAAATTCCAAATGATCTGGTATTATATAAAATGATTTAAAGAACAAAACGGATTAATGAAATCTGGTTCCAAACCATACATTATTAAATCATAGTACGTAGTATGAAATAAAATGATTTAACTCAACAAATGAAATGATGAATTCATATTCCAAATGATATGATATTAAATCAAATGATTTAAATAACAAAAGGGATTGATGAATTCTGCTTCCAAATGACGTAGTATTAAATGAAATTATGTAGTCTTGAATTAAATGATTTAACCCCAAAAAGGAAATGATGTATTCAGATTCCAAATGATCTGGTATTAGTTGAAATGGTCTGAATGGCAGAATGGAATGATCAGCTCATGTTCCAAATGATGTGGTATTAAATGAAACGTATTGAAAGTAAACCATCTGATCAAAATACGAATCAGCTAGCGTAAATCCAAACAATCACAGGGGGCTCTGTTATCTATGACGTATGATGTCAGCACCCCGAAACAGAATCGACGGTCGTATTTACAGCATTCGGCTGAGATTTTTGCATACGACAGTTGCAGAGCAAAGCAAAGGCAAGTGTTTCTTTTCGTATTGTATAAACAAGAGCCACGTTTTCCAATCAGCATAAAGTGATTTTATCCACATTAATGAATATGCGTGTATTTTTTTCTTTCTTCAAGTTCTGCCCTGTACTGCGCGAGTTTCTTCTGCTTCAACACAGCGAGATCTATCAACTAAGGAAATTAAATCTTGATTTTATTTGATCATTATTAATTAACATGTTTAATGACCTTACACACTAAGTCAAAAATGTGTTTCCTGTCACTTTTGGTATATTTTACATTACCGTCCCGACGTGCATACTCGTTATTCGTCCAAGGTTTATTTATTTATTTATTTTATTTATTGTCATGGTAGCTTATAACTTTTCAGTACTGACTAATTTTAAGATAAACTAATAACAGCGTTGTCTCCAAAGTTGCATAATCCTGTTTTTTTTTGGTGGCTATAATTTAAATGTATTACCAGTAAACGGTAATATATGGCTATATGTATATTAGAAGTAACACTGAAGAAACTATGACCAATAAAATATTAAAATATTAATTTGAAATAAATAATTTATTGAAGTCCATGAGATGGAGTCCTCCTTTTCTCCTATATTTTTATCATGTGTATTTTGGTAATTTGTGGATCACTTTTGTATAAATTTTATTATAAACGATTCAAATTTATTTTGATATATAAATTCAAATCCGATACGTCCAATTCGTACCAAATCTAGTTGTATACATACGATTTCGCAATTTGTATTTTTCCAAATAAACTTCTTTGCCTATCATTCCATATTTGTTTCTAATTTGTAGACAATTAAGCATTTTACTGACTTTCCCTAGATTTATTCCTAGTTCTTTAACTTGATTTCGTATGAGTTTTGTAGGGAACCATTGATAATTCTCCTTCCATTTGCCTATAAGTAGTAGGTTTTACACTCCTCCCTCATGTTAGTTACTCTTGCTCCTCGGACTCTTTTATGATTTTGGATTGCATCATGTAGTGCCTCTATCCCTGTTTCGTACAGTAATATAGATAATGGAAAACCCTGTCTTACAGAACCGTTTATTGAGAACGGATTGGTTTTTGCACCACTGGTCTGTAACAATGATTTTATTTACTTATAAAGTGTTTAATCCAGTTTTGGAATACATTTCCAAATCCAAATTTATGCAATATCTGCAAAATATAGCTCAGTTATACCATATCAAACACCTACTGATCAGTGAGTATTAAAGCGCCATCAATATTAGATGTTTCCATTTAATCTATTATTGTCTTTATTAAAAGAATATTATTCTGCATATTTCTGCGTTTTTCACCATACGTTTGGTTTGGATCTTTTATGTACCCTAGTATTGGTTTAACTCTATTTGCTAAATATTTACTGAGCATTTTGCTATCAGTATTAAGTAACGAGACTGGTCTCCAATATTTTAAGGTCTGAAGTCTATCCTTTGTTTTTGTAGATTAGTGTAATAACTCCTGTTTTCATACTTTTTATCATTTCTTGATTTTGTTTATAAATAGTTATGTAGAGATTTTTCATTCTTGGAATTAAATATGTTTTTAACTTTTGATAAAACTCGGGCGTTATCCCATATAATCCCGGATCTTTATTCATAGTTAATTGGTCAATCGCTTTATCTATTTATAATTATCTTCTTCTTCTTCTTCTTCTTCGTCTTCTTCTAATAATAATAATAATAGTAAAACTACTACTACTACTACTACTACTAATAATAACAATAATAATGTTATTATTATTATTATTATTATAATTATTATTATTATTATTATTATTATTATTATTATTATTATTATTATTATTATTATTATTATTATAATTATTGGTGGTGGTATCTCCTAACTTTACTATATGTATTTTGCTGTACTATAGGTACATATTATTTTACTGTACTATATGTACATCTTATTGTGCTATTTTATGTACACCTTATTGTGCTATTTTATGTACACCTTATTGTGCTGTACTCTATGTACATCATATTGTGCTGTACTTTATGTACATCTTGTTGTCCTGTACTTTATGTACATCTTGTTGTGCTGTACTATATCTACTCCTTGTTGTGCTGTAATGTGTGTACACCTTATTGTGCTCTACTGTGTATAGTCTTAAAATTTTTGATGGGGTATTTATGTTTCCTTAGTGTTATGTAAAAGGTTGTTCGTTCGAGCCTGTTTGTTTTCTTCTTCGCCTTGCTCGAAGATATTTCCCTTGTATTTTTTTTGACCTTTGCTAGAGGTCGCCTAGGTCTCAGAATCTGTTATATGTAGTGGTGCTATGATTGTGTGTGTGCTATTTTATATATATGTTTGAGACAGCAATTTTTGAATAAGTGTTATTTTTCCCCCGTTCTATTTTTTTTTCGACTCATTTGGATTTAGGACCCGATATATATTATTATGTTATATTCGATTAAATTGTTTTGGTTTTTGAATTCTGACGATGGAAAGGTGTACCATTTTTATATTCCTCTTTTTTCTTCTTCTTGGGAATTTTTTTATATATTGTTTTAATTTAGTACTAGTATGTGTCGTTCCTCGTGGTAGTTCTAGGAGTATCAATAGGTATGTTACGCTCGATTCAAGGTCCACACCTCTATATTTTCATTATGTTTCTCATGAGTCGGGTTAGGCCTCCTTTTTATTAATTTATCTAAATATTTTAATAGAAAGAATCCAAACTTGTTTGTTTTCCACATTTGGATTGGTCAAACCATATAGTACGGGAGCTGTATGGCTTTAAGATAGATAAAGAGTTTGTAAAATATTAATCTATGAATTAGCCCCTGTTTGTGTTTTATATCTGTACTTGGTCTGTTTATGTTCTACATGGGGTATTTTTTCAAAACTCTTTCACGTGCCTGTCCTTTCGCGTAGCGACATGTGATTTAGCCCCATGCTATTATAGTCTTTAGTTTCCCCATGTATATTTTTTCTATATAAAAGAAACTAAAAAAGAAGAAAAAAAAACAACAACAAAAAATATAAAAAAAAATTAATCACTCTTTTTCTCCCTTATACTTCTAATTACCTCTTTATCATAATTATTTGCCCACAGGACATCATGGTGTCTACTATGTACTCTGTAATTCTGTATAATTTTTTATTTATTGCAGTCTTCATATATTTGACTTTAATATCTCCTCCCTTTGCTTATTTCTTATATCACTTTCGATTAACATGTTTTCCTGCTCTCGCACTGTATCATGGTGTGTAGTTTACTAAAAGGGGATTTTTTCACACAGTGGACATTTTGTCCATACTCTGACCATGTCACGTCTCACTGCTACCTCTCCTATCAACCATGCATTGTGCATGTATTTCAAGCAGAGGCTTTGTATTTTTATGGAGCGTAATTTGGTCCAATGCCCCCATGCTCTTTTCCAGTTAATATCTATGTTCTCCTGTTCTACTTTACATTTAGTGTTTTTTTCTCCCTCTCTTAATGTATCTATATTAGTTTTTCCTCCTTTTTATATCCCTATATTTGGTTAGTATTTCTTTGATATGTGTCAATTTTCTTGGTATTTCATTTTTTTAAATATACACGTTTATTATTTTTATAAATGACACACCCCTCTTCTCATTTTGAACATAAACCAGTAGATGTATATTCTCTCCCAAATTCGATGTTGGTATTGCTTTAATCTTTTTAAATATATTTATAATATTTGCAGTCTTTATCAAAATAGGGGTGGGAGAGTGCTTGTCCTCCTCTCTTGTGCTCTATATAAAGTTTCCCTCTTGACGTAGCGGGTCTTAAAATCCCATATGTAATTAATAATCTTCTTATCTAGTTTTTCTAAATTTTTATTTTCTATGTCAATAGACTTGGTAATAAAATTTATATTCGCGTACATGTACGTTTTGGCCACTTGGGCCCGTTCCATTAGACATTATAGTTTTCATGTTCTTCTCTTATCCAAAAATAAATGTATAATGCATTCACTCTTTCTTTTTTTTTAAAGTGTGGTGGTAATCCTGAGTGATTTCCTCTCCAGCTCCCTATTTTCAGTATTAAAGTTGTTTCATGATTTATTTTTTACCCAGAGGTCTTCCCAAATTTGTCAAATTCCTTCACTAGGTGTTTAAAGGAATTTTGGTCTCCAAAAAAGTTCGTATAATCGTCTGCATGATGTTGCATTTTTATTTCGTACTTAGAATTTCAATTGCTGTCAGTCTAATAGCATAGATAGCATTCCACATAGTCTGGAGTTATGTTTTTAGCAATCTCGTGATTCAAAAAGTGATATTTTACAAATAACACACGAACGTGATTAATGTTGAATTTGAATAACACTGTAATATTTAGCATTTCTCTCAATTATTCACTCGTTGTTCCAGGAAAAACAATGTAACACATGTATTACACATGTAATAGCTTCATTACTTGCGATGAAAGTGTGATTTTATAACTATTTAAACATTGTATCACTTCCAGTTCATTGCCTCTTCAAATCAACACAATTCCATTGCCTGCAATGACAAATGAACGCAATCGACTCTAAAGACAGTTTTGCCATTCTTGATATTCCATTTCACTCTGTTGATATGTTACCACAAAATCAAATTCTGGCTCAACAGGATTGGCGTCGTTAGTAAACTTTATCATGGAAGAATTGAGAAAATGTAAAGAGCGTATGTCAAATAGGATGGAAGCAGCGAACATTATAAGGACTCAAGTACGTAGAATTGAGATTTTAATGGAGGACTCCCTGCAGGATGTATCAGTGCCTGTGGAAGTGATTAAGCTACTCGGACAAGCTCGTAGTATCCTTGACAAAACCGATATTAATTCTATGCCAGTCAGCCAAGACCACCAGTAAAGAGCCTCGCATGTCTATACTGGGCATAGGGGCAGACCTCTTTATGACATAAGAAAGGAACAACTACAATTTTTCATTTTTATCGGTAATTTCTTAACTCAACTGACACACTAATATGCTGTATACAGTAAGACCTGTCCTGAAAGACCACTGCTATGTGAGACCACCTGTCATGAGAGACCACAATCTCAGTGCACAAATTTATTGATTATATAACATCGTGACCTGTTATGAGAGACCACCTGTCTTATGAGACCAACACTTTTGGGTAACAGAGTTGGTCTTTCAAGACATGTTCTACTGTTATGTACATGCTCCATTGTTATCCATTGTTATCCATTGTTATCCCCTAACACATAATCAGTGTTTACTACTTCCAACTTCTTTATTTCTCTGATGTTCGTGTTCAATATTTGATACTGCTTCCGTATGCAAGCAAATCATAGAGGTGTCATTTTAAAGCGTTGATAGTTTTCAATATTGTAATACATGACATTCTTTCTTTAGTATCATTAAAAATGTATATGTTTAATATTTAGTGACCAAATTGAGCAAATATAAAGGACAACTGTTGTATACAAATGTAAGAGATATGTAACACCAACAATTTCCGGAATTACTGTCCCGTTTGATTCGAAACGCCATCAAAATGATAGTGCATGGCACTCTAAGGTGACAGTCAGGTTAGAAATTATGAATAAAATGACTAAGTTTTGTTTTGCTTTCCTTCATGTTGATGCCTTTTCGTTTTAACATCGATGTGTGTGTGTGTGCGTGCGTGCGTGCGTGCGTGTGTGTGTGTGTGTTGGGAGGTTTGCAAATAAATGGGAACATGTACGAATATTTTAGTCCTTAAAGAACCATGCATTGAAATTTAATATATAGTACTGTCAAAGATTTAAAATGATATTCTACAATCGATATTTGTTACCGCCGTACATTATACGAGAAATTGTGTTTTATTTGGTTTGTTTGCATGATTCTTTCATGTAGTGCATTGTTTCAAAATTAATTGAATTATTTCATAACGCTAAACTTTCATCAAGTGGAAAGTATATAAAAAAATAGGATATTATTAAAAACATATATACTATGCGTCTGAAAATAACCATTGCTGTTATTTTTGTTTTAATTAAATAATATTTTTATTACCAATTGCTGTAAAACATTATTTAAAAAAAAATTCTGACAGTTTATATTCATATTGTATTTGCATCACTTAATAAAACGTCACACGTGATTGGGCCATTTCATCGTGCTTCGACCTCATGCATTTTAGTTACGTCAACTGCTTTCATGCATCAGAATTTCACGCGCAGTTTGAAAATTATTATTTTATTTTCATGTTTGAAACTTTATTAGTTGGATGTTTGGAATACAAGTTAAATGGCTAATACTTCATAGTGTAAGAATAACTATAATATATACCTTATGATGTGTACAAACGTTTGCCCACGAAATCTGATGATTTTGAACCGTCGTGATCGCACTTGGGCTCAAAAGTTTTCCTGGTGCAAATTTTGTAATATCATACACATATAATTAAAATGTGTATATAGTGATTGTTAATGTTTTATATACGCTGAAATGTTGTGTCTTAGACCTTACTAACCGATTTATATTCTCTCTATTATATCCACATAACATAAACCTTTCTATGGAAAATCTTTCTCGTGGTTTGGACAATTATTTGCAATAACGTCTGTATTAATTTTTCTACAGAAAATTACTTTATAACAGGACATATGGCAAGTTTGCTTGGGGTAAGCAGGAGAACTGTAGAGCGGAGACTAGCAAACTTCCGTTTGACTCATGGGATACGATTCAGTGATATAAGTGAAAATGAGTTAATATCGATGGTGCATTAAATAATCAACAACTTTCCTCGTTCAGGTAAGAGTTCTTTTTCTTCAACTAAATGACTTCTCTGTGTACAGTAAAATAGTTGTAATATATGTTCATTGATTTGAATATTGATATATAAGTTTTGACATTTTTATTGTGGATGGGGCTTTGTTTTTCCGCTACTGTTTTTAAAGATCAATTACCGACTCTAGCTTTGTAATGACTCCTGGTCATTTTTCCATACAGCGACTTTGCCCAACATAGCCCAATCGCTGACTAAAAGATATTTATACAATAACTGACGTGTGTTAAAAACCCATTTTTATTTGCAACAAGAATGGTATTTAAACATTTTAAAGGAGACCAGACATAAAACAAATCCTTTTATGTATGTAATTCTTGACAAATTTTAATTAGACTGTACTGTTTATAAATTCAATATCATGGGCTGAAGATACCACGATTCCGTAAATTGACGAGTTTTTTTCCGATATTTATGAGTCAACAGATCACGTGGTCCCGTGACGCAATACTATACATTCCTCAAATGTAAACAAAATATGGCAAGCGAGACAAACATGAGGAAACCATATTTGCTTTGCACTTTTAAAAGTTGAATCTTCTTCCGAGATATGAGAACGACATCACCCCTGTTGCTTAAAAACAGACTTGCCTATGCCAATATGGCGACTATGTTACTTACAAAAGTCCCGTTTGATTCGAAACGCCAACAAAATGATAGTGCATGATTTTTATCTGACCTCTTTTCGTTTAATCACTGCTATTTAAACTGCCCAAGGGATATTTGTTTATATCAATTATAATCATTACAGATTACCTTTGATACATTATACGTGTAACAGGCATGGGCTGAAAGTGTTTGGTTTTAAATAATTTTTTTAATTTTTTTATAGATTACTGAAAATTATGTTTTCTCGAAACAAGACCGTTTCCATTTGATTAAAGTCAGATCTCAATTTCACATTGGACAGTGGTGATATGATTTAGATTGAAAATCTTGAAAATACATTTACTCATTTCCTCATCATGATAGGCGACGGGCTGTTATATTTTTATTAGCAATGATGGTGAAAATAAAATATCTGGAATTGACTGTTGCATTTTGTGGTCATTTACTCAGCCTTCTGACTATTTTCGTAACATATACGTTCGACACTTTTCCCATGATTTAAAATATCCATTGGTATGTCTGGAACAGTTTTAACTTTTAGTATAGAGCTGCTATTTTTCGGGATCCCTCTCGTAACATTTCTTTGTGAAATGTAATGAGCACGGAGTGTTGTATTGTGTTGAATTGAAATAGACTCTCTTGTAATAATGTATCCATACATTCTTTATGCCTTATCGTTTCGAAAAGAGAAAAATGTGTTGTCCACAGCCTTTTTTAATGTGCTATTTACACCGGTAAGCAATACAGAATCGCCAGTCGGGATGCTAGAGTCGCTACTATGACGTCACATCACAAGATTAACCGAATAGGTGCGTAAGTTTTGCACACAAGATCATGGAAATTCAGCTCATAGAACATATGCCAATATTTAAATATTGGCATTGTGGTCACATATGATACTTCAGAATAAGGTTTCCTTCTATTGTGTTGTTATTATTATTCTATAATTCCATTGGTTTCTGGTCTCCTTTAAAACATGATCAGTGCTTTCATAAACTTTGACGATATCGTTTATCTGCCGGTGATTGTCATAGACTTTCAAGTGCAGTTCGATTTGCATGTAAAGCTTTAAGGCATTTGACTGTCTTGGTCCGAAGTTAATCAGATTCAACAAACCGACGATCTTGCATAGATTTATCCTAACAAATTTCAAATTCAGTCAAGTGGTCTGCTACTTCTGCAGCGATCTGGACACGACTAAGCTTGAAAATTACAACAACAAAAGCGTGCTTATAGGTGTGAGTATGCTTATAGGTGTGAGTATGCTTATTTACACAAGCATTTATCATTAACTCTTAAGGCGAAAGTGTGCAACTTAGATCACGACTTTATAGAGACTTTCACATTCTGAATAATTGTACGCTTCCCAATGTTTGGATACATTTATAGGTTTTAATAAATATATGTATATAAGTACAATTTTAGATAGTAAATTATTTGAATTGCCCCCAAAATGAAAACCTCATTGTATGGAAAACAAATAATTTAGGTTTGCAACTGTCATTCTGTGGAAAGAGACCAATACAATTTTAATTCATTAAAGATCCTTAATTATATCCTGGAATGGTATACAGACTGCAAATGTTATATCTGCAAATACATAAATAAGGTTTGTTATGAATTCAATGCTTGTAGTCATGTTTTAAATACTTGTTTCTTTAGGTTTATAGACAATCGAAGATCATCTCATTTCACAAGGTATCCATGTACAAAGAGATAGAATAAGGAGAGCAGTTAGCACTGTAGATCCGGTTGGACAACAATTTAGGCAGTTATGGTGTATATAGCGAAGGGTTTATTCCGTTCCGTCCCCTCTTGCCTTGTGGCATATGGATGGCAATCACAAACTGATACGGTAATGTTCCACTCGGTTACACGACATGCGCAAGCATTAAAGTTGTGTGTAATCTCTAATTGTCAGTACCGAAAGTTTTGTTAATTTAATTTCCTAGGTCCCGAAATTCTAAAATTAAAAGACGCATAATTGTGTTCCAAATTTTCTATATCTTGGCATCTCCGAGATAAAACCTTTCAATTCTGAACACATTTAAGGAGAAAAGTTACAGCATAAAAAAATTCAATCAGTTCTCTTAAATAGTTTAAATATCATGAAACTTCGGCAAAGACATCACATTATCAGATCCATTAATGGAAGTTAGTTACTTGTTAATGTAAGTATTAGCTTAATCCGATATTTAGGATTTTAACATGTTTGGGAGATAAATAATAATAAGCTTGTAACAGAAACAGCTTCAAACATTGGTACAGTTGAAACTCGCCTGTTATTCCAAGTAATGCAACATATTACTCCATTTGTGTAAACAAAGCACAGGCCGAAAAACAATTTGCCTGCATTGGTTATACATATAAAAAAAGAGAGAAATATTATTTCATATTTTTGAGGAAACTATGTTTGATATTCATATGGACATCAATATGTTATTTGGTCATTTAGTATTCATGTTTAATTAAGAAATGACACCAATAACTATGAATCTTACAAATATCTGATCAATACAATGTTTAATATGAATGAATCAAGAATGTGTTGACATTCAGTTGCTTACCAAACTTAATAGGAACACTTGGAGATTTTCCTCATTTATAATGCATTTGTTAGCTACTTTCAAATATCTTAATAACTGCAGTTTACATTTAACACTTATATATGTGGAGTAAAAGCTATGATGGACGACATTCGAGAGTGAGAGATCAAGCAATATGTCAGTGATTTACTTTATATTAGATAACAATACGTGCGGTGTTATCATTGCTATAACCATCCCTTGCAGGAAAAACAATACATTTTCTTGTCGCATATAACGCGGAAAGCGATATACATATATTATGCAGATGGCGTTTTGTAATACACGGATGCATCGATGGTTTCACAAGGCTTATTGTCTACCTAGCTTGCAGCTGTGATAATAGAGCTTCAACCGTTTTAAACCATTTCACTGAAGCCGTTTCCAGATGGGGCCTGCCTTCCCGAGTAAGAGGGGACATGGGTGTGGAAAACGGTGAAGTTGCTCAGTACATGCTCTCACACCCTCGCCGGGGCCTTAATAGGGGAAGTTTTCTAACTGGAAAAAGTGTCCATAATTCGAGGATAGAGAGGCTATGGCGTGATGTGTATAATGCTGTGTTTTCTTTATTTTATGAGCTTTTTGTGTCATTGGAAGTCAATAGCTTTTTTGATCCAGATTCGGAGAAACATGTCTTCTGCTTGCATTATGGGTACAAAAATGTGATAAATGACAGACTGTTCAAGTTTATGAATTCATGAAACAATCATAAATTGAGAACTGAGAACAACAAGACTCCCTGCCAGCTGTTTATACTTGGACTGCAGCGTATACTTAACGAGAATCAAGTAATTGCTAACGAATGCTTCGAAGAATTAGATCAGGTGAGAAGCTTGTTGCATATTAAGCAATGTGGCATATTGGTAAAGAAAGAAACCAGCAAGACTGAAGCGATTTTCAGAAAACTGCTTGTCCAATATCGAGGAACAATTTCTTTTAGCACGGAAAACTTTCACGAGTTTACCATGCAGATATCAAATTACAAATTCGTTTTTGTCGGTTATGTAAGACAGTATATGCTTTTCTCTTAGCCTAAAATTTGTTGTTTGATATTTGGAAGTTATAACTGAGCCACCGTAGCTCATTCTCTTAAACGAATTCATTTCTTAATAGCCAAATTTAATTGTGTCTTTGAATTACTTTTTTTATTATAAGAAAATGAATAAATACATTGCAGACAAAATAGTATTTTTTTCTTCATTTAGGACGCTTTACCAGAGTATGGAATGGATCCAGATGCACCGTTACCTGAGCCAAGCGTTGAAGACAATATCGATGTGCCATCAATAGAGCTACTAAATGAAGAACAGGTGCATTCTTTCAATGCCAAAATGCGTGTAATTAACGTAGCTAACCTTTCTGACATTGAACCATATTTGCATGCTTTAGATTCTGTAGACGAGGTTTTGGAAGTTTGAAGTCGATAATTCATGTATTCTACTACATTTCCGGTGATTATATGGGGTGATTTAACTTTCTGCAATTGCTCAAAGCAGTATTTTAAACGTCTGTTACAACTTTCTTTCATTCCTCTATTTTTAATTAAATTCATCTTAACTCTCTATTTGTAAGATTACAAATGTATTAATAACATAATTTGTGTTCCTTATTCAATAGACTGATGCAATACAGCTCTATGTTTAAATTAATAAAGTAATAATTTGCGCAAGACTTCGTCAACTCAAATCTGAGTATCAAACCTACTCTTAATAGGTATGTCCGACTATACCAAAATCTTATTTAATAGTGTTGATATTTTTTTAAATTATGACAATCCAATAAGCAGTAATAGAACATGCTTTTGATTGAATTCAACTGAAATCTCCGCAGAGTACTCATCTTACCTGTATGATATTATTTATTCGTATTTATACAGATTCTGTCAGCATTATCGAGCATTCTTCTGTGTAATTCAGGGATAGAACTTTACGTTCTGTTTGATGTATATCATTGTAATCCTCCATGATTGATTATATATGTTACCTCATATTTGTCTAAGTTATTTTCAATCAATGAAAATGTCACTTACAATAGTGGAGGCAGTACTTTAATAAATAAATACAAAGTAAATAATTTATTTATCAACTGAAATTTGTGTTCTAGTTCTATCTCTAAGTTTCTTTTAAGTGTTATCATCATCAATGCAATGTGTCCTCTTGTAATTAAACGTAAAATGCGTCGATTTTTCTTAACAGCTATGTCCGCGCGCGTTTATCGAGAACTTAATTAAGTGCTGACCGTGTTTTGATAACTGACTTGTGGAAGTATTTGTTGTATTAAAATTTAGTGACCCCTGTCGTATGTAGTGTGAACTGGCTTCATTTGATCAATCGAACACTGTTATAAATGTTATTGTGTATGTAACATAAACTACCTTAAATGGGAATTAGACTCATCAAGAAAATATAAAGCATTGACGTGTTATATATTTTTTGCGTACACATGTGATGGTTGTTGAAACCAGTTGGAACGATCTTTTATAAGTTGGACAGTATGAAAATAAATTGTATGTATAAAAAATAACAAACAACTTCATTAGAAAAAGCGCGTTATTAAAAATTATTATCGACGTGATTGTAAAATGTGGATTCAGTCAGAAATTGCTTTTTTTTTCATCCCCTATCTCCAAGCAGATTTTGACTGAGGTGAAAAATGTCAGATTACATTTTTCCGAAGTATTTGTTCAAAAAATGCATAGTCAAAAAAGGAAAATAATGCAGTATCATCAGGTAAATGTCCCAAAGGTAAATAAAGGACAGTTATACAAGTTGAACTTCTAGGAAGCATACTTCCATCATCAAAAAATTCAATCTTGGGTGGCATGTATTATCCTAAAACTGGTATCTCTGCAGATGCCGTCACAAACTGTAATATTTTCTCCAATGTAACTTTGGCTTTCTCCGTTCCTCTTCTACCACCTATAAAAAAACAATACAATATATATATATATATATATATATATATATATATATATATATATATATATATATATATATATATATATATATATACGGGACAACGCGCAAAACCAGCATATTTTGTAAAATTTAACAACCGATTAGTTTCCTTAGAATACGAAATGAAAATTTTAAAAAGAAAACTTGCAGTATAGTGAAATGGATACCAAATATATATACGGAACAACGCAAAAACCAGCAGATTTTGTAAAATTTAACAACCGATTAGTTTCCCTAGAATACGAAATGAAAATTTTAAAAAGAAAACTTGCAGTATAGTGACATGGATACCAAATGTTCATAAATGTTTTATCCCAAGGTCAAAGATATAGACTAATCGGAGTGAATTCGAGTGTAATTCAAGTTTTGAATTTGCATACTGAATGCCGTTCACAGTGCGGTGAATACAAACATAGGGGATGGTGGTTGCGTGCTGAAGAGTGATTCTTCTAGCATTATGTTCAGGACTGGGTTTCATACAATACACATTACAGAAAGATTGTTATTTAATAAAATTATAATTGTTGTTTTCACATGTTAATATATTTCATGTGAAACAAAAAGCAATATATTTATTTTTGAACATGTGACTTCAAACCCACTGAAATGTAAATGTCACATTTTTTACACTACACTATGAGAAATATATATATATATATATATATATATATATATATATATATATATATATATATATATATATATACATATATATATATATATATATATATATATATATATATATATCATTTATGCAAACCTAGATAGCTGCCACAAAGAAGGACTGAACATATTGTTTTACAATAAGTCGTAGAAATGTGAATGTAAAATAAGAAACTGTCCACCTCTATGTAGAGGCTATATGAACCTTTCGCATCCAACGTTTTGCAAAATGTGTATAAACTGGAGTCCTAGTAATCGTGATAATCTAACACAACATAGGTACAACGGACTGAATACAGATACAATTTAGATAGTATGGAGTAATTCAGGAATAAACATGTAATATCATTATATTAATAATAATCTTTAAGAAACTACTTCAAATATAACCATTTCGTAAACGAAAAACATTTACCCCATATTTAATTTTGATAAATGTATATCTATAATCTATGAAATCAGAACTACCTCTTTCTTGTTATCTCTACACATGTTATATATTTACCTGAAACTTCTCTAAGGTATGCTATGAATTTCTGATATGTATCATCCTCCTTTAATCTTCTGTTAGATCCGATATCTGAGAATACTGGTTTAAGGATATGGATAAATTTTCGCTGTGTTAGAGTTGACCTTGCAGAAGGCCTGAACATTGAATATTTAACACACGGTTTTCGGCGCATTAACTGAAAAGTAACATTTCAATACATCAAAAGTTGTAATTGACCCAAACTGTTTGATTGGCAAGGTTGCAATAACAAAAATAACTTTGTACCATAACTTCTTTTTTGCATATAAGATTTTATTATCAGTTTGATTCTTATCCAGTTATGCGCATCTTCAGTTTACCTATCAAGAATTGGAAAATATGAGGTGTACTAAATTTGTTAAGCTTGATGAGATTAGTTGATATTCACATAATCTAATACATGATAAAGTTAAGCTTTTAAAATAACCTTAACAATGTGTACAATCCTTATTTAATAAACAAACTATGTAGTATATTGTTGTCCCAAAATCACTGCCAAGATTTTTAGTGTATAATGATAAGAGGTTACAAGAGTTGTATAGGTCAAGGTTACAGCTGCAGATTTGGGAAAGTTTAGATACTCATTTGTGCTTACATCAACAAAACCAAGCCAATTTAAGCCATCTCTATATTGTGCACTGGTGTTAGGTTGTGGGACAGGAGCGTTTCTAATTCTTCTTCTGTTAGGAAACATGGTAGGGGCCCGTTTTGCATCAATGACAAACCTAAAAATATTGTTAACAAGAATAGAAAAGTAACAAAGATAACGCGCGTGTGTTATTAAATGAAATATATATTTAAACCAAATGAATCATTTTTTTTCTGTTTTACGCTTATTAACTCCAAAAACGAGACAAAGCCTGTTAAGCAAGAAATGTTGGTAATCACAATCACATCTTACTAGGTGTAGAAATACGCGTGACGCATGAATTCACACTAAAAATAGCAATGTATTGAGCATGCATGCAACAATGTCGTGTAAACTGAAACTGAGGTAAAGGAGTTAAAGAATGTCAAAAACACTTTTGTTGAAACAGTTAGGATCGCTTTATACACACATACACACACACACACACACACACACACACACACATATATATATATATATATATATATATATATATATATATATATATATATATAGAGAGAGAGAGAGAGAGAGAGAGAGAGAGAGAGAGAATACTTTTCTTCAATAGCAGAATGAAAAACCTATACCATTTATTTATACCTCAAATGAGTTGCTTTATCAATTGCTTATCAAATTGCAGACCAAAGCTATTTACCACAAACATTAACATGAAAGCATATTGTGCTCTGCCTAATATTCACATCGCAGATATGTTGTCCATCGATAGCTGAATGATGACCAGCATAGTAAAATTTAAATCTGCAGCAAGTAACGAAAATATAACACTTACCACAAAATAGTCCTGCACCAAAAATGGAGTGCTCATGGATAGAAACGTGAGGTCTTGGAAGTGGTTAATCTGTAGGTAACTCTTGAGTTACTGTAGTAAACATAATGGCATCGACTTTCGACGATTGAGGAGACCAGTATATAAATGCTTTACAAAATGAATAAAGCTCCTGAAGACAGTTACACAAAGGAACATATGAAATATTTTGTGTAAATGCTGTCTAAATCTATGGATTAATGTAAATATGCGGATAAGTTGTAGCGTTGTCTGATACAATGAAGAGAGCAAAGGCCTCGGCGACTTTTGGTTTGTTTTACTAAGATTCTTCATATAAAACATGTTAGTGGGGTCTTGATGCTGAAATTTTGCACAATTCGACGTGGACACGAAGGATTTTAAACTGCATAAGAAAGACTGTTGGTCAACTGCATACAGTAAATCGCATACATACGAAAGTCGTGAATATTATTCTTCGCTTAGTAATGACTGTTTAATACCTAGCCCTGTTAAATATATTTTTCTTATTTATTAAATAATGACAAATTGTTCCTTGTAAAAAAATATGTATGTATGTATGTATGTATGTATGTATGTATGTATGTATGTATGTATGTATGTATGTATGTATGTATGTATGTATGTATGTATGTATGTAAGACATATACAAATAATTACAAGAATACTGAAAAAAGACAGACGATCCTTACAAAACTGGGAACATGCCGTTATAACAAGAAGACACAACGAAAGGTCATACTCAGTTCGCACCAAAGATGGTACCATTTATCGTCGAAATAGACGTCAGCTCATGAAAACTAACGAATCACACCCCCTGCATTGTAATATAAATGCGCCCTGCTCTCAGAATGAAAACACACTGTGTACAGCTGTAACATTTCCCGCGAATGCCAGTATGACAATTTCACAATCAATGGAATCTCAATGTTTCTGTCTAAGTACGACTGAGCCTGACGCAACATTCCCACAAGATTGACAGCAACCCGGATATTACACACGTTCTGGAAGGCTTATAAAACCAACGATATTCGAGTTAGTGTAATATACGTTCTTTAAACCAGTACATATCTCTGATAAGAAACAGTTGTGAAATCAGATACATGTACTCTCAGATAGAGAGACTGAGCCGAGAGAACCGTCATTAGTGTATCACGGTGTATCGTTTTGTTGATAAACACAGACGGTGGTTCAATATAATGACCAGTTGTTTACATTAAATATCGTTTTGTTGATAAACACAGACGGTGATTCAAGATAAGGACCAGTTGTATACATTAAATATCGTTTTGTTGATAAACAAGTTGTGTGCATTAAATAACAATCAAGAAAGCAACAAGAATTTAAAAAAAATGTAAAATGCATTATCAGTCTGTTGCAGAAATTTATTCGTTGATCATTGTAATATTTGCTATTATAGACGCTCTTGATTTTGATATGTTAGTTATAATGGCTCATGATTAATTTAGACAGTTTATTAAAGTGTATTAAAACCTTCTTCTTTGTAAGAAGAGAGATGTAACATTATACATGGTAGCTGACCAATCAGAACCCTCTGTGCATGAGTCATATTTCCACTGGTACCATCAAAACCATAATAGAGTACATAAATAGTAAAGGTCTGAATAGTGCTATGGTACTAATAATACACCAGGAAAAGCCTTTGACAGATTAGACCAAAACTATCTATACAAGACACTAGAGAAATGTGGTTTTGGAAACAATTTTCTAAATTGAACTAAAACCATGTACAGAAATATCAACTCATGCGTACAGGTAAATGGAACAAAAACGGAAAAATTTGAAATTGAAAGATCAGTGAGGCAGGGATGCCCACTGTCTAAGCTATTATATATAATATCAATAGAATTACTTAGTATTAAAATTAGGAAAAAACAAAGGATTAAAGGAATCAGGGTTCCAAATATTAAAGAGGAGGTAAAAATGCTACAACATGTTGATGATTGCACTAACTTTGTACAAGATAAAAATTCGTATGATGAATTGTTAAAGGAATTTAACCAATTTGGTAAGGTGTCGGGTTCTAAAATAAACCCCGGCAAAACAGAAATATTTTTGTTAGATTACTGGAGAGGTAATCGACATGGGCTTCCTCTTCCCTTAATTAAAGACAGAGTTAAAACATTAGAAGTAAATTTTGGGGAAAGTGAGAACGAACAAAATCTCAAAGAAATCAGGGAGAAAATACAAGATAATATAAAAATCTGGGCACTCACGCCACTATGCCTTTTGAAACGGGCACAAGTAGCAAACAACTATATGTATGTGCACCTTAATTATAAATTAAAATTGTTAACATATCAAATGCAACGCTTAAAAACATAAATAACGGAATTATCAAATATTTATGGGTTTTTAAAATGCAGTACATACACAAAGAAACACTATACAGGGAAGAGAAGAGGGGAGGCCTAGGCCTCCCCCATCCAACCCTGATTAAATACACCAACATTTTAAACAGGTTTAAGAAACTTAAAGCAGAGCTAAAAATAGCTTGGCAAGGTCTCTATATATATTTCTATGGGTTCTCCATGAAGCAGAGAACAGAAATATACAGAAACAATAATCTAGTTAAGTTAATAGAGATGCCAAGGAACATAAAATAATTGTTACTAAAATATAGGGACGCAAAATAATTATGGGAAATTGACACAAAATCAACATACAAATGGATAACAGACCATACAATAAATAAGGAAACAATTAATATAGAACAAAAACACATTACCGTAGATTTGGACAGGGCCTGGGGAAACTGGGTCAGACTTAAATCACTTAAAACGAAAAGTATCCTGTTCAAATACATGCATGATGCGTGATTGACAGGAGACTTCGGAGTGCGACGGCATATGGTCAGAGTATCGCCAAAATGTCCATTGAGTAAAAATCTACCTTTTACAAAAATTCATACTATGACTAATTGTGAAAAAATAAAACAGAAATAATTGAAATCATTGGAAAAATTAAAAATACGCAGCAATACAATAACAATCAAATTTTTTATTTTGATGGGATTTATAACACTAAACTACTGGATGAAATAGCAGATTACATAGTTAGGAATATGAGAGCATGCGGACAGGCAACTGTTATAGAAAAAAAAAAACGTTAGATAGAAGGAAAACAGGGCCCTCAAGAGGATACTGGTGACCTACAAATAAAATAAAAAAAATGTACAGATCTAGTTTCGATCAAAGTAGTCCTATTAGATAAATAAGGAAGATTACAAAACATGGAACATAATAGTACAAGCACTAAAACAATAAGGCTGGTAACAACCATTTAAAAATAAACTTAATTACACCATGTTTTGAACCAATTTCAAAAGGATTAAAATGTTTTAAATTTTAAATATATAAGAAACAAAGACCGTTATGGGATCTGTTTTTAAAAAAATAGAGAAAATTATACAACTGGGAAATTTGATCTAGGACGGCTATCCTAACAAGGCACAATATATATATATATATATATATATATATATATATATATATATATATATATATATATATATATATATAGCACATACAAATAGCACAACACAAATAGCACCCAAAGGATATAGGGAACCCCTAGCCAGGGTTAATTCTGAGGAGTTAATTCTAAAGGTGGCAGGAGACCCATAATGGGCCTCAAAGCCCGGGACACCCCTCCATAGAAACATTAGGGACCAAAATATCCCTCTTTCAGTATATAATCCCAATGGGAAAAAATAAGGTTAGGGTTAAGTTGAACAAAAAGTCTAAAAAACACAAAAGAACACATCAGGTGAAACACACACATACATAAACATACTTGTCTAGTTTTTTAATAGGGGGCGGGGTGCCTCCCCCCCCCCAAAAAAAGAATATTAAAGTTATTGATAGTTAGAACACGACGTCTCATCTTATGTTTTAATGCAATACCACAACACAGTGTTAGCCTAATTCGAATTAGCTTTAAATATCACTCAACTGTTCTTGACAAAGAAATTAATGAGACATGCTACACTGGTCTATAACTGATTAACATCAACAGCTGGTTGATGTTATACCCTCACAGGGTTTAAGATCAATGAGAACAATAGTTTGAGGGCAATCATGTATCCGCAGCTTTACTGGTGTCTTGTAATTAATAAATAATTAGTATGCGTTTAATACAAATTACGCCATATAAATTAAACGTATTAGTTCATATCATCATGAGGAAGCAAATATCCAGTAAGGCACTGTTATCCTTAGAACCATCCAGGTTAGTATGCAGAATAAAATCCGTCTTTTACCGACTGAGTCTGGTTAACCCTTCGTTGATAAATGTTGCTCACTGGAATAGTCTGTTTCATATATAACTTCGAGCTAGTATTTGACAGCAGCCTAAACAACATCATAATTCCCCACCACATACTTTACCTCTTACAAAATGTACCTTACCTTCCCAGTTAATAATCGCCCTCATATTCTATATCCCATCTTTAATTCAATGATTCGACATTGCATTTATCTGGTAAATCTCTAGACTCCATTAAAATAATCTTCAAATCGACCTCAACAATATATCAGTTGGTGTCATCAAAACTAAATGCATATTAACATCTCTAAAATGAAATGTATGACAATTGGAAGAAACGTGGATTTAATTCAAGCTCAAAATGGCTTAGACGTATCTATTGTCAAAAATCAGAAACTTCTTAGTGTATACGTTGATCAACACCTCAGCTGGAATGCGCATATCGATAACCTATGTGCAATGATAGTCAATAGAATAACTGTTAAAATTGGTATCGAAATTTCTATCGCCACAATCACTTGAAATTTATTTTTCGAGTTATATACTAACACTTATAGATTACGGCTGTACCATATTGGGGAACACAATTTATTATCTGTCCAGAATTGATAGACTCCAAAAAATGGCAGCCCACATAATAATGAAACTTTCTGTTATGACTCCCTCAGATGTTTTGTTTTCGTGTATGAAATGGCTACCTATACAAAAACGAAGTCTTTATTTTAAAGGAATGATGACATGCAAGTCTTTTAACGGTCTTTCTCCAGATTATTTCTCATACATAACTGAACTAAGATCATCGAATACTGAGCGTAATCTCCTATTGACGAATAACAACGATCTCCAGATTCTCGGTTGAAAACCAATCTTTATAAAAGCTCAATTTTGTATCAGCACCTACTGTATGGAATTCCTTATCAACGAATATACTTAATTCAACTTCCCTTGCTTCTTTTAAAATATCATTAAAGAAATTCTTTCTAGACCAGCTGGAATGACATACTAAAAACTATGAATATAATTCTTTATAATGATATCCATCATTGATCATTGATATATCCAGATCTTATTCGATATATATATATATATATATATATATATATATATATATATATATATATAGAGAGAGAGAGAGAGAGAGAGAGAGAGAGAGAGAGAGAGAGAGAGAGAGAGAGAGAGAGAGAGAGAGAAAGAGAGAGAGAGAGAGAGAGACTTATGCTGAGATGTATGTACCTGTGTACTGAATATTGTTCATAGTTGTATGTTTCCCAGTAGAGTCACACGTAGTCAGAATGAGTGCGAAGATACCTGGTTATGTGCATGATCTTATATTTTTTTTTTGTTTATTTTTTTTTTCTTTCTTATTTTTAAAAATATATTTTTATTACAAAATTGTAACCTAGCCGATTACAAAACTGAGTACCACACGGCAGATGGGTCAGCCATGACCAAATGTGTTATCTTGATAAATTATTGTTATTATTATTATTATTATTATTATTATTATTATTATTATTATTATTATTATTAATGCATACTTCACTGATCGCGTAACTCATATCCACGACTGAGTTTTACATATTAATTTCACGCATTTCTCTTTGTTTTCCACCTTTGGTTCAATGTTAATTTTTCTTTACATTTTGTAATAATAATAATAATAATAATAATAATGATAATAATAATAATAATAATAATAATAATAATAATAATCTTATGTGATGATGGTAACACAATCTGTACCGAAAGTAACTTCATTTGTGGCACTTTATTATATACATATATATGTAGAGGCAAAAATATAAATACAGTTGAGAAACAAACATCATACAGAAAAGGTATAAATGATTATATACACAGGAACAATTAAGTGTTGATATAGCACAGAAAGCATTGTGTACACCACATGCATGATTTAAAAATTTTCATTCAAAAGACACACGCATGGACACACACACACACACACACACACACACACACACATGGGAAAGCTGACCATAACCGGTTATATACATCATTTAGATTCTAGCCATTGCAAACGCCTGTGATGAAAGGAATGCTCTGATGGTTCTTCCTTAACATCTATAGGTAGCCAGTTCCAAATGACTGGACCCAAACTATTTTTTTTACAATTCCATTTCGGGCTTAGAAAGAAGAAAGTTATAATTTGGTATAGAGTGACATTATTTGTCCTTTTACCGAAAATATTGTTTATATAGTTTGGCGTCGAATCATTAGAAACTATGTCTTTATACTGTGAACACATTTCTTTCAGAAAAATTACCACGTATGATGTTGTCACTCATATTTATACGTAATATTAATTTCATGCCATACACTATCATTATGCTCATCGCGTTCTAAGTCATACTTGCTGTACATACCTATTGATTGGAATGCATATATCGCTCTCCTTTTCATGATACATTTTCTCAGTGCGCGCCTGCGCATGTGATATTGCTGACATATATACAAATTTTATTTTATAAAAGCTATAAGAAAAGTTATAGATCGCTACTGTAGTTATTCTTCAATAACAAAACATTACAATCACTATCACTGTTTAGCACCACTTAGACCAATAACTGGTGGCGCCTCATGTCATGTCAGAAAATACGAAGAAGTGCTTGTAGGTGTGTACAGCACCAGAATAAAACAATATCAAGAAAATAAATTAAAGACACCAGGATCACAAATATCATGTTCAACAACAACAACAGCAATAATAATAATAATAATAATAATAATAATAATAATAATAATAATAAAAATAAGAAGAAGAAGAAGAAGTTATTTGACATAATAAATCTGATAATGATGCAGAAAGTTAGATTTTCTTAAACTCTACGGTTTCGCTTGTTTCTCTTACTTAGTTTAACACCATAAAGTTGTAACACTTCATATAGACCCAAACTTAAAGTATAAAGAGATGCTAATTGTTGATACACGTTCCATGTTGATTTGTTTTATCTATATTAAGATGTGGACCGTTTGTTTTTCTAAGGGCTCACAATATACAACTTTACAAATATGGAAGTCTTTGTAGTGTTGAAACATATATCGAAAGAAAGACAGCAGCAATGGAATCTATTTCTTTTCTTCTTTCTGAATTATCCCAAGTTCACGTTTCTATCATTTTTGTAAAATATTTTTTGCTTTTACAATTTTTCAAGGAACTTTACAAAACCATATATTATCATGAAGGTTCCATCGTCGTTTTTATTAAAAATTAGACGCACCAGAAATAATGTGCAGATGGAAATTGGAATGGAATTATGAAACTAACTGACATTAATAATTCATTCAAACTAGATATTCTTATAAAATGCAAAGTTATTATTTTGGAACTAGGTTTTATATATATTGGAAGATAACATACTAAAAGTTTGGCTTATGAAAAAAAGATGAAATGTGTACAGAAATAGAAACTAACAAAGAATAACCAATATATAAGAAATAAAGCATCATATACACAGAGTGTCTTGATATCTGGAAGCCTGTAAAACTGACAGGATTATACAATTTTGGAGACAACGCTGTTATTAGTTTAACTTGAAATTATTCAGTACTAAAAAGTTATAAAAAAATAAATAAATAAATAAATAAACCTTGGACGAATAACGAGTATGCACGTCAGGACGGTAAAGTGACGGGAAACACATTTTTGGCTTAGTGTGTAAGGTAATTAAACATGTTAATTAATAATGATCAAATAAAATCAAGATTCAATCTCTTTAGTTGATATATATCGCTTTGTTGAAGCAGAAGAAACTCGCGCAGTACAGGGCAGAACTTGAAGAAAGAAAAAAATACACCCACATTCATTAATGTGGATAAAATCACTTTATGCTGATTGGAAAACGTGGCTCTTGTTTATAAAATACGAAAAAAAAATACTTGCCTTTGCTTTGCTCTGCAACTGTCGTATGCATAAATCTCAGCCGAATGCTGTAAATACGACCGTCGATTCTGTTTCGGGGTGCTGACATCATACGTCATAGATAACGTCGCCCCCTTGTGATTGTTTGGATTTACGCTAGTTGATTCGTAATTTGATCAGATGGTTTACTTTCAATACGTTTAATTTAATACCACATCATTTGGAATATGAGCTGATCATTCCATTCTGCTCTTCAGACCATTTCAACTAATAGCAGATCATTTGGAATCTGAATACATCATTTCTTTTTGGCGGTTAAATCATTTAATTCAAGACTACATAATTTCATTTAATACTACGTCGTTTGGAAGCAGAATTCATCAATCCGTTGTGTTATTTAAATCATTTAATTTAATATCACATCATTTGGAATCTGAATTCATCATTTCATTTGTTGAGTTAAATCATTTCATGTTAGACTACATCATTTTATCTAACAGCACGTCATTTGGAAGCATATATCATCATTCCGTTTTGTTCTTTAAATAATTTTATTTAATACCAGATCATTTCATTTCACGCCACATCATTTGAAATCTGAATTCATTATTTCATTTTTGGGGTTCGATCATTTCATTACATGCTACATCATTTCATATCACACAACATTATTTGGAATCTGAATTGATCATTCCGTTTGTTGGGTTAAATCATTTCATCTCACACTTGATCATTTCATTTAATACCACGTCATTTGAAACTTAAAAGCATCATTCGGTTTTGTTCGTTAAATCATTTCATGTGACACCACATCATTTCATACCAGATCATTTGATTAATGTAATTTTGGCGGCGACGGCTGCTGTCATATAACCCTAAAGATACAGCGAATGATAACGTCTACTGTAATATAACCCTAAAGATACAGCGAATGATAACGTCTACTGTCATAGAACCCTAAAGATACAGTGAATGATAACATTTATTGTCATATAACCTTAAAGATACAGCGAATGATAACGTCTACTGTCATATAACCCTAAAGATACAGCGAATGATAACGTCTACTGTAATATAACCCTAAAGATGCAGCGAATGATAACGTCTACTGTCATAGAACCCTAAAGATACAGCGAATGATAACATCTACTGTCATATAACCCTAAAGATACAGCGAATGATAACATCTACTGTCATAGAACTCTGAAGGTACAGTGAATGATAACATCTACTGAAGATATATTTTACAAGATCCAGTTTTAACACATAGACTTTGTTAGCGATACTATATAAGAATCATACAATACAAACATTCTAACATTCATTTTCCTTATTAGAATCACACTTAATCTTCTAACAGTTGTTTTCTGTATCATACAAGTTTTATTTATTATACAAATGTAACTTTAAATTCTGAACATTACATAACATTTCCTTCAATCACTGCAACATCTCGAAAAAGGGACTTAAATGTAAATCGGTCTTTTCATGCCAGAACTTAAAGTAACCAATAAGTCAAGTTAATTTGATCAGTGATAGCAGTACTTAAATAAAATAATTTCTTGTCAGAGTGTTCCATTCCTAGCTCCAGTTTACCGTAATTGTAACGTTTAAAGAATTCAATCCTTATTTTACATAAAACAATATAATTTTGTTACCTCTTAAGCTTATGTTATGCCGGCAAAAGCAATGGATTGTATGTAATAAGCAAGTAACAACTTTTAAAAAAAAACAAACAAGCAACTATATTAATGTCTACCACACAAAGGAAACTTTCACAATCTGTTTCTGATTTTAAGAAACTAATTCATAAAAAGGAGATTGTGCCTTCTCAAGAAAGAAAACAAAAACTGAATCGTGGGAATTAATATCTGGCGTATAGGTATATAATAGTTTCAATGACTATATGTTCCGCTATACTTAGCTAAAGCAAATTCAACTTCAAAATTTGAAAGTAATATTAGACAACTTGTCAGATGGTTTTATAAAATGCACATACCATACAATACGAGTACAGCCATTTAAAAGTCCGGATTAAAGGTGGAGCAAATTGAACAGCTGCGCCTGCGTCCTCATATTTGGCTGGGTTGGTGGACTTGATAGGATGTATATAGCAGATGAGAGTTTGGGGGTGGCGAGGGGCCTCCTGTTGCCATAATATAATTAGACTCGGTGTATAAGGTTACAGTTTTAATCCTTTATCTCCTGCAGTAATACAAACTTTAGAAAATCTATTACCCGTTATATCCATTATCTCATTTAGAAAAACACACACAAGTTGCAAAACTATCTGATTTATCATTTACCATATTTCAAACTCAACCAGTCACTGTAAGCTCGGTAATTATAATTATATTTAATTTTTTTATTATTCTAGATTCTTGTAGGCTAAAGAGGAATGTCTGTGGTTTGGTGAGTGCTGCCGATGGGTACCCGGTTTTTCATTTAACATCTTTTTCCCTCCAAGCTTGCCCGTCTGTTGTGCTCAAAAGCGGCAATGGCCGGTGAATTGTACATCGCCAGTTTTCACGGTCAGCAGGGTATGATGACCATTGGCGGTGACTGATGCCACAGTTGGTGAGGTTTTATTTCAATAAGTCTTTATATCTCCTTCCAGGTAACCCTCTTTCAAACTGGCCAGTGAACAGATCACCATACAATGAACATTTTGGCAAGTCATGTTCCTCCATCCTGGACACGTGCTCTGCTCATAGTAGCTGTATCTTCATGAGCGTGGCCTGAACGCTGATGATCTCTGCTTGTTTGAGGACTTCATTGATGGTGATGAAGTTAGTCCAGTGAATATTGCGGATGGTGCTGAGGCAGCGCTGATGAAACGGTCAAAATGGCAGAGGTGACGTCCGTAAGTAACCCAGAATTTGGCAACCAACCGGAGGGTGGTGGTACGACAGCTCTGAAAAAACCTGATCTATGTATCTCTATTGAGACTGGCATTGTACCACACTCGTTTATAGAGTCTGCCAAAGGAGCTCTTTACATTGGCCAGTCTGTTGTCTATGTATTTGCTGATTTCGGCATCAGAGGAGATCACACAGCTCAGCTTGGTGAACTGGTGGAATACATTCAGTTATGTCTGGTCAATGAAGATGCTTGGTTTCCAGTACTCTTCTATGGGATCAGGCTGGTGAAGTACCTCAGTTTTATGTAGGCTAACCTCAACACCAAGGAGCTTGCAAGCTACGTCAAAGCAGGACATCACGCTCTGTAAGACAGCTTCTGTATGGGCAACAAAACCGAATATGTCTGCAACGAGCTCTCTAATCCGGTTGTTTAAGGTCCTGGTGTGGGCCTGAAGTCGCTTTAAGTTGAAGAGGTTGCCATTAGTACGAAATCGGATATATATGACATCATCAAGTCTTCTGTTGCGTTTGGAGCATAATGCTGAAGACGCCTGATACAAATTGGGGACTAAAACGTAGCACTGTTTCGCGCCATTTACGATGGAGAAGGTCTGTGGCAGGCTGTTATTGTTTCGGACCTGATCAAGCTGATCTCCATGTAACTAGATGATCACGGCAAGGAACCGTGGAGGACCGCCGAGCGTTTCAAGGATTTTCAACATTCCAGTTATACTCACCGTGTCGAAGTCCTTAGTCATGTTCGCAAATGTGACGTACAATCCTTAGTTTTGTTCTGGGTTTTTTCTCCTCGATCTGTATCAGGACGAAAACAGCTGTGCCCCTATAGGCTTTAAAGCCGCATTTACTCTTTGGAGAACGTTCCCCTGCAATGGTGGGCACCAGCTGTTTCAGCATAATTCTAGCAAGATCTTTGCCTGCAATGGAAAGTAGAGTTGTCCCACGGCAGTTTAATGAGCTCAAAATCCCGTTTTTTGTACAAGGTCATGATGACTGCATCTCGGATGTCATAAGGACGTTTCGCTGCAGCAAACACACATCTCGTGAAGTTTGGTATGCAATGCTGGGCCTCATATCTTCCATATCTCTGGTGGGATACCATCTTTTTCTACACCCTTTCCAGTCTTTAGCAGTTATATGACTTGTACGGTCTCTTGAAGTGTTGGTGCCTCACCAAGTTCCATCTTTGGTGGCTGTTGTGGGATGCGGTCAATATATGCCTCCTGGACTGTGCAGCTAGTGCTGTAAAGGTTGTGGAAGTGCTCTAACCAGCGGTCCAGGATAGTTTTATTTGTAAGGAAGGAACATACTAAGAATAATAATAATAATGCTTTATTTATAGAGGGTGAGTCATTACACAAGAACTATTCTCCCTTCAGGCCCTCTTAATAAGAGTTTAAAAAATGCACATTGTAAGAAGATAGCAATAATTAGTGCTTATTTTAGCATTTTTAGTATTAAAATACTAAATTCCGATTATCTATTAGAAATACATGCATGTTCATGATATCTCTTCTTCAATAATGGAATATTTCCAGCCGATTGTACATGTAGTGGAACCTTATTCCACACAACTGTACCAGAATATTGAAAACTCTTTTTGAATTGCTCTGTTCTTGGTTTTGGTACTAGAAGGTTTCCATGTGATATTGATCTCAACTGGCATTGTGTTGAAAAAGGCCTGAAAAAGTCCTGAAGATACTCTGGTGCAGTTCCATGTAGACATTTATATAAATAAAAGAACTGCCTGATGAAAATATATCATGTCATATATTGTGAACCATTTGAGTTCTGTAAATAATGCTGTTGAGGGAGGATCAACAGATTATCTAAAATTACACGTGCTGCTCGTTTCTGGAGTTTATAAATCCTGTCAAGCTCAGGTTTAGCACAGTTTCCTCATACATTTGAACAGTAATCCATTGTTGGAAGAACATATGGCTTATGTAGCTATGCATTCTCTTATTTCTTATCAGGTTCACAAATGACAATCATTCATTGTCAAACAGGAAAAACATCCTGCAGTTTCATGTTTGTTTCAAAGGGATATTAGCAAAATTAATTTAGTAATGGTACCAGCTTGCTATTTTCTGAAAAATAGGTTTCTTTATAGACAATGGAGACCATGCAATGTATCCACTTGATAGGCCAGTGAACTCTCAGTTTGGTCATCCTAAGTCGGGTAGACATAAAATTCTTAGCTTTGACCATTTGATAGACATCTAATATGATAATATGAACACATGCTTCCATTGAAATGCTCCAACACCAGCAAACAAAATGTATCAATAAGCTGAAATTGTAGATTCTATTCTGTAAAACAGCATATGAATAGGATGAATCTTCTTAAGCAGGAAAGTTTCAAATAGGAAATTGAATATTTGCAAGAGAATGATTTTATTGAACCAAGAAAAAGTACGAAAGAGTTCGCCATATATTTTTGTGTCGAAAACAGAGAGTACCTTCCGTATGTGCAATAACTACAGAATAGCATATAGTGTCATCAAAAGAGATTCGCGTTTAATATACAGAATAGCAAATAGTGTCATCAAAAGAGATTCGTTTTTAATATACAGAATAGCATATAGTGTCATCAAAACAGATTCGTTTTTAATATACAGAATAGCATATATTGTCATTAAAACAGATTTTTTTATAATATACAGAAAATATGACTGTCGTAATGAAATTGTAAATGCATAAACTGTCAGGCCTGCTAAAAGGCTGACTTCTTGGAAATTCCACTGACGGATAAAGTAAATGAAATTACTGAAATTCCATAGTTTACCAATATAAAATAATACCATTCGGTAAAAGGTCTCCCTCAACATTTTGCGTTTACTGAACATGGTAACTTTATATAGATGTCCACGAATGATACATTGAAAAAATCATATTATAGAGCAACACTTGATCACTTGAAAACTTTCAGAAACCATTAATATTAATATTAAAATGTGACCACAACGTTGTGGTAATTTCTCATTGACTGGTTGCTTCTGCTGGTTCTTAAAATAAATATTACCAACTTGTATGGGTTAGATGTCCACGAATAATACACTGAGAACATCATATTACACGTGAAACTTTTAATAATGTGATTACTTTATGATGTAAGAATTTAGCAAAAAAAAGTCACATAGCATCTTGAAACAAAAAGCATTTTAAACCATTATGTATATATATATATATATATATATAGTGATGAACACACTTGTTTTAATTAATACTTCTTGTTCCTCGTGTAACATACAGCAACATATGTATTTAATGATGTGTTTCAACATAACTCGAGAATAAAACATAAATTTAATTTTTTTACTGGAATTACAAAGTTCTCATTGGACTAAAACTGTATTTTAAAACATCTGATTCTTCCTGTCTTGAATAGAACTTGTTAGCATTGTTTTTTTATTTAATTTTAATACTTTATAGTTCCGCTTATATTTTATTTTAAAACGGTTTTATGATTTTGCTTCCTTCTGCTACTTAGTTTATAACCACATCAGTATAACACTCTATGAATTTTCAACATAGCAACAGAAAAACCATTCTGTTTAGTACAGTTCATTAAACAATTTAATTCTCTAAGATATAAAATGAAAATTTATGATAACTTACAGTATTGTGAAAAATGAGAAGCTGAAATTCTGTAAAATTTTCAATTTACACGTGAACTGTTTCATACACATTTAACGCAGCCAAGCAATACACATTAATATATCATGTTTATGAAATGTCAACTTATCAAACATTTGTGCAAGTCGGTGGTCCATAGATGGTTTTATATACATTGCTAATGCATGGACACAATTATACAAGAGTAAAATAACAAAAGTAAAATGAATGTTAATTTGTGTATAGCAACTAAATAAAAATTGGGCATTTTCAAACAGCTGCATCAGCTAAAATTTATCTACGTAACTTGGAAAGGGGTCAAAATATAAATCATGAAATATTTAAATAGCATTGTCAGTGAATATCCCTTCTGCTCAATGTTCATCATTGTCGCCATACTTGCAACAACCGCTATGGTTGTAATATCAATATATAGTTCAACAACATTGATTATGTTGTAAACGTAAAGAAAAATCATCTCTGAGTCTCTCCTGAGTTTTATTGGTGCTCAGCAGTTAAAGTCAGTTGCTTTCATCTGTGTATTTTCATACACTTTTTCAGAGTCTGTAAATAAAGAAAATGTATTTAACCCTCCATCGAATATTACTATACAATTATAAAATTTATTTTCAGAATTGAGAAATGATTAAAGAAGTGTTTATAGAAAATCAAAGAATAAATGGTGTTACATACGGAGTATTAGACAATAATTATAAATTATGACTAACCATAATAATATGTTTTAATGATAAGTAATGAAAAACCTCATTAAAATGCTTTAATGGCAAAATAACGATAAACCCCATTAAAATGCTTTGATACTAAAAAATGACAAACAACACAAACCTCATTAAAATGTTTTAATGATAAATAATGACAAACGTCATTAAAATGTTTTAATGATAAATAACGAAAAACCTCATTAAAATGTTTAATTATGAATAAGTTAATTTAACATCATTAAAATAATGTTTAATTATGAATAATGACAAAACTCATTGAAATGTTTTGATGATAAATAATGACAAACCTCATTAAGATGTTCAATGATAAATTATGACAAGCCTCATTAAAATGTTTTTAAGGATAAATAATGAAAAACCTCATTAACATTTTTAATGATAAATAAAATCAAACCTCATTAAAATGGTTTAATGATAAGTCTCTGTGTTGTCCTTCAATAATTTTCCAATGTGTTTAAATATACCCTTAGTATACTGTATCAATATGATTTATGTTTGAAATGATTCAAATGGTTAACTTTTAATCTGATTATAATATTACTATTATATTCATCATGGGCTCCATAACCCAACACATACAACTAAAACTCTTAATAAATTTAATAAAAATACATATATACATTTCGGGATTTATTACTATGGTTCTAATAGATATGAGTCTAACATGAAGATGTCTCTATATCAAGTAATGTAATTATTTATATTTGACACATGACTGTCACTTCCATTAACACAAAGAATATAAGTTTTACATTAATAATTACTTTATATGATTTAAAGTCACCATGATAGTTTTCAGAGCACAAGAACAATTTAACTACAAAAGTCGCTTCAGCTATGGTGATATGGAACTTAAGCAAACATCTCTTTGAATTGTCTGACCTTTTGTAACACTAAATTGACTTGATTGAGACGATATTACGAACCAGCCACATTCATTTCATAGCAAAACATTGAACTTTCTAATAAGGACATTGTTCCTAGATATGCAGTGGGATAATATTTTATTGACCCTTAAACGAAAAAAATTGTATATGCATTAAAATATGTCACATATCTAGATATCTGGGCATGAATTTGGACATGTTGTATATGTTGCTAGACCAGCCCAAAACGAAACACACTGATGTTAATTCCCATATGATGTCTTACTGAAAGGAGAACATAAAATATATAAACATTTATATGTTTATATATATATATATATATATATATATATATATATATATATATATATATATATATATATATATATATATATATGTATATATATATAAACATTGGAGAGAACACTGGTATGAATTCCAATATTCCAATATTTTTTGTTGTTGTTTTAAGGTTTGATGCCATTTCTCAGCACACGATAGGCTATACATGGCAGCCAGTATTAATAGTGGAGGAAGAACCCAGGAAACCCCCGGTATGAACCACTGACCCACGAGTAGCTACTGGCAATCTTTCTCACATAACTGCATTAGCCGAATCTTATACTTGATCCTATGCAGACAGAGGTGAGACAGCAATGATTCATAACGGAAAACGATTCCCATATAATGACTTCCGCTGAATTCCCATATAATGACTTCCTTAAAGGGAAACATAAAACCATAAATAGTTTACATTTGGACAGGACACTGATATGAACTCCTATATGATGTCTTCCTTAAGAGTAACATAAAACTTTATATATAGTTTAAATTTGGACAGATTGCCCAAAAAGGTTACCAATATGGCTCCAATAGATAAATAAAAACATTATGTCAAGTTAGATTTGAATACAATATATTCTAGGTGCGCATGTAAAAGTTTTCAGAGACTACAGTAAGCAATCCTATAAAACTCCAAAACAATGTGATTAGGATGTAGTCTTAATTATTTCATGGGCATTAACATACCTGAAAAGTGAGACAAAATTCTGATGATTACCTTTGGATTTTTTGGGAATCTTCAGCGAGCTATACATCTGGATGTCAGTGTTTGCATAGGGGTGCAATGTTTCATAGGAATCATTCTCTGGAGGCCTTAAGTTAGAAATTGAAATATTGTCGCATATATCCAGTCCCATGATGCTGAATGTCAATCTTCATAAAAAGGATAACAAATGTGTTTTTTTATAAAATGTGTATTTTTGTAGATAATATTTTAAATTAAAAAATAACAGCTGATTATTTCTTTCTTGTCAGTGATCTATCTTGTAGTCTACGTATATATTGAGGTGTTAAGAGAACTTTAAATAAAAAAAACCTTAATGGTTTATTAATTTGTTGCTTTAAAAGTGAACATAGTTTATTTGTCAATAATACTCTTAGTAAAGGATGATTTTATATACGTAACAATGAATGCATTACATGTATTGAAATATTGAAGTGATGCGTCTATACCTTGTGTTGGCATATATGTTCTCTTCTAATGTGATATCTGTGGAAAGAAGGGAATCACTGGAACATCATTTTGAAATAAAATTGTATAATATTCGAAACATTTACCACATTGACTGAACCCAAAATACAAATATAAACATGGACAAGAAATGTAAAGGCTTCATCAAAATGTTTCAGTTTGCATTTTTATAGAAGTCATACTAAAACTAAAGTGAAGGAAAATATTGTATTAATTCTTTAAAATTCATGCAAGTTGTATTTTTACTGTTTTAAGTGCTTTGTTCAGAAAAAGTCACTGATATCTGAATATCTCATTAAATATACTGAAAATATATTATAGCTTTGCATGATGGTATAAATCTTCTTTTGAAATCTTAATTTGCAAGATTTGTAATAAATAAGTTTGCACTATAGTAGTGGAAAGAGAGAATATCAATACATATTAAAATTTATATTAATCAAAGTCTCGCATTTTCGTTTGAATACATATGGGTACATATTTACTGGTTTGAAGACTACTCTGTTAATTCAAAATATCTTTGATTTTCAATTCGCTCACCTACTTATAACACATGTTTTTCATACGTGTCTACCTCAGTACGCTAAAGTCACAAAAATATAATATATTCCAATCTTACAATAACTATTTCATTTGCAGATATATACTCATAATATTCTCTATGATTGCAAAAATATAATATATTCCAATCTTATAATACCATTTATTCAAAATGAATACTATATCTGCTTATAACTTCTACATGTCCAGACTTAATATCAGGTTGTCTCTGGATAACTTCCAGTGTAAAGTATGAGAACCTTTAACAGTGTAGTTAGAAGTTTTAGCCTGTATCCACTCTTGGTTTGAAGTAAAACAAATGCTGAAGATTTAACAACAATAAGTATAAATACCATATATGCCACTGCTATGCTATACCAATTTTATAAAGACTGAACACATGCTTATATCTATTAAAAGTAATTTTTGTCATAGTTGTCCTTTCTTCATTAACATATAGTTCTGACAGTTGTATACATTATGATAAGAACTGACCCATTTTTTCAGAATACAAGTTTTAAAGTCAACTAAACTAAACGTATCATTAGATATGGTGAATTTACTTTGTTTAAAATTTTGTTTGAGTTGCCACTGCTATGCTATACCAATTTTATAAAGACTGAACACATGCTTATATCTATTAAAAGTAATTTTTGTCATAGTTGTCCTTTCTTCATTAACATATAGTTCTGACAGTTGGATACATTATGATAAGAACTGACCCATGTTTTCAGAATACAAGTTTTAAAGTCAACTAAACGAAAAGTATCATTATATATGGTGAATTTACTTTGTTTAAAATTTTGTTTGAGTTGGCTTTAATATTATTTCGCTTCATGAAATAATGGAATAATTTAATATGTAGCATCAAGTGCTGCCAAAATTGTATGTATTTTAAAAGCATGTGCATGTATGCAGAAACGCTGATGAAAAAAGTTATAATTTCAACCTTTTATCTGTAGAATTACCATTATAAAAATTGAAAGGCTATTTTGTGAAACAAGTGAACTTCCTATAATTATACAATTTGTGAGAGAAATCTTTGCACATATCAGATAAAATTTTATAATATATTCTCAGAAATATTTTGTGCAAATACCACGCATTAATTGTGATGAATGCAATTGTTACCTACATTTTCATCTTAGTTGTACTGGAACAATATGGATAATAGTAATGACGAGTAGGGATGGTCAGGGATGTGAATGAATGAAGCGCTATAATTATTTGGTTCTTGTCAAAGTGTATTTTCCAGTATTTATGAGAGTGAAGAATACATAAAAATATAAAAATAAAGTATATCTTGAAATGAATCATTAAAGTTGTTGGGCTTTAAGTGTCACCGAGTCATCTTATTAAGAATACAAAAGTTGCGTTAACAATGCAGACTTAACGTACAGCAAGAATAAAATCAGATGTTAATTTACCATTAAGCTGTAGGTATGCACTTGCTTCAGTGTTGTTGATATGCAATCCCTCATAAACCTGTCTATCGGCTGCATCATGTCTGACAGGGTTGGCATTTATTTGATTTCTTTGTGTGCCTAATATGGAACAGAGGAATTGCCTTAGTAATATGTTTGGAAGAGAATATAACATGTTTTTACTATGTTGTGACTTAAAACATTTTAATTTCTTACCTATTTTTGCATCAAGTAACAATAATGCATAAACAGTCATGGACTATGTATCTGCTTCAGATATGTATGCATTAGTTTAATGAAACAAAGTTATTCAATCTAGAAAACAAGCAAATATATAAATTGTAGTGTTAGGTCTTTCTTCCTGTATTTCCATTATATTTTGTATTTAACTCATTCTTGTGCACTGTGTGACACAAATTCTTGGTAACAAAGTAAGCAAATATCCTATTGTGCATCTCAATGTCTTACCTTTGTACATTACATAAGATGGTATCTTTAATTAGGTTGAATGGTTTTGTTTCAACATGAAATGTAAATACAGTATTTTTGTGTCATAGTGTGTGTGTGTGTCTTTTAGTTTTTTCAAGTCACGTGTGAAATATTTGCTTTATTCAATACACAGCGAAACTCTTTTAATTTTCCATATAAATCTGTCAAGATTTTATATCTATTTAAATAGCATTTGTTCCTTCCATTCTTAATCCGGGATTACGTTGTTTAACATGTTTTGTTTTTCTTTCAATCTCTTGACAATGGCATACGACTCCTCCTAACAAGACTGACAAAAAATATGAAACTCTGTATGCTCCTTAGAGGTAGCTATCTATAATATATACGGATAAACTCATAATTATTCCTTTATTAAAACAATTTCATCACTAACGGTTATTTTGTCTTATTAAAGAAAACACTGCTCTTTAAAAAATGAATTGATTATATATATATATTTATATATATATATATATATATATATATATATATATATATATATATATATGTATATATATATATATACATATATATATATATATATATATATATATATATATATATATATATATATATATATATATATATATATATATATATATATATATATATATATATATATTAGAGAAGAAGTAAATGCAGTAAGGCGACTTAACTTGGAGTCACATGAAATTGAGAGTGTCTGAGTGGAAATTTCTCAAAATAATGCAAGATCATTCCTAATTGGTTTCATTTATAGGCTACCTTCCTCCAAGCAATCTGGAATGCTGATTTTTTTAAACAAATTTAATATGTTCTTGCACAGGAAAAAGAAACATATATACTTGGTGATATAAATAAGGACCTTCTCAACACTCAAATAAGGGACAACTGGATGGAATTATTGAATCATTAGGCCTAGTCCAGATGGTAAATGAGCCTACAAGGGTAATAGAAAAAACAAGCACTCTTGTTGATTACATTTATACCAAGCTACCAGACAATGTGGCTTGTGGTAATGTACCAAATGTTGGTCTTAGTGACCACTATCCTACTTTCTTGACAAGAAAGGTTAAATGCTAGAGAAATAAGAAAAACACACACACAAAACGATCATGTACAGATCGTTCAAACATTTTAGTGAAGAATAGTTTCTTGATGACCTATATAAAGTTCCATGGAATATGATCCAAAATTTGGATGACATAGATGAAGCTCTGAGAATGTGGACTGACTTATTTATGGATGTAGTCTCTAAGCATTCTCCACTGAAAATACATAGAGTAAAGAATAAAATCCAACCTAATCGGCTTACTATTGAAATACTAGATGCTATGAAAACACGAGACCAATTCAAGGCTAGGGGAACCCATGCAAAATATAAAGTATGGAGAAATAAGATAACAAGTATGATTAAAATAGCTAAAAAGTCGTATAATCAGTCATTGCTTGAAAACAAAAAGAGCAACACAATCTCCATTTGAAAGTCTTCAATGAACTCACTGGAGGAACACACAACAATCAGACAAGTAAAATTAACTCACTTTTGGTAAATGACACCATAGTCACTGATGAAACTGACATTGCAAATGTTTTCAATGATTTTTTCACCAGTATCGCCACAAAGTTAAAAGAACCAGTGATAGAAAACAACTTTAGTGAACTGAAAAAGTTATGCAGCAGCAAAATCTCTAAGGAAGTATGTTTCTCTTTCCCACCAGTATAAAACAACTTTGTTAAAAAATGTCTCAGTGAACTTGATACCAAGAAAGCTTCAGGACTTGATCAGATTGGTCCAAGACTCATGAAATCTTCTGCCTCTGCTATTTTAGATAGCATAACATTCATAATCAATTTAAGTATTGCAACCTCATATGTCCCAAAAATATGGAAAACTGCAAACGTAACTCCTATTAACAAATCTGGATCTAAGAATGATGCTGATAACTACCGACCAATCTCAATACTACCAAACTTGTCAAAATTGATTGAAAAACATGTCCATGACTCATTCATGTCATATTTAACCAAGTACTTTCTGTTACACTCTAATCAATCGGGCTTTAGACAGAGACATTCATGTGAGACTGCCTTGATCTCCCTAACTGATAAATGGTTTCAAGAACATGGCCAAGGTAAAATAATATGATCTGTATTTGTAGATTTCAGGAAAGCGTTTGACATGGTGGATCATGAAATCCTTTTGAAGAAACTAAAAATCTACCAATGCGATGAAAAAACAGTTTGATGATTTACTTCATACTTAAGTAAGAGAACACAGCATGTTTATATAAATAACGTTCTCTCTGAACATGAAACAATTAGATATGGAGTGCCACAAGCCTCAATTCTAGATCCATTACTGTTTATTTTATTTATTAACGACCTACCACTTTTACTAAGAGATTCGATATCATCTACAGATCTCTATGCAGATGACACAACATTATCAGACATCCAAAACAGAAAGCATGAACTCGAAATTTCTTTACAGAATGCGTTAAACAAGATGGAAAACTGGTGCACATGCAATGGCATGGTAGTAAATACTGGTAAAACTAAAATATTACTTATCTCAACAAGGAAAAAAAGAAAAAATCTTGATAGCAATGAACTATGTCTGACATGGAAGGATAAACATTTGCAAATGGTCTGTCATGACAGACTACTTGGTGTTTTGGTAGATAATAATCTACCATGGACTGGTCATATCAAACATATCAGTAAAACGGTCAATTCAAGTTTATGGCTTCTCAGTAGGATAAGACATTTTCTCCCTGAAAGGCACAGAAAATTATTTTATAACAGTTACATACAACCTTATTTAGACTAATGTAATACAGTATGGGGTAAGTCAAATGATAAAAGCATATCAAAGTTGGAAAATCTTCAGAAAAGAACATTTAGGCTAATATCAAACCAGAAAGTAAGCAAGGAAAATTTAGCTGGTAAGTTAAAAATATTACCTATTAAAGACCCAATATGTTTAAGAAGAGCCCAATTAATGTATAGGATATCCAATAATAGTGCTCCTGAATATTTACAATCCCTATTCCAGTATAGGCTACCTGGTAATACACCCCACTTGCGATCAATATCTACAAAACAGTATAAAATTCCCAAACCAAATAAGGAATTATTCAAGAAAAGTTTCCAATACTCTGGAACTTTGCTCTGGAATAGTATTCCGGTTGAGATTAGAAATGCCCACTCTATTTCCATCTTCCAAACCCAATATATCCAGTGGCTTCTGTGATGCTGCTGAATTAAATAAATTCCTTGTATGAGGGCCTCAAGGTAGATTAGGTCTTAGCTAATTTTGTTACCCTCTGTAAATAAATTCATTATTATTATTATTATTATTATTATTATTATTATTATTATTATTATTATTATTATTATTATTATTATTATGTTCCACATATCATCAGATATACCTACAGGATAAATTCTTATTGGTAATGGGGTGGGGGTTTAGGAAATGATGCTAATCCCTGCACCTGAAATATACTATGGAGAGAAACATGGCAAGGAAGTTTAAAAGATAGTTTCCAAATCTTAAATAATTTAAGAAAAATATAAAATGTTTATATCATGAGTAATGAAAGACACTCTAAAACATTTATCATCAACCAGAAAAAAAGTCTCAGTTTTGCCAGAATTATTAAATGCCCGTGCAGTACATATTTGTTCCCGATATTTTTTGTGATGATTTCTAATTGATCCTAACAAACGTTATCATTGCATTGTGAATTTAATATCCCATTTTAAGTTTTAAATTAAGACTTGCATATTGTTTTAATGACAATTACGAATAAACATTGCATTTTTGTTGTTTACAAAATTGTTTTAAATATATATGAAATATTATCAATGTGAGATATTTGGATTAAATTAACTGACATAAAAGTTGGGAAATGATAAGATGATTTCAATTATAAATGAAAATTCCGAAGTTGGAGAACAAACTTAATGAAAACAATGAATTCATCGAGAATAATGCAATCAGAATATCAAGTTTTATAATATCTCAACAAACAAGAAAGTAATAATATTTTTATGGAAAGGACATTTTAATTCGGTTCACTGACTGACACGTAATCTGTATACATTTAGATAAGTCACAAATTCTAGAAAATTGCGAATAGTTTGGAACTTAAAAAATGCATAACTTTTTTCTAATAGCATAACCTTTTTCTAATAGAGATTTTTAAAAACCACAAACTGTTTTGGAATGCTGTTGAATGTATGACGAAATCAAGTGTTTACAGTTATTTTAATTCTGGTGATAAATATTATTTTACATACAGTCAACACTTGCTGATCTTATGATATTCAAATCCAAGTCTGCATCTTTTGGCCTATTTCAGTTTTTTTCTTCTCTCTCTCTCTCTCTCTCTCTCTCTCTCTCTCTCTCTCTCTCTCTCTCTCTCTCTTTTCAAGGATGAAAAGCTCTTAAAATGTGTGAAGACTTCAGAGGTCCAAAATTGTCTAAGGTATCAATCTGTGCTAGAAATCTGTTGATAAAAAATTCCTCCTCAAAGTTGCTTTCAGACAGTCATTAATTGGACAAAGTGCAACATTTAAAACATTATTTGTACATAATTGATTCATCAAATGTTTCAGGACTATAATTGGCACTTCAGCACATTAAATAATGCAATTCATTCAGATACATTTGGACTTGAAATAGAAAATTTAATATTATTTGGTATCTAATTTATAATACCATAAGTTCCTCTCAATTTGTAACTGAGATAAATAAATGTATTTATTGATTTAACTGTTCTTGTTAGTTTAGTTTTGCTTCTTTTTCTTACTTAGTTTAAGACCATAGAGTTGTAACATTATTGTTACTCTTTGGGATTTCATACAAACTTCAGCACATGATAGAATATGCATCAGTCAGAATATGATAGAAGAAGAACAAGCCAGAAAATCCCTAGGAAGAGCCAATGAACCACTATAAGCTACTAGCAAGTTTTTAAACGCATGGACAACTAATTATCTAAGCATATTTCTGTAAGGATAAAAATGCATCACTTTAGAACTCAGCATATTGACTCTTTAAGTTAGACTAACATTCACACACTGAGTACAGTTAATACGCATTGGATATACAATATTTACATATCAATTAACATGATGCACCTTTATCTAAACAGTACATTGGTGATCAAACACAAATGTTTAATTTACAGGTGAAATAAAAAAAGCAGCATGTCTGATGTCGTTCCCTCGATGAATGGTTGACCACGTTGAAATCCGCGATAAGATTACAACCGGATCGTATACAATGTGAAATAACACGTGGTGTAATTGCTGAAACCCCCTTGACGAGTTTTGGGACACGTGGAAACCAACAGATTTAGTTGTTGTTAGCAGAAGAAAAACAATACGAGATAATCTTCTAGAGGAATTATTTAAGATCCACAAAGAGAAATTTCCGTTGGAACCTGTCCCGTTATGTAATAAACCGGCGGATACACGACGACAAAACATCCTAGTTGATATTCCTGGGCGTATGACAGAATGAGGTCCTGAACAGCAAGAATTAGTGTCAAATGATATTGTATACGTTGACATCTCCGCGGTCAAAGATGCGTTAAACGCTACTAATTAGCCGCGGGTGTTAGGATACGCGATGACGATACACTCCTCTCAGGGATTAACTATCGAAGATACTATTATGTGGATCGTTGATAACTTCATATCATAGTCAAATTTAGTTTACCTATCTGTGTCACGTGTACGGCGAATAAATCAACTTCGAAGAATTGTTATTTAAGACTAGTTGGTGGTAACTGAGTGTAGCGTTTGCAAAGGTTGGGGTGGAGTACTTCCAATATTTTAATTAAAATATTTATGGAGGTTCCACCTGGCTTGTGAATTTATAAGTTAAAGACGAAATGGATGTACAGCTCTGAGCCCCCAGTCAGCACTGCCGACGGTTAAACTATATATATAACACGAAGATGAAATTCAAATAAAACAATTTAATAAAGCCTATAGATTTAAATGATACACAATCACTCGTCCTCCAAGTGATAGCCTATTTCATCTTATGATTTTCAGTGTGAGTTCGATTTTCCACCTGGCCTTTGGTTGTACTCATCTATTTATTCGATCCTCGCACTCCTCCTGGATTTCACCCCTCCCGATTTCTCTCCTTCCTCTTCCTTCCTTCCGTTTCTCTATCGAGACTATTGGGACCACTTTCACTGGTCTATCCCTCGAAACTTCCTCTCCATATTTCCCTCTTTCCTTCTCTTCCTTCGGTCTCTAACGGAGACACTGGGACCACTATCACTAGTCTGTCCCTCGAAGCTTCTTGTGAAAATCACAAGGCGTTAACATAAGGTTTATCGAATCTCACCTCACACTAAATCATCAATTAATCATCAGGTAAGGGTATTACTTTTTAGGTCACGCATACATACACATCGAAATTCAAACACACTCTTACAGGGAAACAATGACGTAATAGCACAATATCATAAATATATCAATATCTCGTATTACATCAGTATATCATATATATAAATATATATATATATATATATATATATATATATATATATATATATTAGATATACTGATATATATATATATATATATATATATATATATATATATATATATATATATATATATATAGTCTCATTGTACTTACAATATTACAACAACCAGACCTATGTCTGTACACTACACTCCCACAAGCGTACACAAATATTCAAATATTCTTATTACTAATCTCTCACAGTGCAAGCATTTCAAAGATACCATTCAATTTCTATAATTGCATGGATAATGTGCTATTGTACTATAAAATAACCACATAACGAATTAGAATAATATTAATTCTTACGACGGCTAGCAAGCAATATGATTCGTTACAAATATGAACTCATTCTCCATAATATACAAACATATCAACATCCCAAAATAAGTATTCCTACTACGATTTTAGTAATAATACGTATATAAGATCTACAATTAAATGCAGTCGCAGACGACAGCAAAGATCGAATAAATAGCTCACTGACCTTTTTAGAAGCTACACTTAGAATTCTGTTCCTAAGGTTTTCCCTCCAATTAACGTGTGCCCCAACGGAGTTCCAATTCACGGGTAAGTTCCCTATAACGAACTATGGCAACTAACGCTCGCTGGCAGTGTTAAAGATATTATACTTTAAAATAAATCAGGGTCCCACCCCTATCTCGATTCTGATTGGGTAGCGCTGGGGCCCTATCCACTCGAATAGTTCAATATGGCGGTCAGTCAGAGTATCCATAAGATAAGGCACGCCCACTCCTTCTGGCAGCTTCTTTGATGTACAAACATCCTTCCAATCTAAGGTGCTAATTACACTTCTGACGGGCTTGGGTCGGCTTCCCCCCAAGCTACGGCAAACTTACGTAAGGGATGGTGTTAGCCTGCGGTCATGTTCAACAATAAACAGTGGCATGTCCGACTTACTTGATCACACTGGTTCTAGTTTAATTTTGGGTCGGGCAAACGCCACACTGAATATCATCTGGAATAACCTGTATTTGTTCCCTGGTAAAACTCCGTTGTGGTGCAGATGGGTCGAGTTTATATAACGTTGGCCGGTCTTTAGATGATATCGTAGAATATATTTTATGTGTGGTGATACTCCATATCGGATCAGTTGATCTCCTAGTACCACATTCAAGTTCACCAGGTTCGTATAAATATCTCACTGTGACGTTACCGGGTAAGATTTTTCTTGGTGAAAACGCTAGTGTTTTTTTACTTATATATTTTTTTGTTATCGCGATGGCAGGTTTCATATTTGTAGTTCCAGTTACTTCGCTGTTCATCGATGAGATTACTTCAGGTAATCGTTTAACCCATTCACGAGATTGCCCATCATCGATAAATTCTTTCGCGTACTGATAATGAAACAATTTATCAGCTAATGTTCTCTTAAATCGCTCAACAATTGCCTGATCACGATGAATTGCAACGTGTCCTCGTCGAATCACAGTATTATGTTGTTTCATCGTTGACGATACTTCACCTTGAATCTCTTTACTGGGATCAACTTGAAGAAGATTTGGCCACCATAGAGGTCCTCGACGATAAATCTTTATGAACGCAGATGCGACTTCAGATGATGATTGTGTTGATAGCGGTTCAGCCTCTTTATATCTACTCGCGGTATCAACTACCGTTAACGCGTATTTGTAACTACGTTTTTTAATTGTGTCATGAGGTAGAAATAATATATCTGCCTGATGAACCTCATTTGGGACAATAATATTGAATGACGCATATTGAATTTATTTCGCACGCGGTAGATAAATTTGTCATAAAGCTTGTCGGGATAAGCAATTAGCAGCTGTTTCACGGGTTACTTTAGCAGCGTTAGCGAGTTTATCGATGGCTGATTTACCCATGTAATATCCGGTTGGAGAATAATAAATTGCTTCCATATTAAATACCAAAGCCAAACAATAATTTACCTTTCATAGCAGATTTTATTAACCACGATGCGAGTTTTTCCTTAAATGTGCTATCTTGGATAGAATTCAACGCGTGATTCAACCTTACATCTGCGAGATGACGTTGTTGGAGATCATCACTACGATATGCTATATCGTGTATTCGACATGCTTCGTCGATGGCGTTTATAGAATCTTCACCTTGGTTGGGATTATTTTTGGTTGTCAAGTCTGATATCTAATCGTGCTCCCGGTCCAAAATAACTATATCCTGGAAGTTGTTTTTCTCCTGGATACTTCGCCCAAGGTACACCTGGGTGTTTTGTTAACTTGGAGGCGATATCACCACCGCTTTGTTTTAACAAATCTATATTTGCTTGTTCCACATCGTTCACATTTACCGGTAACGGCTTCTCTGTTATTCTTTGTGGTAACAGTTGTTGGATCAAGTGTACGTGTATGCTGTTTACATTTCACACAATATAAATCCATAATATATTTATCTTATATCTAATGGAAATTATTGATTTCTCCGCGTTAAAGAAGAAAATACCCGAGAAACATTGTGTTATGTTACCAGATTCCATACGGATGATTATCATAGAACCTTCAAGGAGTGGTAAAACACAGTTGCTACCCACTTTGATACTGAAGTATAGGAAGTGAGACAAATTGTATTTAGTAGCCCCGAGAGTAGACGATCAACACTGTTATCAGGTGTTAAAAGATTATAACGAGAGCGCCTCATAAATCACCGACGAAGATATTGAGTTTATCACAGATATCGACGATGCACCATCCGTGGAAGTCCTCTCCGGAGACATTAATAATCTTGTTGTATACGATGGTGTATTGTTAGATAAACGAAAAAATCCAGCTAGGATATTTTCTCGAGGACGACACAAAAACTGATGTGATATATGTCACTCAACGATACACACAAATTCCAAAAGTGATCCGAGATAATTGCAATTTATTATGTGTGCTTAACGGAGTTGACACCCATACACTACGAAATATTTGGCAAATTTGGTGTGGCGGTGACATGGACTTTACTAAATTCAAACATTTGTTTTGGCTATGCTCAAGATACCCCACATGGATTTATAAAGATAAATTTATCAGACCCTAGGACACGATATATAATAAGATTGGATAAAATTTACGGGTAATTAATTGCGACCGTGCACCCGGAGAAACACAAGATAACCTATTATTGGTCAAACGGAGACCAATATTGATAACACAAAATAACCGTATTTTTATCAAATGGAGGGCTCTATAATTTTGTAGGGTTCACACTCTCTACTACTTCGAATATATTTTTTCAGAGTAAAATTTATTTTACTGGCAGAAACAGGTAACTTGATTTTTTGTGACAAATATAATCATGTTCTTCATAACGAAAAAACTGTCATACTGAGTAAAAATTACACTAAAGGAATATTGACTTTTATTGACAAATCGTTTAATGACAGAGTGCATCCTGTAACCGCGTCTATTTATGGAATTGATCCAATAAATGAAATATCCAGTGTTGATAATCTAAAACAAATGAAATTTTCTAAACTAAATTCTGTAGCCGAACGAGTAATCGAACATGTTACTAATACGATACGTGGAAATGGATTAACTGATCTAAGACGTAAAAAATAAACGAGTGGGCTGAATTAGTAAAAAATACCGGAGCTACAATTAATGATGTATCAAAGTTAGAAAAGATATTACAATTTCCTATAACAGTAAATACTATAACCAGGGGATTTTTATACGATTCAAAACATTGTGAAAAAAGGAGGAGCTCCAATAATTAGCATTGATCATAATGTTTACGGGTGGACTAACGCAGTAACAATATTTCAACGAGATCGAGCCGTAAGATTTTACCCAGAAAAAGACTCTGGAAGAAACATGTTTGATTTTATTCACGAAATATGTAAAATCGATCTTGTGTTAGTATGGCTTATTTAGAGTTCTGAAAACGCCAATGAACTGACTAGACCAGATGCAGGTATTTGTAACAAAGAAAAGGGTGAGTTTGATCAATTTGTAAGAACTAATGCGGAAATATATGTAAAGAATCTCTTCATGAAGTAATGAATAATCGTACGCAGAAATTTTCCACCGAGAATATTGAGCAATTACTAACAAATTGTTTTACAGTTAGGTCAGGTGCAGTTCACTTTGCATGAGAGCAAACGTCGTGTAAACCGACACGATTTTAACTTCTCGAAGACGTATAGTTAAGTTGCTGTGATTACCAAAACAGTTGATTGTGGAATAACAAGTATAATTTCAACGAAATTATATCCGTGGATATGGCCGCGTGTTATCCGGGACGTTTTCTTACTTATGGAGATTTTAACAGATTTGGATTCCCCCGTCAAGAAATCATTAAATGGACCACTACCCGAATTGGATCTAATCGGATTTGCTCGTATTTTATCATTCGAGTTTGCTGATGGGTTTGGTAGGCACTTATCAGAACAACGTTGGGTCCCAACAGTTGTATTATTATCATATATGATCGATTGTAAAATACTGATATGTGAGGCAATTATATCATATTGGAAGCAGAATGATGTTTGGTTACCACACGATGATGAGAAAACTACAAATATCTCGGTAGAAGAACAATTGGTAAATTTACTCAAGGTGGAGCATATAATCATAAGCGACATTATGCACGATTAATTCTAGATGATGCTGAATATGATTTTATAATCGCCGATGCAACAAAGAGAAATATATTTGTAAGTCGAGAAAATGCTTACTTGTCTAACGGAACACAGTTAGGTACAATTGTTGGCTATATCGATGAAATATCGCCGCAGTATACATCTATGATCGTCTATGTTCAATTATGTTTCTATAAACTTGATATCGATGATATATATATATATATATATATATATATATATATATATATATATATATATATATATATATATACATACTTGTCCTACTTGAGCCATCTCGCTATCAAATTAAGTAATAATTGTATGTTTCCACTTGCAGACGAACCTTTTATTATCTTTCTGATACAATTTGGTAGTGCTGGAAGATGTTTTCCTGGTTCTTGCATTGATATATATATATATGTATCCACTACCACTAAAATCAGAGTTGGAGCGGATTCATTTTGTATCGAAAACTATATAGTACTGATGCAATGTGGTGTTTGTGGAGATTAAAACTAGAAATGTTATATAATTATTCTGAATTCGCAGGCGTTGAAATCAAAGATACTTACCTGATAAAACAGTAAAAAAAATAATCAGATAGAATTATTGTCTGCGCCATCTATATCCGATCCAGTATCCATGCATAAGACTGTTTGTCTAAATCGACCTGGTTGTTGCGTTCAACAATTCAAGTTATTTAATTATTTAGACAGAATTCGGATGATATGGTTGTTTTAACACCTAAACACATACTAGCAGGAGGAATTGAACAACGTTGAGTGCATTCATGTACTTATCACAGCTTCTTTCGGTCCAAGCGTGACTTAGAGACTCCTAAGGAAAGGGCGAAAAATTATAGACCTAAAATAATAATTTGGGATGAAAGATGCACAGAGTCGCTAGATGTGTTGAAAATGTTTCTTGATTGGTTATTGTTAAAGAATACCGCCGTGATAATAGTCAACCACCACCATTTGTTGGATTACTTCCGCATGAATGGTTAAAAACGTTTGTAGATTATTACGAAGTTATAAATAATGATCATAGAGCGCTTGATCAAAAATGTTGAGAATTTAAGAAATGAATCAGATCACAACCAAATAAAATCCAGTATAAAATAAAGCGTGAAACACATTCAGAAACTTCCATAAATGATTTTTGGAATTTGTGGAGACCAAACGATTTGATAGTGGCATGTAGAAAGATTGTTCGTTACACACTTCAGCAGCAATTATTTCAGTTACATAAAGAAAAGTTTTCAGAATTGCATGTACGGTGGTGTTAATCGACCAAAGCAGATTTGAGATGACAAAATATTGATGGTAAAATTCCGATATCATCAGAGAAACAGAATTGTATTAAATGGCATTGTTCTATTTAATGTAGGTGTTTTTGAAGATGCGTTAAAAGACAATACTTTATGCAACACTTTATGGACGCTATGATATTCAACGACAATCCAATCATCTCAAGGATTAATTATTTATGATATAGTTGTTTGGATTATTTATGATCGTATCGAGTGGTCTATTTTGCAATATCACGAGTCAGAAAAATAACTCGTCTGTGGAGGGTTATCGTATATTTTACCGAAACCACTGGCGTTGTTACTGAGAATGATGTAGTATTGATATTGATGCTGAATTTATCAACGCGCTGAAACAAAACAGAATAATCATTATGTGATATGTAGAACAATAATGTTGTGGCAGTATCTAAATAATGCTCCAAGACAATTTTCCCTAGATATAAACGATAGGAGTCTTGGTCTTACACGTGAAAATACGATGTTGACCTGTCTTAAATATAATTGAGGTGGAGGTGCTAGTTAATTGAAGAAGGCGGCACTTGTGTACCCTCGGGTATTACTTGTAATTCATCTCGTACAAATTTACGTTTAGGAGCAGTTTGTTCTAGTCTCTATATTGCAGGTCCACCTGTACATCACACTTGGTAATATTGCAACCCATTCTCGAGATCTCGTATCCTGAATTATTTAATTCGCCAAATGATATCCAAAAAACCGCAAAGCAAGAATTCAGTTAAATCGTTCAACGATTGCCTGATCACGATGAATTGCGGTATGTCCTCTGATTTTGACATTCTGACTTTTTATCAATGCCGATATTACACCAAAAAATCCTTGCCAGGATCAACCTGTAATAGTTGTGGCCAACGTAGCCTACCATGCGGTCCAGTTCCGCGTTGACTAATTCGCTCGAAACCTAATGCAACTTCAGTTGCTGTCTTTGTCGATAATGGCTCTGCTTATTTATGCTACTCGCAATATTAACGACAGTCAATGCGTATTTGTTCGTTATTTGACGTCATCAATTTTGACCGTATCATGTGGTAAACAAAATATATATCTGCCTGATGAACTTCGTTAGGATTGCCGACATCGAAATGTGCGTGCTGAATTTGTTTAGGTGATGGTAGATACATTTGCCATATTGTCTGTCGCGCAAACCGCGCTGCTTCTGTAGAACGTTTATCAATCTTTGCTCTGATTTTCCAATATCTCTATATTATTGCAGATTGTTACATTTATAATGTACATCATGACCGTGATATGTTTTATCAGTTTCATTTATTGGATACTCACCTGGTTTTGGTTGACACTGATTATCAAGTCTGGTTTCAGGACCACAATAATTATATCCAGAAAGATCTTTATTCTCCTGGGTATTTATCCCTCGGAGTTCCTGGAAATTTTGACATTAATGTAACAATATCACCACCATCTCTACGCTGAATTTTAGGTATAAACGGAAAAAAATTCTTCCTACATGCATAACATTTTCCACCATATGCTTTGTTCTGTAACCATGGCTAAGTCAGTAGTTGGAGTTTTAACTCGTCGACGTAAATAACATGAATTCATATAAGTATAATATGGATATACTTGATTTTTCAGCAACCCGAAAAAAAACCCAGGAAAACATCATCCAGCACTACCAAATTGTATCAGAAAGATAATAAAACGTCCGTCTGCAAGTGGAAAGATGCTGCAATTATTACTTAATTTGATGGCTCAAGTAGGACAAGTATTATTTATCTGCACCATCCGTTGACGATCAGAGATGATACTATTTACTTAAAGATTTTAATGAAAATGCGAAATTATTAAATGACGAAAATAATTATATCATTGATTTTATAACCGATATTGATGAAGTGCCGAATGTTGATGAACTTGATAGCTTTATTAATAATTTAGTTGTTTATCACAATGTGATGCTGGACAAACAATCAAATCCAGCAAGGTAGACATAAAAATACAGATGTTATTTATGTTTGTCAACGATACACACAAATACCTAAAGCGATAAGAGATAACTGTAATATTCTAGCTGTGTTTAATGGAGTTGATACCCATACACTTAGAAATATTCATCAAACATGGTGTAGCGGTATAATTCAATTAAAAAAATTTTAATAAATTTACATGACCCCAGATCACGATATCGAGTCGGTTTTGATAAAATCTTTGGATATCAGCAGAGAGGGTTTGACCTCGATAAGATGTCAACGGGTAAATATCGCACGCATAATAAAACAAATACACAATGACAAAAGACAGTAACAAAATTAAGTAACCCCAAGAGTGACTCTCTCGGATAGTTAGAGCTTCTGTTCTTTGTTATTGACGTTATTTCTTTTGTCGCTTTTGTTAGAAGCCTTACTTAAACAAATTGACGCTTCTATTATGAGGTGGGCTCATCCTCTCTGCTGCTAAAAGTAATGCAGGATCAAACTTGTACATATGCATGACAGTTTCACGAAAATGTTTAAATGCATCAGCGAGAAATAACTCATGAGTGCGCAGATGCATATGGTGATGGTTACCCATGGTTTTGCATTCGATTCCCGCCAAGCCTTACCTGCGTACGCGTTATCTTCTTTATGAAATACCTTCGCTCACAACGAGAAAAAAAACCGCTTTAATCGGTGGAACATTTTTTCCCAGTCACTCATGTGTTCTTTTGGATAGATACCTTTTCTAGTTAACCGGTCCATATTTGTCGGATAATACCTGTGACTAGTTTCAACGTTTTCTTGAGACTGGTCACTAACACGTCCAAGGACGAATACTGAAATTCTAGCGAATCGATGAACTGTAATTATCATGTGGTTTTCAATACTGTTAAGGATTATGCTCATTGGTGAGTTTGATGCTGTGACTACTGCTTTCATTATTGAGACGCCATCATATTAACTCTAGTGATGGAGCGGTACAGGGGTTTTGTTTTGTTTACGTAAATTTGTTGTTGCAAATTACAGGCGTTGTCAACCGCTTATCTAGTCTCGCCAGTGATGTAACAATGGACACTAACATTGGAAATTCCAGTGTGAGGGATTTACCCGCCGTCAAAGGGACCTTCAGAGATTTAGTAGTAATTCAAAATCAAGACTGTTGGTGAATAGAGCTGCTGTCGAATCCATTTCGCTGTAACTTCAATTGATTTAAGAAACACTAAAACATATATCTAAAGCACAAGCGTCTTGCGCACGATACAACATTGTTGGCTCAGTTTGCCAGAAACACATATAACTGCTATATCAACAAATCCCGCACGGGACCGTGTCACCAACATGTGTTGGTTGGATAACGTAGGATGTGTTCGCGTCTTCCACCGTGTCACCAACATGTGTTGGTTGGATAACGTAGGATGTGTTCGCGTCTTCCACTGTATTGTCAAGACATTCCAAGTACGCGTACATGATATAAAGGACTGTAGTTCATTTCAGAATGATTTTACAAGGTTCTGGCTTTACTCTCCACAGTCATGTCTCACTGATCTCACCACAGTAAAACAAACGGCCCGTGACCAGTTGTAATGTGTTAATTACACGCATGCAACGCCTGCATGAAAATATTATATTCTTGTTTGCTGTGTCGGTTAAGCATTCGGGCCAGATTCTTTATCCATATAAAACGCGATAGCGGTAATGATTCTATCATATTACCCAGCAGTCCCAGGTGCTGTTAGTATTTTCGAGGTTGAACTTTGTTATCACTAGCGGGATATAACATTTACAAAATAAACCATTCAGTTGACATTATTCTTTACATTACTAAATAACCCACTGTGGCGTCGGCAGGTATTTAAATCCAAAATAGGATGGTACGGAGAGATATGTTACTTGACTTATCAACATCAATCAAGAGTCCATTATGATCTAGCATTGGTATATTTATCAAAGGATCATAGCACTTGGAATATTGGAGAGATCAAGGCATTCATTAAATATTCTTTTACGTAAATATAGAAACGACTCTGGTAGAAACGATGATTTTCATTAGACATTGTAGGTTTTAAAAAAAAACATTGACAGTGAGACTTGTGATACTTATTATAAATTTAGCATTATATTGTCGGACCGTTCGAGTATATTCCTTAACGCAACACCCCTCATCATGGGTGGTTAGTTACGGATGCATTTCTTTAATTCTCTCTATTAAGTTTCTGTTGCTGTAGGACACTTGTAGCATAATGAGTGCCATAGACATAGCATCCATTTTTCAAGTTACCTACACTTTGTGCAACACATACATCTTCATCGTTTAAAACTAAATTGTCCCAGCTATTAATAGAAGGGGGGACGGGGTGTGACTCACCAATGTACATACACAAGGGGGGAGGGTAGAATGTGCTTGGTCCTGATCAGACTATTATTATCACCAAAGTAACTGTTCTGAAGTAACATTATTGGATCAATGAAACGGTATTGTTAACATGTTTGACCAGCTGACCATAATGTCATTATAGTTCTCTAGTGCATGAAATATCATTCTACATTATAATTATTGTCTTTTCTTTTTTGTTAACTTCATTTGCAGATTAGTGTATATGCTGATTTTGCATATTATATGGACTTTTACAAATGGGGCTTGTCATCTGTTAGTCGAAAAGATGTTCACGTGACCATTCCTCTGATAAAGGTTTGTAGATGAGTCAGAGGTTAAGGACAAGCTTATAAATGTGATGCAGAAAGATTTAATTTTTGTTTAATATATCAAATATTACTATATCAAGTATCTGCATACATACTTGAATTCTAGAATTATATGGGCGTGACTGACTATCCCATTCTCTGCATGAGACACAAAAAGCTATCTAAACTGCCGTATCTCACGACATGTATAATATGCATTAATGTGTATAAGGGATAACAGTATTAATTTTGTAATAGAGTGAAAATATTTAAATGTGTTCTAGAGAATGGTACATTTTCCTTTCCTTAAGCTATGGATGTGTATTTTTCATTATATATTATTATTAACATTAAAATTATAACTTTGCAATAATTTTGTGATTACTCCAATGTATAACACACTAAATCATGTATCCTTCTATGAGCAACTCTTATTCATTTTTCCCGCAAACACTAAAGGCATCAAGTACTGTATTTCTGGATTAAATGCATTAATTCCAGTATGTCTCAGATATTTCACTTTGAATTGTTCGCATGTAAATATAAGTTATTACACAAACATTGTATTATTAGATGCAGCATTAATTTTTTGGGGAGGACAGGTATTCAGGATTAATTTTAATATTTATATTTATTTATTTTGGATGGGAGGGGAGTATTCATAGTGATCACTTATTATCATTTAATTTTTCAGCTTTACAGGGAGGCCGTGAGTGGCCGAGTGGTTTAAAGCGTTCTCCGTTACGGATATCTGCCATTTTACCTCTGTTTACGTCTGTTTGAGACTCAGATTCGGCCAATCTGGGTATGTGAGAATGCTTGCCAGTAGCTTCTCGTGGGTCAGTTGTTCATCGGGTGGGGGTGTTCCAGGTTCTTCCTCCACCATTCATACTGACCGCCATGTATAGCCTATCGTGTGCTGAAAATGTTGTTAAACCCTACAATAACAATTAGCTTTACATGATGAGTATGCAGGTGGAACTTCAATGTTGATAATCCGTTGCTTTTAAAAAACTGCTGTTCTAGTAGATTGATATCCTCTGTTTCACAAAGAGAGAGAGAGAGAGAGAGAGAGAGAGAGAGAAAGACAGAGAGACAGAGAAAGAGAGAGAGATTCACAGGCAGTGGTCAAACAGAGAAACAACTTAGTATTATGTATCACAACAGATTATAGTCTGGTAAAGAAAGGTACAATTGCCAGTCACAAACATATATCATTTTGTGTCAACTGATCGCCACTTGTCAATCATGATTATAAATTAACCAATCAGCGAACGTAAATTTGACACACAATCAAGCCTTGCTTTTCTCCGCCATTTTCCTCCGACAAGCTGCTTGTGGCAATAATGAATTCAGTAAGAGAAGTATGTACAAAGTTTTCAATGATTTGATAATTTCTCCATCGAAAAGGGTGAACATAAGTCAATGGGAGCCTCGTAATTTTGACAGTCAACACTAATATCGTTTAAATGGAGGAATTAGGTTGATTACTTTCCCGAAGCATAGATAAAACTTAGATTGATACAGACTTTTTTATGTCAGCTGAATATGGAAACAATTGATGGCAAATACTTGTTTGTTTGAATAAACGTATGTAAAAAGTACTTCTCGTCGACGGCTTGAGTAAGAAAAAAGAAATTGAAATTGAAAAATATATGTAACAATAAACGCTTTGGAATATGGGTGGAGAACCCCGTAACTTGTGAGTTTGATGTATTATTTTTCTTGTATCATATGGACTGAACCCCATACTGCATTATTTTAAAGTTTGAAAATTTACATTTTAATGTTTAATTGTCTTAAAAAATACTTTATTGGCTCTGTCTTTCAAACACTTGAGTGACTCTTACTTTCTCATGGGGATACAGCATGTAATAATAAGAAATGCAAAAACAATGGTTTGCGATAAATATCGTCTGATATAATAAGCATGCATTTCCATATTTACATCAATGATCAAAATTCAGTCTGACAAACACAGTAAAACCTTAAAATTATTATGCACAACAGTATACTTCTAAACAGTAATTTTTAGGATTTTTTATTTAATTAACTCTCAAGGCAGCATACACATAAGCCAGATAAAATAAATAAGGATACTATTATTTACTAAATACATTAGTATCATTTTGAAGCGAATTTCTGTTTTCATGAATAAGTTCTCGGTCAGGTTTGAAATTGATTTGTATTATTTACTTAAATAAAACACTTAGGTTATTACTATACGAACTTGAACTACAAATACAAGTATTGTCCATTGCAGTATAATTTATGTACCTTTGTAAGTTTACATTTTTAAGAATAATACATATCATTTTTAATAAACATCACTCAAACTGAAACATATCTCTATGGCAAATACTGCATGTTTTTTGGAGGTTAACAGGTTGCCATGTCACGTGATTGATAGGCGGAGCGATCTATCATCTGGAGTAAGGTCAATTGTACTAGAGACAAATAATTATTTTGTTCTATGTCCAAAATACTTAGAAATAGACAGTATTGTAATACGTCCCAGATGAAATCAAAGCACTAAGTACAGTGATACAACTTCATGTAACAGCAAACTCATTATTGGTCATTATTTTCTTTTTCCTAGCATGGGTTACAAAAAAAATTAAGCAAGTTATTGCTGTGCATACTATTTACTTACATAAATCAATGCTCATTTGTATTAATTATGAATATAGATACCAAGCAAATAGAAGCCCGGTTGGTGAATAAACACATCTGGCAGTGAGCAGTATTTTATAATGCAAAACAAGCTGACATTGGAAGCAGTAGGAAGAAGGGTGAACAGAAGAAGTTTTTAAAGAAACATAAGGCCTCTACGGAGACCGAAGCCAATGCAGACAAAATAAAAAAAGGGTGAACAGACCAAGTTTTCAAACCTCTACGGAGACGGAAACTATTTCAGACAAAACTAAAAAGGTGAAGAGACCAAGTTTTTAAATGTCTACGGAGACCGAAACTAATTCAGACAAGTCGAAACTGCTATGATTTTAACCGAATATTTTAACAAGTCCGATATGATATCTTGATCTAGGGTCATGCAAATTTATCGTTGCAAATCCATGTGGGATTGAATAATTGTGACTAAAGAAATTTCTAAAGAGATTATAATCTATGTCTCCACTGCACAAGGTTTGGTGAATATTTCGTAGCGTATGGGTGTCAACTCCATTAAACACAGCAAAAATATTACAGTTATCCTTGATTACTTTAGGTACTTGAGTATACCTCTGAGTAACATATAACACATCAGTATGTTATGCCTACCTATGGAACATATCCTAGCGGGATTTTTTTGACTGTCTAGCATCACATCATCGTACACAACTAGATTGTTAATACTTCCATCAATACAATCAATACTCGGAGATTCTTCAATATCGGTTATAAATTCAATCATATCCTCATCGATTTCTGATTTTGCTTTCTCGTTAAAATCCTTTAACACTTCGTAACATCGCTGATCATCTATACTCGGGGCTACCAAATATAGTTTATCCCATTTCATCAATCTCGTTATCAATTTAAGTAACAACTGCGTCTTGCCACTTCCAGATGGTCCGATTATAATCATGTAAATATAATTTGGTAGCGCTGCATGATGCTTAACGGGTTTTCGTGTTTTTGTAGCTGAATAACCAATTACATTCATGTTATTATAAATAAATTATGGATATATATTGTGTGAAATGTTAGAAGAGTACTAGCACAAACGACTTGGGAACAATTACAACGAGCAATAACAGATCAGCACTTGTTGGTGTGTACAATGTGGTACCCAAAAAAATTAGATTTGTTTCTATGGATTTGAAAAACAAACGAGGAGGTGATATTGCAGCAAAATTGACAAAACTTCCTGGGACTCCATGGGCAAAATATATAGGAGAAAAACACCTTCTAGGGTATAGTTAGTGTGGACCTGGAACCAGACTCGATATCCGACTCGATGATCAAGACCATCCTCGATCCGGCGAATATCCAATAAATGCTATTGATAAGGCGTGTCATGCTCATGATGTTGCATATAAAAGCAGCAATCTGCAACACAGACAAATCGCAGATGTGAAATTGATTCATCCGTTAAATTCTTTCACTGATCAATCCTTCAAGGAAAAATTAGCTTCGTGGTTGATAAAATCGGCGATGAAAGTAAATTAATGCTGGGTGCTGGTAATTAATAACAGCATGGAATATATTTATTATTCCCCAGGAGGATACTGGCGAGGTAAATCAGCAATCGATAAATTCGCTAACTCCGCAAAAGTAAAAAATACCAACGCGGCGGATTGGTTATCCAAACAGGCGATATGGGAGATTTATCTACCACCACCTAAACAAATTAACTTCGCACATTTTGATCTCAGCGTCCCTAATGAAGTTCATCAGGCTGGTATATTATTTCTGCCGCATGATACTGTTAACAAACAAACATACAAGTATGCGCTTACCGTAGTTGATGTTACGAGTAGACACAAACAAGCTGAACCATTAAAGACAAAGTCATCAACTGAAGTAGCTTCTGCGTTTGAAAGAATTTATCGACGAAGTCCTTTGCAGTGGCCAGATCTATTGCAGGTTGAACCTGGCAAGGAATTTCAGGGTGTAGTGTTATCAACAATGAAGCATCATAATACCACGATATGACGAGGACATACTGCACTACATCGCGATCAGGCAATTGTTGAAAGATTTAATCGGACACTTGCTGAGCGGTTTTTTGGATATCAATACGCGAAGGAATTTATTCAGGATAAACGATCTAGTGAATGGGTCAAGAGATTACCAGGTGTGATAGCTGCACTAAAAAGGAAATTACTCGAACAATCAATATGAAACCTATTAACGCCATAAAAAGTATATACGTGTACAAAAACCACAAAATGATATTTCAAAACAGCGAATAGTCAGCAATGTCACTGTGTGATATTTATATGAACTAGGACAACTTGAAGGCAGCATAAAAAGAGATAATGATCCTATTTGGAGTGTCACCACACATAAAATATCTAACATAACAAGATCCATGGGTAGACCCCCTATATATAGATTAGATTATACTGCTCCTCAGCACGGATTTACACGTGAACAATTGCAAGCGATGCCCGAGGATACTCAGTTACCACCGTGTGGTCTTAACTAGCACCTCTGCGTCTGTTACACTCAAGACAAATCAACATTACATTATCTCTGGTATGACCAAGACTATTATCTTTTCTGTCTGCGGTAAATTGGTGAAGATCTTTATCCGACCATGACCAACGCATTATACAATTACAACTCGTGCAGTGATTATTCTGTTGTTGTTTCAGCGTAATTATAAATTCAGCATCAATATCAAATTCTCTGTTATTTTGTTATCCTGTTGCTTATAGCCAGCGAGTTTTTTTTCTGATTATGACATCGTTGACAATATCACTGATTGTGGTGTCATTAGCATCTAAAACAACTCCTCGACCACTCGATGCGACCATCTAAAATCCAAACAATTGTATTGGATATAGTCAATCCCTGCGAAGAATGTATCGTCATTGCGTTGCGTAGCGTCCATATATATTTATCAACATGCAATGCATCTTCGACAACACTGGTATCAACCGACACAATAACATTTAACACGAGATTCTGCTTCTCAGTTTGTCCTGGAATATCAACTTCCATAGTCTGCCTTCGTGTATCCGTAGGCCTATAACACAATAACACAATTTTTCTTTGTGTGTTTCAACTAACTTCATCTGAAGTGTGTCTCCATCTTTCAATGACCTATGACAAATTACTTATAAAGTGTGATAATGGTAGGTGGTGGAAAACTTGAGTTTATAACATAAATGAAGCTGGATATAGGCTGAAGGATGGATGTACAAAATCGTAACATAAAATGCCCTGCCATATAGAAGGTATATAATAAGTGATGCTATACTGTGTGATATGACATCAACCAATATATTCAAATTAATACCTTCGCCATATATAACAGTGAGCTCTTATACCAGTTCAGCATGTAAGGTTTGCCCAATTCAATACTTACCACTCACAAGTCTGGATCTGGAAGGTAAAAAAACAAGTGAAAACAAATCTCACAGTAGCTGTGACTGTTGTAGAAAACACATTAAAATTACCTTTATTATCTAAACCACCAGACAAACAACAAGTGTACTGTAAATGGGGCATTATTATGCTTTTGATATCTTTTGTGTAGAAAAATGACATTTTGTTTGCACAGAAACTGTCTTTTAGAGTGACATTGATTTTTGTCCTTTCAAACCTCAAATCAATATGCTGAATACATACTCCATGTACATGTTATTCTCAATCATTGCTATAATTATGTCATGCATAAATAATGTTATTATGCACAAAAAAAGTTTTCTTTCAATTAAAGAGATGATTCCTAATTAATGGGATTTATCATTATAACAAGTGCAATAATTCCATAACATTTTTTATTAAGGATGATCGAGAAGTTATTTTATAGAACATTCTCCTACTTCTTGAGAGTGACCTATGACCTTTTGATCCCAATTTACAATAGGATTCTTTCTTAGCACAATAACAAGCTATCCACAAAGTTTGGTAACTGCAGACAGTGGACAACTAAAGTTATTTTAAGGGAACCAAACATACATATGGACAGACAGCAGCAGAAACCAATATGCTCTGCCATATGACAGACAAAAATATAACCTTATAACAAGAGTTACACTACCGACATCCATCATGTATTTATAGAATCCAAAATTACTTTGTTGAACTGTATCAAATGCCTCAAATTAACTTAATGGATCTTTCAATGACAACATGTCTTTGAAATGATTTTTATTTGTGCTTGAAATTAAATGACACTAAAGCTTACTTACATCAAAGTACATACACAATGCATACATGATCATAGACATAAAAAACTACTGTTATTTGATGAATGGTATGGGTGATCTGGAGTAGGGTTGCTACAGTTACCCATTCCAAACTTAGCCCATGTATTAAGTTATACATCTTTTATCCAAATTCTACATGCTTTTCGTTCATTCAACTTTCTCCTTTCCTTGCTGTTGTTTTTCTTTTACCATGACCAATGATCACATGTGGCCTATAACATTCTTGTGGCAAGCTGCAGCCCAATGTCTCGTGTAAACCAATAATTTTCTTGCTCATTAGTTACAGGTTATTATTGACCAGAGTTTTATGCATGATAATTAATTAAACAGATGATCAATCTGTAACGGATTAGGTCAAACGATTCTCTAAGCAATAACAGGGCTTGAATGCTGGTTGTTATCCAAAGGGTTTTCATCGATAATTCTTTGACTTTATGGTCTCTGACTTGTATGAGAAAAAAACAAACCATAAATATTTATTTCTCTATGTTACAATTTGAAAATTTATAAGGTATTTACAATATTGTGAATTAAATTCCAAATAATCCTAAAAGTATTCCAACATTGAATGTGCTGATTTACCAAAAGGCTTGAATGAACTGATGTGCCAACAGTATTGATGCATCACAATATTATAATCCAGAATGTCATTGGATGAATTCTCAACACAGATAATCCCAAAATAGTGATGTTATCCAAATGTTAATAAGCACTTTGTAATTCAAGTTTAGTAAATATTTTCTGTCACAGAGACCCAAAAAGAAAAATAATCACACTTCTCTCCGACAGATTTATGTTACTAGACAAACACCAAGAAAATATTATCAAGCATTCCTTCCTTAGCAGAATTCTGCTCACATGTAGATACAGAGAAAACAGTAACACACAAATGTACCCTAACTGAATTTTATTCTTAGACAGACCTAGAAAAGGATTGTCATAATTTCGCTTTTATAAATATTAACACAATATATTACTAAAAGAAATGTGATTTATTTATTTATCAGTTATATACATTATATGCATACATCTGATTGACAACTTTCTTACCATTATATGTGAAATTAACTTGAGGAAGCCACTCTGGCATGAAGTTATTTCTGTTACTAGACAAAGGTGTATCAGATTATTCCTTCCTTACAAAGCAACACAAGTAGAAACAATTATTATAACACATTCTGATATCTTTGTTTTTGCCGATAGAGAGAGAGAGAGAGAGTCATAATAAATTGATTCTACATTGAAAATGCTCACTTTTCAATGAAGATATAACCAGGTAATTCCTCTATAAGCCAAAGTTTCTGTGTATATAAACGTCATTTCTGTTAGTGACACAGCTTCGCTCTAGAAATTTTTAAGTAATCTTTAAAAAAATGTATATCTGTCTTATTTAAAGTTGAACTATAAAAATGTGCTAATATATCTTCCACTAAGCTAAACAAAATGATTCTGATTCTCAAATGCAATCTCTTTAATGTAAAGAAATCATAAAGGTAATATAACTCCGAAAGAGTAAATAATATTTGTGTGGATAAAGCAGTATTTTCTGTAAATACATGTATACAATTATTTTACTGATACTTTTTAAATGCTATGAAATAGTTTGAATAAGTTCTTAAATATCTTCCACTAACAAAATGATTCTGATTCTCAACTGTAGTTTCTTTAATATACCGAAATCACAAAAGAAATATAATTCTGAAAAAATAGATAATATTTGTGTGGATAAAGCATATTCTTCAACTAACTGTAATCAGTTGGTAGTTATCTAGTAGTAGTATAGTGGGCCGAAATACGGACAATGGGACTTAACATTAAAAATAGTGTCGTTCCCCTTGGTGGACAAATGGGTTTCAACATGGCTGGGACATTGTGAATTTAACATATGGAATGTACAGCAATAGAGAGAGAGACAAGGAGAATTAGATTTGTGAGGGGTAATGTCACGGTTCTGGACACTGGGATAAACAATGGTAACAATGTTGTAAGGGGCTGACCTCAATCAGTAATGGAATTGTTGCAACGGGTTTACCTGAATAAGCGCTACTCTAGGGGCAAGTCGAGACATATATATATATTGATACATGATTAGAGACTAGTTAGACAATGATAGATTTATGCACATATATCTATCAAATAACTACAATCGACTATAAAAATATTTAGGCAAGAGACAATAGGCATCTTTTCGAGACAGTTGAGGGCCCATGAAAAGGCTTTTGAGCTTCTTCGTCTTTATCTAATTTCTCTCTTCTCTTCTTCTCCTCCACCAGCTTCTCATCTCCATTACATTTGTCGTCGATGTAGATCACTGACATTGTTAGAAAATTCAAAGATGAAGTGTGCGATTACCAAATGCTACACTTTAAATACTTCAAACATGTTTGTGATTAGAGTGCCAGACAACACACTAATACCATCAAAATTCAAAATACTCCATATCAGCAGAAAGTGGATAAGGCAACGTTTTATTTACAAAAACACACCATTACCTACAATCACACCAGCGAACGAGTCAGTGTTTATATTCACACTCAGATAAAATAATCACTCACGAGTGAAGAGACAAGGGTAGTTTTGGAGGGAAGAAAATACACACACACTAACACTTTTTATTTTAAAAAATACGCTATTGTCTACAATCACACCATCAAACGAGTCAGTGTTTATATCATTGTTTATATTCACACTCACATAAAACAATCACTGATGAGTGAAGAGACAAGGGTATTTTTGGAAGGAAAAAAATCACGCACACACTCACACACTACTATTACATCAGCAAAGGAATTAGTGTTCAGTGTTAAACTACTCCACACTTACACAAAATAAACCCTTGAGTGTAATGGCATACTACTTGTTAAGGGAAAGACAAATAGACACACACACACAGCACATACACACACTAACAACAAACATAATATTTTTTGGTAACTTCACCAGTCTCTTTTCTAGAGATCTATTTAGTCTTAAGACGGGATGTTTTCCAAAATTTCAAAAGCACCATTCAATGATGACATCACCCATGTTTGACTTCACACACACACACACACACACACACACACACACACACACACACACACACACACACACACACACACACACACACAACACACACACACACACACACAGATCTAATCCAATCCTGCTCACAATTGACTATTGTTCTTGAGAGTGTGAAGGCAACTTGATTGGCCTCACTCTCCCATTCCTCAGTTCGTGGTATAATGAGGACTTCTCTCCTTCATCTATTCTATACCCCTGAATGTTAGGGTCTGTGTGGTTCCTACTCGTCACTGCCATTCCAAATCCTCATCCAAATTTTCTATCTGAGGGATAGTGGGTCTTGGAGGGGTGGGTGGGTGGTGGTACTGATTGTGGTGCTAGATGCTGTGGAGGTGTCCTAATCATTTACCTGACTTTACCCGTTTGCCTCAGGATGAGTTGGGGCAAAATAATTTTCTCTTCTCTCTTCTTTTCCTCCTCCTCTTCAATCTTTTTCTCCTGGATTGCCTCCATGGCCAGCTCATCCAGAGCGAAACCAGGCATACTTCAGGTGCATTTGGCGTTCTATTGATTATGAAATAATGCTCATTTTCTTTTCACTGACGAGTCAATAATGTGTAGCCAGACTCATTAACTAACTCCGCTTTAAAAGTCTGAAGCACGGATGTGAACGAAAACACACCTTACACACAAACTAGCAATACCATCATAATCAAAATCATGATTGTGCGGACCTAAAATATACACTCACTTATAGCTTATACTTTATTATCATCGATACATACATACAACTCTAAGACATACACACACACAATATCTGAAAAGCGAGGGAAGATATGTGGTTCCTGCTGTTGTTCTTGTCATTGCTACTTCTTGAGTCTGTACTTCTCAGTCCAATCTTCTTGTTCGTTTTCATTTTTTTCTCTGAGGACCTCTTATATCAGGTCTTGTGTCACTTTCAAAATCCTGACATTTTCGTTCTCTTCAGGCTTTGGCATCAGGTTTTTCGTGAGATGAATGTGGACTTCGCTCAGCTTAGTAATGGATGGCGCGATTGGCAACCATCCCACGTTATATGTCCCAAGTGTGGACAAGTTAGAAAACATCCCTGAAGTTGTTTGGTTGGAATGCTATAGCTCATCTAATGTTGAGGGATAGAGACAAGTCAAAGAGCATATATATATATATATATATATATATATATATATATATATATATAATTTTTAAAACCAAACACTCTTTTTTCAAAATACATTTCTTAAAACCAAATAAAAAACATCCCCAAAAATACAATAATATCAACAAATGTTTTCAAGTAATTTTTATTTTACAAGGTTGGCAGCATTGTGAAGTCAGGTTAGACTTCCACTGATGGAGGTCATTGATCTACATTACATGAGGGATTGGTTGATAATATTCTATCTGTGTATGCCTGCCTGATAGCAGAAATCTGTTAAGGAGGAATGGTATGGTATTATTATCTATAAATCACTATGATAGAATTATGGTAAGGGATTGTATTGTTCTGGTGCTTTCGGCCGTTAGATTTATGAAGTCAAAGGTTGCAGAATCATATAGATTTGAAAAATTCTTTACAAAATTACAAATCTGTATTTTACATGGTTATTTTTAGTATAAAGTGGTCCCTCAAGAGATTTTAAGACAATATTTACTAAATGTGAAGATATGGAAACAGTTCATTGCAAATGGAATCTGCTAGTAATAATTCCAAAGACAGCTTAAAAAGGAAAATGAATACTTATAATAACAACAACCAAATAAAAAACCTTAGTTACCATACAATAACCAGAGTGAGGGTAAAAACTTTGCTTTCAGAACATTATAACTTTTTTTAAACCATGCTAGACGTTCAACTCAAATATCAGTAAAGAAATTGAAAGACAAATGACAGAAGTCTGGTTTGTCATTTCTATTCTACACTCAATTATGGACAATTGGCATGTACCCAAAATAAATGAACCATAAACGATCAGATAATAGAGTAGTTACAACTTAGGAAATAATAAAATATACTGCAGATAATTACTACTGGTATACAAGAATGCTGAGTAATTAACATTCTATTTTTTTGTCATTGTAACTAATTTAATAAACGGTCTATAAGATTTATTTAAATCTAGCACTGGTTGAACAAGGTTTATCTAAGTGAGATTAACATAATTAATTATGGTACAACATCTTCAGGAGACTTACAACATAGACCAGAGAGGTGCAATTAGCAGTGATTGGATGAATGAGTAGAATCAAACATAAATAATGGAGGAAGGTGTTATTCATTTCCAATAAGCTTAAAGAAAAGCACCACAGGGATATAATTAGACCATGTATGGAATAGTTTAGTTAGCTAACATGTATATATTGTGTGAAGAAAAAAAAACAATTGAAAATAACCTACACACTCAATGTTTTACACGATAAAATTAAACGGCATTTTTTCTTGATCTTACCTTTCTTTATCATCTTGCTTGATATCTGCAAAAGAGAATAAAAGAAAAAATCTTCTTTGAAGTCATCATATGTTCTCATGTGTTTATCTATGAAAAGGTGTGGGTTTTCTTCAACTTCTGTAAAATGATTATTCAAAAATATGTAATCATGGGGAGGTCTAAATTTACCAATGTAATACATACTTGCTACCATTGCATAGCTTGTTCTTTTCCTCATAGAGTAAACTGCATGAGTAAACCTCATCCTTCCTTTCTTAACTATTGCTATTGTAAAGCTGGATTTGCAGTTCAGTGGAGGAAAAGAATACTTAACTTTACTGTAAAGTGTAGATTACTGCAATTATAGTATCTGTATGGACCTACTTTTGTGCTACTACTCCTGACATAACAAATTTACCTTTGACTTGGTAAGGATAAAAGGACAAGAAAATTATCCCCAAAGAACAGCTTTCATCCAATTATACAGAGATGAATTAGTTAGAGTTAACAATGGCTCAAATTTGACCAGGTTGGTCTGATGATAGGGAACTAAAAAGCTATCTTGATAGTTATGGTAGTCCACCTAAATTTGATTGGAGCCGAAATATCAGCCTTGAAATGATGTTTCCTACATTTCATCTTCCTTTAGAAGCTGCTAAATAATTCACAAGAAAAACAAGTTTATTTTGATCAACCCCAGAACAGAAATTACTTTGTTTGGAGATCTCAATGGGAGTAGAGCAACTAATAAAATTAGTGACTTTGACATACATGTATTAAAAAAGTATTGATGCCCGAGGAGAGAAACCAACTGTTAATTTAAACTGAACTACAAGCAGTTTGGTTCTATATATAAGATATGCATGAAACTGAAGGAATAATAATAATAATAATACTAATTACAATAATTATTATAATAATAATGACTTTATTTAAAGAAGAGGCTTATTTGGTCAACTGACAATATCTTCCTTGAGGCTTTATCTCTACCGTTACATCTGTAATTGTATAAATATATATAACGTACAGATTATTACAGGATGAGGTGTCTTTAGACAAGAAATGCTATTAAAACTAGATAATTGATCTAGTGCTATGATAAAATATGCACAAAGCTACAAAGAGTAATAGTGAATATGCATAAAATATTATATATAGGGTTCATGGTTTCTTATTTGATGTATATATCTACATGGTCCCAATTTTCGACACGAATGTATATTTATCAGTGATATTCAACATAATTGGTTGACACACAAGCAAAAACAGTGTGACTGCAATCATTTAATTGGATATACACACAAATCTTTGACGCGTGTAATTGGAACTATTTTGTACTGTACATTTTTAGATTTCAATGGAACTATATTAACATCATTTTCATCAATCATACCATTTTTAATTGAAACTTCAGTATTAATTATCAGTTCCTTTATGACTGCATAATAGTGTGCTTGATATAACCAATAAATGGTATGATTTCTGTGACACTCTGTATAAACGTCAATATATTTCTCAACATGGCCAAATTTTATTGATGCATCAATATCGACGAAAATAACAGTGCATGAGGTTTTATTTTGGCAACTGCAGAATACCGATTAAAACAGAATTCTGTCTTTATACATCCGGTAGAAACAAAGCACTTTCTTAGGTTCATTAAGGATTGAAGTTAAAAGGCTGAGCAGTTCATTTGAAAGTATATGTATCACTTGCCTGCCTACAATGGCAATGCTTTCAGAAACATGTGCAATTAACATTCGTCAGACATTCTCCTCGGCATATAAATGAATAAAACATTCCAACTGCACATTCCTTGTCTAAATTGTAACTCCTATCTGGTAAAAGCAGTAATGTAGAAATGGCAGAACTGATGTGAGCTTCTAGATAATGTGTGCCATGCAAGAGTTTGACCAGCTGACTGTTCATATCACTGAATGCAAAACAACTATATACCCAAAGTGGTCCTAGATCATGAACAACATCTGGTAAATGGAGATGATGGAGGTTTGCAGACATATATATCTCTCCATATAAAACTTCATACCTATAAAGAATGTTAGTAGTGATTTACTCTTAGTTAACATTGCCTGACTGATTGATTCCATAAAACTGCTTCTACAAGAAGTATAAAATGCTGCAAATGCTAATCTAAATACCATACAAAACAGGAAATGAATAATAAAAAAGCCAAGATCATCATTCTTTGGCACTGCAGAATGAATAATGGGCTTTCAGGCGCTTTTGTACTCTGCTGACAATGGCTTGGCGCTTAATTTTCAAGTCTTGCATCAGCTTTGTGTATATGCTTTAAAAATGAAAACCTTTCTGATGAACCATCAGTGCATATAATCAACTGTTGTCCCTTTAATTATGACAGGCGGCAATACAGGAAATCATGATGGTCCTTTTATACCAAGTATTGTATTGCCCGTGTCAACAGCTTCATGTGCATTTCTAAATGTTTCATCATGACATCTTCTTGGACCATATGGGAATACCTTTACAGCTTCAGCTTTAACAATGTTTCTTTCCTGGTTCCATCTCAGACAGCTGTGTTTTCCATTAAATTGCTTCATGTTTAACACTGCATTTTGCAGGTGAATCACATGTTCCATAGAGCGGCATTACTTTAATTTTTTCAACACAGAGACAGCATTCACCAAGACACCTTCCTGGTAGAATTCTTCAAGAGAAGGTATGAATGTATTAAGCAATGTTTCCATTGATGATTTTCCTTTTCCAAACCATAAACCACCAAATAAGAGATTTTCTGGTTTCATTCTCTTATGGTAGGACAATTCTTTTATGGAGAAAAACAATGACTAAATACAGGCTGCAATACAAGAAACCATGATGGTCCGTTTATACCAAGTATCGTATTGCCGCTTTCAACAGCTTCATGTGCATTTCTAAACGTTTCATCATGACATCTCCTTGGACAAGCTGTATCATTTTTACCAAATGGGAACAACGTTTTCATCTACAGCAACGTTTTCTTCCTGTTTACATCTCAGACAGCTGTATTTTTCATTAAATTGATTAAGCTTGATACTGTGCATTTTGATAGCAAAATCATTACTTTAACTTTAATTATCTCAGCACTGTGACAAAATTCAATAAATATTCCATCCTGATACAATGTTTCAAGAGAAGGTATGAATGGTTTAAGCAATATTTCCGTTCATGATTTTCCTTCTCCAAACCATAAACCACCAAAAAAAGAGATTTTCCAGTTTCATTTTCTTATAGTAGGACATTTCATTTATGAAGGAAAAACTATGACCAAATACTGACTTTTGATGATTTGAATAAAACCATTCTATTTGTACAGAGATATGCTGCTGTGATGTAAGAAAATTCTCCTGGATTTGAGTGTTTTCTATATACATGTCCATCATATATTTTTTCAATATTTTCATTGCATTTTTTTCTGTCAGTGAAAGCGATGACACATATCTGTGTGAAAACCTTCATGACTAAAATGTTTTTGCAGCTGACATACCAGTGGCATTTCCACAAATTATGAAGTGGTTTTTGAATCTACTAGGTCTGAATAACATATCTGACGTGTCTGTTCTTTTTGCTGTGGTAATACTATATAAACAATTTGAGAAATACCTATGAAATACAAGTGGAATTTTGATATTACTAAAATACTTCCTGAAAAGATACAAGGAAGTTCTACAAAGGTTTGCTCTAAGGCAGTGCAGAGAAATAAATTTTAGACGATCTGATGGACACTGTCTAGTCAGTCCATGTCTGAATGCAAAGGTACGAATCTTCAGCACACTATAATCTAGTGTCAGTGATGATCAGTCCATGTCTGAATGTCAGTGTAGAGGTTCCCGTTAACTAGGTGGGGTGATCCCAGTAATAATTTGTATTATTACAGAAGACCCAACCTGGCCCGTTTTTATCAGATATTGAAGTACTGATAGAGAGATGCAAAGCTCCAAGCCCCCAGTCAGCGATGCCGACAGTTCAATTACTGAATACACAAAAGGTGATATTTAAATAAACAATTTAATACCGTTAAATAACAGATAGTAATTTCTCAAATGAAATTCAATATTCAAAACCCTATCACTCATCTTTCACTCAACCAAGTGATGGCCTATTTCATCATCTGTTGTAGTGTGATCCATTTTACTCTGTCCTGTGTACCTAGTCATCTGTATTATGCTTTCTCTGGACTGGTACTAAGTTCCACTCTATTCTATTCCATCAACTTCTAACCCCGTTCTCTATCTTTTCCGTCTCCCAGATACTCAGGAACAATTGTACTAGGGTATTTCTCTGTCTCATACAGCTTCTCTGGTCCCTAAAAGCATCCTGTTCGAAGTTTCTTTGTAATTTCCAGAATAACAAAGTTTTCCACCATTTTCAATCATTGAATTGTGAGTGGTAAAATAATAAAGAAAAAAAACCAAGCTTATGTTAGTGTACTTGTAGTTGATACCGATTTTTATTTATACACGGAAATTTTAAGACCCGAAGATGAACTCTTCCTTCTATATTTCCTTTGGACACAAATAGGTTCCCAACTACAAATGCATGCCAGTTTATCCTTGTAGAAAGTATCTCTGAACTTAAATACCTTCTTCTCCATTTTTGTCTTCTTCAAATGCATTTGTGTATAAACATTTTCTGTGAAATATATATTTAGTTCAATAAATTTTCTTAGTTTAACTATGCATTGCATACATTGTATCTTGCTTATACAATGAGAATGTTGAATCTTTTCATCATCAGGGAAATCAAAACAGATTTTGAATCCTTACCATCAGTGTGTTGACTACGGTGATGATATCTTCTCCAAAGGAATAAAGTTACAACTGCCATTAAGATGACCACAACACCGGCCCCAATACCACCTGCAACTGCAGGAAGTGAAAAAGTACTACTGCTGTCTGGTGTTATCACTGCAAACAGAGAAATGAGATGTACATTACACTAATGCAAAACTAAATTTAGATGAAATATCAATAACAAAACCTTAAGTAGTTTTTAGCAGTCACTTTAATTATTTTGCAAAACTAAATTTAGACTTATTATCAATAGCAAAACCTTTAGCAGTGTTTAGCAGTCACGTTAATTATAATGCAAAACTGAATTTTGACCAAATATCAATAACAAAATGTTGGTCTGTTTTCTAAATAAAGTTATTTCTGTAGTTGTCATTTAGAACTTAACATTTAATGTGGCCATCATTGTGGTGATGTAGCGATAAACAACATACATACATGCTGTGTCTGCTTATAGAAGGTACCAAATTAAAACAGAATTGTATGTCTATCTATACTTTGTTTCCTCCTGGTACATGAGTATATCTAATGTTTGTTCTTTGTATGCAGGATGTAAATCGTACTGATTGTTTGTAGATTTCGCTTACATAACAAGGGTCTGTTTTAATGGCAGATGCACTTTAATGTGTATAGGAGTTTTAAATAGCTTTGTTTTGTATACATTGGTGTACATGTACATACATTATACATCTTCCTGCATAATTTCATTACAGTGGTCCTACCCTTATACAGCCACCCTTACTGCACTGAAAAAGTGGCTGTATAAGATGGGTGACCCTCCAGCAGGGAACTGTATTTGAGACAATATGTGTATGGATAATAAAAGCTATAAAGAACTTCAAAGCATTTAATATCTTCATTTAAATGTAGCACTAGTTATTGACAGGTTCTTGTCTTAAGAACTGACTTATTTCAAGTTCACATTAATAGCGTTTATTCTTAAGAGTGAAATGTAACTAGGGTGTTGCTGACATGAGCATGGAAAAACTAATAGAAGTGTCATTTACATCTTGGTTCATGGATTGCTTGGCATTTAAAATAAGTATCTTTCCAGTTACTGTTTTCCCACTGCCACAGAATATTCTCCTTAGTACCAATATATATCATAAGACTACTGTGAAAAACCCAATGTTGATATGACATTCCATTCAGGAGTAGCTACAATGGGATTTTAAAGATATCCACATTTTTTATTTTAAACCAACAACACTGAAAACCCAATGTTGATATGACATTCCATTCAGGAGTAGCTACAATGTAATTTTAAAGATATCCACATTTTTGTATTTTAACCAACAACAATGAAAACCCAATGTTGATATGACATTCCATTCAGGAGGAGCTACAATGTGATTTTAAAGATATCCACATTTTTGTTATTTTAAACAACGTTGAAAACCCAATGTTGATATGACATTCGATCCAGGAGTAGCAGCAAAGTGATATTCAAGACAGTTGCTGTGATATTCATATTGGATGTGCAAGCTGAAACATTTTCATAAAGGACCAATCAGACATCACAACCAGAAAACCTCATATAGATAAAAACCAACCATTTTAGTGGAGTAGTGATACACAAATCATCAAGATCGATGCTCTGATGGTCATATTGTCTGGGTGATACTGTTCTATTAAAACTAGACACCATAAGAGGTCTTATTAGTCCCATAAGAGGTCGTATGGTGTGGTGGTCATATTTGGTGTCAGAGCTACACCATTTTCATTATGGAACAATTAGACCATAAGATGACTATGTGTGTATAATTTTATGGCAATCCTCAAGTAATACAGGAGGGGTTTACTACAACAAACATGTAATAATGGATAGACAGAAATAAGATGATGGACAATTCACAACAGGATACCCAATAACCTCATCTGGCCTATGAATATGAGTAGTAGAACCATCAAGGGAGATTAATTACATGCAAATTCTGGAAAATCTGGGAGATTATGGGTGAGGGATGTATCTTTCTTCTACAAACCCTACTCTATTTCAAAATATTACCTTCCAAGGTTGTAATATGTATGGCCTCTGTCATATTACTTGAAGCATATGAGTTGCTGGCTATGATATAAATACTGTATTTGGTTTTAGGTAGAAGTCCATCAAGAACAACAGTTCCATTTTCTCTGTACCCTGGATCATCAGCAGTGACATTGCGGACTAGGCTGCCTGCTGTTACTACAACATGGAATATCTGCTTAAGACCACCATTGTTTCCTGCCGTCCACTGCACCTTCATACTGGTTTGGGTGATTTCAACAATCATTACATTAGATGGTACTTCAGGAACATCTACGGGAATGTAATATATATATATATATATATATATATATATATATATATATATATATATATATATACATACAGATACATGATTCATCACACAATTTAACAAATGAAAGCAATTAATCAACACAAGGAAAGGACCATTTACATAGTTAGTATCAGAGATGCCGAAACAGATGAATTGCTAGCTTATAACCTGGCTTGTATTTTTTAAAACTCAAAATTGATTTACGGTAATTAGGGATCATCGTCACATAGAAATTTTTTTTTGAGAAATAAATGGATATTGTTGGACGCTTGATGTTTGCTGTACATGCTAATATTTTAAATTCAAATATATACATTTTCATGCCACTTTTCACAACAGTGTATATGGTATGTACTGTATTTATCCATTTCCTTACACAATTAGAAAAACAACACACTTCATCTATTTGGAATTTAAAGAAAAACAGTGATACAATAAACGTTATGTTACATATTAGTAAAATATAAATAAGATACTATAATAATTAAAATTTTACAATGGAAGGACTGCCTTATGAATCAAACACAATATACACAAAGCAATTTATGTCTTCTATACATATGACAGTACTTATACATTATCTCTTCACTTGATGATGTCAATGTTGTATTCATGTAACATCAAACTCAATCTCAGCAATCTCTTATTCGATATTTTCATTTTGATAATACACGTAAGCGGATTGTGATCAATGAAAGCAAACACTGGATAGGGATCTGAACTAATATACATAACATTTCTGTTCGCTTGTGCAATGATGTTTCTATTGCTTGATTAGATGTTGGTTTTAGAAAAATAGCACACTGGATAATCAACACCGTTTTTGTCTTTTTGAATCAATATTCCACCAACCCCTATATTACTTGTATCAATAGATATTTTAAATTATAGTCGACTTAAATTTAGAGATGAAATAACCAATTCAATCTTAAGTTTGGCCTTTAATTTAACAGAATGGTTTAACTTGAATGCGTTCCACAATATGTCCTAAACATGTAACACGAACATGGCAAAACAAACGTTTACTTAAATTTAATGTAAAATTTGCATCAGTGAGATGATCCCAAAATTTCTGAATGGTTTCCAAGCGATCTATCCAGGTATCATTAAAGATGATGTCATCGATGTATGCACCCCAAGTGTCTGTACCAGATGTTATCATGTTAATGAAACTCAGGAATTTGTATGAAGAATTTCTCATAGTAGTCTGCAATTTTGCTGTGAAAACATGTCACAATGTAATCATTTGAGACAAAAGAACAATAAAACAAATATGGTCACTTCTTCACTGTCTCACTGGATGTGCTCATTTTTCAAATCAGATTCATCAGATTCATTTTCTGAAGAGAAATATTCATCTGACTCAGAGATTGTTTTACTCTATAATCCAACATGGCTGACTCCTCCTCCTATCCAGTTCCAAACTTTCTTAACCTCAAACATAATATGCAGAATATAACAATCACAGCTGACTCAAGCGAAATTGCAACAATCTAGAAATTCTTTGATGAGAATCTACACATCCAGCAGTTTCACTCACAAAATGGACTGATCTATTAATATATGGATACAGATTCTGCCACAGTTACTCTATACATAGCATCTGGTACAATTCATGTACAAGGGCCAGGCTACACAAAATGGATAAATCATTTTATCATCACTTGTCAGCTAATGGTTAACAACACCAGACTGAAATCATTTACCTCTCAGCCAAGGGCTTCAATACCCATCCCTGAAGCCCACAGATCTACAAATCCAGTCAACAGTAACACAGCTTTACATTGCTTTACATTAAATAAGCCAGATTGCTATCAATGTGGAGGAAAATCCAGGACCCCAGTTTATGACAGGTGCAACAAATTCCTTTGCGTTCCATGGAGCCCATAGCCAGACTTGTACCTCCATACAGTGTTTAGTAGTGATAGGTATTCTCCAGGCCCAAGTAGAAAGGTTAGAACAGGAACTCTCAGCACTAAAATCACGGTGTTCAAATGAATAAGCCAGGAACATCAAAAGTGTGCCAGAATACCCAGACAACACAATACACAAACATGTAAAAGGACCGAAACACAAGAGCATGTCAGGGCACTCAAACTATACCAAAACTATCTATAAGAAACAAATTAAATAGACAAAAACAGATGAAACCACACCAATTAAACAAGGTAAGTCTCTTCTACAGGTATTAGATGTTCAGAGCCAAGCATTAGCTAAAGCACATGCTGTAAACACTGACCATCATGTGTCAAACTCACCATCAAATCCAGGCACATAAGAAACTGTTGTAAAGACAACCTCCAATTACCCAAAGCAATAAGCTGAATTAAATACAGATACACCAAACTCTCAGTCAGTCTGGAAAATACGTTCAAGCAATGTATCTGAACCTCCATTTGTCAAAATCAACAATACAATTAATGACAGATGTATTCTCATAGGATAATCAATAATCAAAGGAGTAAGAACAAGAAGGTTATATAAAACTGACGTAAAAACCCATAGATGTGCAACTATTAACACTACTGCAGGACAAATATTGGTTATGGATGTTACCATATCATACTGTAGTTCTTCTCATTGGTGGGACTAATTACAGTAATGGCCATTCTTTGAAGGGCATTGAGAATGATTATGAAAGCTTGTTGTATGCCATCATATTCAAAAACAGTGTAAAATAATCATCTAAGGTCTACCATCAAGAAGGGATGTACTTATGACTCAACTAAATGACACCATAATTATGTTGTGTGAAAATTTCCAAATGCTCTTTGTTCCGCAATACAGGACCTTCTTCAAAGACAATCGAGTGAACCAACAATTATACCAGCGAGACCAAATCCACTTGTGCAACAGAGGTACTGCCTAGCTCCTTAGGAATATAGACCAGTACATAAGACTTATAAAAGGGGTTAGGCATGAGTCAGAAAACTGCTTTTATTGCGGATAGCACGGCCATTTAACGTATCGATGTGTGCATGGAACACATATTCATTGCCATCTTTGTAGCGAGCTAGGACATTAGCAAACGTTGTGCACATACCAATAGGTAGAACGTTATGATGTACAGGTCTATGCAACACATATCAAGCAAAAAAATGAGTTAGAATATGTTTATACGTTTCAATGTAATAATTATAATTCTTTAAGCAGGTTTCAGGCACTATCTGATTTGTGTACAAAGTGCATCTTATTAACGTGCAAACAACTATGCAATACTGTTTAAGTTACTTCTCCTTCTGAGGCTCCCCAAGTGTCTAATATGTCAATCTCTTCTTGTATGCCTGTAAATCAGTCTCATATTGAATATTTCCATGTATCCACTACATGTTGTCATTGTACGACAGATGTATCTTGTATGTTATCTTCTTCATGTGTTGACGTAAATAATCAAGGGAATGTAAAGAAATCTGTCAATTCTACAAACAATACATGTCATACTCCCTTGTCTGAAAATCAATCCTCTGATCAAAATTGTCATATCTTTGGGCACCTCAAAAGAGGTCTGCATGTAATCAACCTAAATATTCAACACATCCTCCCTAAACTGAATGAGATAAAGTTAATATTACAGCAAACTAGTTCAGTCAATAGTCTAGGTCTATGTCAAACCGTTACTTTCCGATGATACTGATGATTTGGCTCTCCAAATACAGGACTTCAACTTTGACTTCATGGTTGGTTAAGGCAAAAGAGAACTATTATAAACATGCTATTAATGAAAGTAGTAAGAGTACCAAAACATTCTGGAAGCATCTAAAAGAGTTAAACCCATCCAGGAACAGCTGTCTTCCCTTTAAACTTAAGCAAGATGATGATATAGCAATATCTGTACAAGACATTGTGGAAATGTTCAACAATTTCTTCTTAATCATCTCCAGTAACAGTATTCGGAACCAGACTAACATCCCAATTGAACTTGATGCTCTTCTGTTATTTATAAGAGCAAAACATTCCTGATGATAATTAGTTTTCAATAGCTAATGTATGTGAATCTTATGTTTTTGATATGCTAATTAAGGTGAATATTAATAAATCCTCTAGACTGAATGGTATTGGTCCACGAACTCTTAATATTGTTGCACTAGCGGAGTTGCCAGATCCGCGGTTTTTTCGCCCAATTGGGCTCCTTTCTAAATTTCGTTGCAGGAAATTTGTCTAGATTGTAGGTTGCGTTTTTTTTGGGCTGGCTTCTAATTTGTGTCGCTGTAATTTGGGCTGCATCAAATTGCTATTAAATTCTCCACATTACATTTCAAATTTGCGCTAATGATGATAATATCTATAAGAAAAACTTAATGAATCCATTATTCTGGATGCAAATCCATAGATGTTATCTGACAAACAAATTTTTCAAGAATGAAGCGCGCTTCTAATTCCATATTTCAATTAAACTAGCATCAGAGTTGCCAGATACGCGTTTTTTTCGCCCAATTCAGCTCCTTTTCGGAACTTGTTAGCGTGAAATGTTTTTTAGATTGCGGGTTGAATTTTTTTGGGCCGGTTTCTGATTTGTGTCGCCGTATTTTGGGCTGCATCAAATTGCTATTAAATTCTCCTCATTCAATTTCAAACTGGCGCTAGTGACAATAAAATCTAAAAATCTTAATGAATCCATTATTCTGGATATATCTCCATAGATGAATCTCACATTGTTAATAATTTTTTAAAATTCCGGAACATGAAGAACGAAGCGCGCTTCTAAATTTCAATTAAGCTAGCATATCAAAAGCATATCAATGCTGGTAACTGTAACGTGTAGGGTGGAGGCACTATTATTATTTTATCACTGTTATAATATTGTTAAATTTATGGTATTTGGTTTCTATTTACTTTTCAGATTTTAATATATAAACAGGGCAGTTTTTGGGCTGCTTTTTAAAGGTACACAGGGGAAAATTGAAAAAGGTATATGGCAACACTGTGCACAAGTAATAACAAGTCACTAACGCATATCATAAATTTAAGTATAATGAGTGGAGATTTTCCAGAAACACTGAAATTTGCAAAGGTTACACCTATCTTTAAGAAAGGATAAAAGGAGGATCCAGGAAATTACAGACCAATATCAATTCCATATGACAGTGTATTGTCAAAACTGTTTGAAAAAGCATGTAGCCATTCAAGTCTATAAATTTTTTAAACAAACTCTCAATTTCATACAGATTAATCAGGATTTAGAAAGTACAACTTATGCCAAACAGAACTTACCAAATTAAGTGATCTTTGGCTGAAGAAAATAGATAATGGACATATGATTGGGATTGTTTTCCTCGACTTCAAGAAAGCTTTTGATCGTGTTGATCATGAAATTCTGCTGCAAAAGTTGAACTGTTACAGGTTTGACAATCCTCTTTAAACTGGTTTAGTTCATACCTAAACCAAAGGTCTCAACAAGTAACCATTGGCAATAGCTCTCAAACTTGTTCTATTCATTCAGGAGTCCCTCAAGGCTCAGTTTTGGGCCCTCTCCTCTTCCTTATCTATATAAATGATCTACCATTAAATAATGAATCCACAAATACAGATTTGTTTGCAGATGATGCAACATTGTATACATCTAGTTCTGATACTGAAGTTATCCAAACAAGATTAAACTCAGACCTTATTAGAGTCCAAACCTGGGCACAACAAAATATGAAGGTAATTAAGGAAGGTAAAACAAAATGTATGATTCTGGGGACGACACAAAAGCTACAAATGTCAGGGAACCTAAAACTATCTCGTGCAATAAATAATCATCCTTTGGAAAATGTCAAACATGAAAGGATTGTAGGTGTGTCCATAAATATAAATTTATTATGGAATGACCATATTGATAAGCTTTGTAATACACTGTCATCCAAAATTGCCCTTCTCAACAGAATCAAGAAATATTTACCTATGGAAACTCGCAATCTATACTACAAGTCATATTCTTCCAACAATTGATTATTGTTCTAATGTATGGGGAAACTGTACTAAATCTGTACTTGACAGGATTTATAAACTCCAGAAATGAGCAGCACGTGTAATTTTAGATGCATCTGTTAATCATCCCTCAAAAGCACTATTTACAGAACTCAAATTGTTTACAATATATGACAGGATATATTTTCACAAGGCAGTTCTTTTATATAAATGTCTACATGGAACTGCACCAGAGTATCTTCAGGACTTATTCAGGTCTTTTTCAACACAATACCAGTTGAGATCAATAGCACATGGAAACGTTCTAGTACCAAAACCAGGAACAGAGCAATTCAAAAAGAGTTTTCAATTTTCTGGTACAGTTCTGTGGAATAAGCTTCCACTACATGTAAAATCGGCTGAAAATATTAGAGTATTTCAGAAGAGATATCATGAGCATGCATGTGTTTCTAACAGATAATGGAATTTAGTATCTTAATACTAATACTAAAGATGTTTAAATAAACATTAATTATTGCTATCTTCATATAATGTGCATTGTTATACTCTCCTTTTGAGGGCCTCCAGGGAGAATAGTCCTTGACTAATGAGTTACTCTCTATAAATACATTATTATTATTATTAATATTAATATTAAAATTCATTCAGTAAAATATATTTATTTATTCAGTTGAATTTTTGTTGACATTTTGAAGTTCATCACTGCATCAGTAATAAAAAGCAATTATCAATTTAAATCATGGCTGTAACTGAGGTGGATAATCATCCCTGACCCACTTCTCTTGAAAGCCTTCAAAGTCAGCTTCATTTTCCGAATCAAAGTCGAAAGTGCATGAAGCCATGCATAATCTCTTTCATCAACTTGATTCAATCCTTGCCTATCATTTAAGTCAATATTATCATCAGCATCATCCAAATCGTGAATTCAATGTGACTACACTTGCTGCCAACATCCATGTTAACCTCTGAGTTGTTGTCCTTCATGTTATCGATCAATTTTTCAAACCAACAATTTATTTTCCAACCACATTTTTAAAAGCAAATTAAATTGTCCAAGCATTCTTTAACAATTTTTTGCTTTGGTGAAGAAGTACAGTTGGTTCCAGATAAATTATATGCATATCGGATAGCTGCATATTCCGCCATATTGCATAGTTTTGTGCTGGTCCCAATTTGTTACCAATGTTTTCAATGGATATCAATTTCGGACAATTGCATATCGTCTATATGCATATTTTGCAATTAATTTATTGCATGATTTTTTCTGGTCCAAACATGCATTATTATGTGTTAAATTGCTTCGAATAACTGCATTGTTCAAAACTGTTCCTTTCAAAATAAAAATAAACCGATTCTGAACATTGTCGGTCAAGGTTGATTACTGAGGTCTGTTAATATCAACATCTCAGCTATTAGATCTTTGTTGGTCACAGGAGGCGCCATATTTGATAACCAAAAAGACGGCATCTCAATCAAAACCGTTCTTCATTCACCAGCTGCAGCACCGAACAATGAAGCAACTTCTGTGGAATCAGCCGAAGGCAGAGATAGTGCGAATGAATCGGACAGCACAATAATGGATTATCAAGTGTAGTAACCTCTGAACGTTCACATGCGCAAACAAATGGATTAAAACGGATTATGTAGAACTATATAATATTGTGCTCAAGAAAAAAATAAAAGGATAAATAATAATCACGTATGTTTATGATGAAAGGATATGTTGTCGATGCCACTGCGTATGTACTTATACAAATATATTGTCTATTTTTTTTTGAACGACCAGTTTAACCAGAGTCTATTTAAATGGGGTTTTTTTTCGGAGAAATAATGGGTATCAGTATGCATGCTGCACCAGATAAACGCCATAATATGAACGCCGGCTTAGTGTATATGCCCCTAATTGCTTATGATAGCATCATTCTCGATGCCATGTATATACGTGGAGCCGACTGTATGCAAATAATTGTGATGTATAACACGTGTTTCTAGAGACACTATATAAATATGTAGTAGAGTACGACCATATTCGTATTCAGGATAAAATAGTATACTATGACCACAGATGTATTCAGAACAGAATGAGGTATTAGGACTAGTCAAATTCAAGATAAAATGGGTTAATAATTTAAATGGCCCATGGAAAATATATCCAAAATCTAATTTAATAGGGCTAAAATCCAATGAGTCTTGAACTTAGTCCCTAACAGCAAACAAGAGCAAACGAACACCCTCATTTAAATATTTAGCATCACAGTAATATGACCAAATCGTGTTATTTTAAATTTGATGAAAGCTTTCCAAAGATGTTGATTTTTATTGTGATAGTAGAATATTTAAACTGTTGGATCCCAAATGCATGCATAACTTGAATGAAAATTTCAGTTATAAAATGTCAGCCTTCCTTAGACTGGACACATTTAGGAATTCCAAAAATTGTAAAACACTTATCAAAGCTTTAACTATGGTTTTAATAGTTTTCTGTAAATCTTGTAGGCACATTATGGCTGACAAGTATTGGTTGCCTGACTTACTTCTGGGTACAGGACTGTGCCTGGCACATTTATTGGTCAGTCGGTTGTTGAGGTCTACCATTATTCAGCTAAATGGTTAATCAAATGCAGGAATGTATCACAACGAAACCTTATGTATCTTCTGATAGGGTTTTATAATCATCTAACAAAAGTATGGCATGATCTACAGCGTTTAGTACCATTCGTAACATTATTTTAAATGTTTCGCCAATAGAAAGATAGTGACATTTCTTATCATGTCCAAAATGATCAGACAAGGGAGTTTCATGGACTAGACAAGATAATTTCCTGTCGATATAACTTAGGGATGATAATGCACAAATTATACGATTAATACAGTTTGCAAGATATTGAAATTATGTTAATATTATGTAAAAATTGATTTCAGCATTATGTGTTATACATTATCTTCATTATAGCTAAGAAATGTTGATAGGTAACATGTTTGTTGTATTTACTTTCAAAAAGTAAATTGGTTTCGAAAGAGATATGTTGATAAGTTTGTGCCATTCTGTTCGCTCCATTGTGGTCATTGAATGCAACTCCGCATGAAGGCATGGCATGCAGAGCTATCCAGTACAAGATGATGGATCACTCTGCCAAGAGATGGTTATTTGTTAATCCTCTCCACTCACTTTCCACCCTATCCCTGCGAATCGTGGGATTATGAAATTTGCATGACCAAAAATGGGTTTATGACAACATTAGCTCCTACCAGTATGTCCTTTTGGAAAAAGTGCCAAAATATAAAGATTTCATACTCAAAATCTGTTATCACTACTCTTCAGACCGCAGACTGTCAAGCCCTTCAAGGAATCCTGTTATCAATTCATTAACGAAACATTACTTTGATAATTATAAAAAATTGACACTTTGTATTTCGTCTTATTTATGCCATGTCATTATAGTGATTTCGACAAGTACAGTCGGGTGTATGGGTAGATACATACTAGGTAGATAGGCATGCAGATACTTGTAGGTAGATTGGTGGGTAGGTGGTTTCACGTTACTAGCGAATATATATATATATATATATATATATATATATATATATATATATATATATATATATATATATAGTGCTGATTCAAATTTAGAAGTCAACAGAGACTGCAATGGCTATTTACACTCGGTTCCAACAGAAATATATATAATCAAACTAATGTACCACCACTCACTGGATTAAGTTTTGAAGTTACAAGGAATATAAAATTATTATGAAAGTGAAGTACTGCTTGGAAAACCCAATGAAAAATGTGAAGATGTATACTAGAATATAGAGGGCATAATTCAACAAAGAGAATAAAAACAGCACACGCACGTCTTGCTTTGCTCCCAGTTCTGCCAGTTGTGCCCATAAGGAGTGGTCATCTCTCCTATTACAAAAGCTGTGGGGGAAAGTCTGCTGGGTATTGGAATAAAAATTATGCAGGTGCAGCGACATGTGATAGAGTGATTTTACTGGTGGTAAGACAAAATAGTTTCAAAAGATGTATACTGCACATACTGTCTTCTAGCCAAAACTATTGCTTTAAAAAAACGATTGATCTAAAAATAAATCATTTTGAAAAACTCTGCATATTGTATCCATCCTATCCATCTATTACAAAAACCTGTGGGGGAAAGTCTGCTGGGGATCGGAATAAAAATTATGCAAGTGCAGCCACATGTGATAGAGTACTTGGTTAAAAAATGGTAACAAGTGTACTAAATTAGCTGTTAATTATTGTCTTTTGTTTCTTCTATACCTAAACCATGCCAAGGAACCATAATCATAGTCATTATTTCTTGGATTGGAACAATATACAATGATAGGTAGATGTACAACAGACAACACACACAAATTATATGAGTTGTACTCTAAATAGCAAGTCAGACCAAATAGGAATTAAGTGTGGTATAAGTTGGATACAGAGATATTTTGGTGAATGAAAAGTAAAATTTGAATTTATTTCTTATGTATATAAATCAATAGTTTTTGGATAATTTTCTTTTTCCTATTCCTATGAAAGTAAAATCTGTGTTACAGAAAATTGCACAATACAAATAATGGGGGTACAAACTGCTGCTTTGAATGCCTATTTTTATATTTTTGACCCCACTAATGTCAGCCATATATGAGGAATACTTGTACATGTTTCGTACAGGTGAAACACTTTCCACACAATTAACATTGATTAAATAGAATTCACTCCGAAAAAAGTTAAATTTTAGTCAAAATTACCAGGAAAAGTAAGTTGTCTACTTAGAAGTGTTGCATGTCACTTTCCATTAATTAAATAAAACATGAACAAATAATTGCAAAGTAGCAAATCAGAATTATCTGTAAAAAGTGCATCATGGCAAATTGTATGCAGAACAAGATGAGCCACAAAGGGAATATGTTTTCATCTCCACTGCAAAATTTCAGAAAATTAAATTTTCTTGAACTCTGCATGAAGAATTGTACTGTTTTGTTGATTTGGAAATAATTGTCAATATCAACAATAAACAAAATAAAGTATCATACACAACAGTTTATTATATTAGGATATTCAAAGATCATACTTTTACCTGCAGGTATAATCTCAAAAACTTCTCTGGCTGATGGAGGCAATGAGTTGTCAGCAATGACGGAATAATTTCCAAAGTCATCGATTCCCAGACTGGAAAACCGCAGTTCAGACTGTAGGCCATTGTTATGAGAGAAATTCAGATCTCTGCTCTCGCTGCCATTTCCAAGAAATGTCCAATTGAATGTAGGAAGAGGGTATGATATCACAGTGTACCTCAAAACTGCAGCCTCGTAACGTCTTTTATAAATCTTGGTCTCATGACTAAATCGAGAATCTGTTCGTGGATGACCTGTCACATAAAGACATGGTTAGTTGTCTTACTATCATCAAGTCATTGAAGTATCCAATAACACAAGATAAATCTTAAATTCCAACGTATATGTCAAGAATGTGTTTAATTTAATTAATGAAAAGTAATGAATGTCTATGTTCTGCCTTCCTAAGAAAAGGTTCAAAATATATGCTTTGAACCTGTGTTTGTAGGTATACCGAAGACAAATACAATGGGCAGTATAAAGTACATTTTAACATGATTAAAGATATAAATCATTGTGAGAAAAAAAGCAAAAGCAACTATGAAATGATGTTTGTCTTGCTCTGAAGCTGAACAATACTTGTATTATAATTTATTTATTATAAAAACATGCATTGAACATTTTATACTCATCCCTTTAATAGTATGTACTGATATATGAAACTATGAAATCAAGTTGCATGTATATAATGTATATCTAAAATGGGAGTCGCATTCTGTGCAGTTCATACTTGTGAGGGCTCTGTTGTAAACATCATTAAAACAGAAAAGCATAACGAAGGAGAAACAATTATCAGTGTCAAAATTGAAAGTTACATTCTAACATAAGATAACATATTATTTTTTTCTTCTCCTGTCTTAGGACATATAGTAAAGCTTTTTGTCACCCAGGTCATATGTTGCAAACCTTAAGATAAATAGGTACATGTAAATCAAATGCTTAACTGATGTTAAAAAGAAATAAATGAATCTTGTCTTGTTATCATTTATTCCTATTTATTCATCATGCGCATTAAAGAATATAATATATCAACAAACTCTGTATACCAGTATGAAGCAGATACTTCCATATTGAAGCGTGTATTGCTTATGTCTGATAACAGTCATAATACATTAATATCATCATTAAAAACAAATGATGTTTAGTTGTGCTCAAAGGTTTGAATATGTTATCCGACTTAAACTGGATGCAATAAAATTGCAAACTAGAGGGAAATAATTCAGCTGATATCAGAAGCCAACATGTGTTTTTCTATTATTTGTTTTTTTTTTACAAAGACAGACAAGATATGGAGACTTTTTATATTTTTAAGAGGATATCAATATAAAGGATATTTTACTGTGACTTCAGAAGCTGACTTTAAATTCTGTTAAGTGTGCTGATTTTACGTTTTATAAATATACAAAGATATAGATATTCCTTATCACCAGTATTCATGGGAATTTAGAAAAATTGGAACCATAAAGTAATCATGCATGGACATCAGAAGATCTGGAGAAAATAAAATCATTTAATTAATTCATGAAGGCCAGAAGAGAAAATAATGTTGCCCATACAATGATCATTAACGTGGAAGAAATTCTAGAGTACTTTGATGCCATTCCGGGATGGACTGACGATGGTTGATAGTACAGTGTGATCCTAATTTAACATGTTGTTATGGTCCACAGAACCCGACCATATTATAAACCGAACCATGCTATAACCAACCATGTCAGTTAGCTGAAAAAAACCAAATCATTTACCTAAAATAATACAAGCTGGTGGGGCGAGTGGGCAGTGTGGGTGATGAGATGACGATAATAAAAGTGGGTGCAAAAATATGTGCTTTTGATTCAATGTAGACAAATTAGTCTGAAAACATTTATGTAATGACAACTAAAATTTGTGTAGTACAATCCATAATTCATCAAGTACTGTACTGTATATAATAAACCCATGAATTCGAGCATAGATCACGTTATAAACTTCACGCATGACTCACATCCCACATAAAACAAAAATAACAAATATGATATTGCTTGTTTTGATCGTTATCCAATTGTCACTTAACAATTCACTACATGTGTCCCAAGTAGCACTTGACAATAGATATGTACATGCTACATGTACTTAAAATGGCCTAGATATTATTTAGCTGGAGACAGTTATTATCTTGTGGAGGTTAAAATTAACTAACATCTTTGCAAGATACCCCATCTTTAATTGCCAGATATCTATGATTTGAAAAGATTAGAAATTTAATTTGTGTTTTATCCCACCATTGGTAGTGACCAATATGCATAATATTTTCCTGCAAAAATGGGACTTTCTTGGCACAATAAACATGTTCTAATCACTCTGGAAATTGCAAAAGTCTGTTACAGAAAATGCAACAATCTATCACACTCCATTGCTTTTTACTTAAAATTTGGTGCCGAATTCCTTTGATATAAGGTTGTTTGTTTTCACTGAAGATTATAGTCAGTTATATTTGATGAAGGATCCATGTGTTATTGAATTTATTGCTAAATGACAGCTTTCATTTGCTTACTATTAATACATAAATATCGGTGCTTCAAAAGTGATCAGTTTTTTTTGAGGATTCAGCAACACTTGTTTTCCCTACTTACATTTGAGAAGAAAAAGAAATCAGCTATCGTTTGGTCAATTGTAGTGGTTACTTTTCATGCCTTCAAAAGATAGTCGCTTGTAGCTTTTCCTGGTAGCATAGATAGACCAACATGCAGATCTCCGACTTTGTTTGTTTAGGTTCATTTTCATGACATGTCTCGTGGCAGGGTAAGGCTACCTTCCAGTATGCATCATAATTATATTAAAACAAAGGCAAACATAATGAATTATCAGGTTTTCCGTTCTGACAGGGATTACTACAGAAAATATGAGTGTTCTTAAGGATTTAGTGCTATGAGTGAGAAGAAGAGAAATTTTACTTACAATCCACATACAGAGAATAGTCCCAAAAATAAAAGAATTACTAGTGAGTGGCCGATAATCTCAAACTATTTAGTCCGAAAGATCCATTATGAGATAGTGCCTCATCCAATTGATTTGTGCTACCAGAAATATTTTTAAAATAGCAAGATCTCACAACATACTGTAGTCAGGCTAGATATCAGAGTTAGCAGATTATGATATAACAATGCATTGTTAAGATGGTTTTTCAATATGAATTTAAATTTTATTTTATAAATCTAAACAATATATAATTTTCAGTGCATTTTATAACAAGTTTGCAATTTCCTTTCATCATATATCAGAATTTATTCAGTCCAAACCCATGCTTGTATATACAAGTTTAATTATCAGGAAAAAGCTAGTTTATTTATGGACTCTCGGAAAGATGGCCGCCATCGCTTAACTGCATGAGGAAAGCTCTTCCGATGTTATGCTATTTTTCATGATATATGTGCTTGTTGTATATCTACATTTACATTATTGTGTTTCATCATGCATTGGCTGTTCAGTTCTTATGTGTTAGTTCATCTCCTTGCTTTGGAAACGAGAACAATTAGAATTTTTCTCAGCTGTTTTGTTACACTGTTAAGACGTCATTTGTTTTATAATAAACCGCCTTCAAGTGATAGCCAGTCATCCTGCTTACAATATGATGGACCCTTGGCTCTTGATAATAAATTGTGCTCGACTAAATGAACTGGGACTACATTCATCATTACTTAAATGTAAATGGAAGCAAAAAAAAGAAACGTTCTTTCAAAGCTGGCCGGCGTAGAACAAGAAGAATAATTCCAGTTATCTTCCTTTTGTCTGTAACAGATATGTAATTTAAAACTTCTGCCGTTAATTTTGATAACCTAGTTCAAATTCCTCTTAAATCGTCAACCGTTGTGTCAACTCTCCGAGGGAAACCAACGCTCAATCAGTAGGATCATCAGAAAAGTGAACCCAAGTGTGCTGATTTAACACCCAGTGATTACTCAATCACGTAGTTCCCCCGCAACTCTCGCGGAGGTGCAACTGCAGTCATCACAAAGAATTCAATGATAAAATGCCTTAAGTACAACACAACCTTCAATTTCTGCCACACATCTTTTGAACTAGTCCAAAAAACACTCACACTGGAACAAAGGTCAGTCAATTTTTTCTGTCTCTACTGCCCTCCTCCTAGTAGAAAACACAAGCTGACTGAATCTCTCCTTTTGGAGCAATTTCCAAATTTTCTGGAGTATGGAAATGCAATAGGTGGCAATGTAATTTTCTTGGAGATTTCAACTTTCACTTTGACTGTCCTGAAAACCCATACATGTCAAAACTCCTAGATTCCATTCATGTTTTCAATCTTAAACAGTCAGTTAACCAACCCATCCATAAACTTGGTCACATTTTAGACTGGTTTCTTTATAGACCTGATGATAATATTCTGCAATCCACCCTTATATCTCACAAACTTGCATCAGATCACCTCTGCATTATATGCCATCTCGACGTATCAGTCTTTACCCCTCCACCTCTATTTGCTACAAAGAGAAACCTCCGTATGATAAATAGAACCAAATTCATACATGACATCCAAGAAAACGTAACAACTTTCGTACATCCAACAGCGGAAAAACTTGTTAACTGCCTGCGTTCATAGCTCGAAAAACATGCCCCAGCCACCAAATGCAGAGTATCAATAAAAAAGAGTTATCCATGGTATATCAGTGTTAGGGGCCAGCTTTGCACTGTGAAAAGCAGAGAGGCTTTGGCTTTCCACAAGACTCACTATTCATAAACAAATCTATGAAGCCACTAAAGAAGAACGTCACAAACATAGTCCATTTAGCAACATTATACCACTACAGTAGTATGATCACGGAGAGTTCCAGATGCAAAGAGTTCTTTGAGATTACTAACAAACTAATGTCCAGGAAGAAATGTACTCCACTTCCAACTAACTTCTCTCCAGTAGACCTTCCAGACCTATTTTAAAATTTATTCCGTGACAAAGTACAAACCATCAGAGATTCGCTTGACAAAACAATTTCAACTTACTCGTCATCTTACAGTTACGAAACAGAATTTCAGCGACAACCGTTATGAGCATTTGAACCTGTCTCAATTGATTTAGTACAAACAATCATGATGAAGAGTGCACCATAGTCTTGTGAATTTGATCCAATTCCATCATCACTGCTGCTTGAGTGCTTAGACCCAACATTGCCTTCACTAACTGATGTTATTAATATATCTCTCTCATCGGGGAGATTCCCATCATTTTTCAAAACTGCCATGATAAAGCCTCTGCTGAAGAAACCAACATTTGACCATAATGATTTAAAGAACTACCACTCAGTTTCTAATCTCCCATTCATATCAAAAATCTTAGAAAGGTTGTTCTAACCCAACTTATATCTCACTTGAATTCAAACAGTCTTTTCAGCAATGTACAGTCTGCATATCGCCCATGTCACAGTACGGAAACTACTCTTCTGAAACTATTTAATGACATTGTCTCTGCTTTGGATAGTGGAAAGATTACAGTCTTTAACCTACATGATTTGTCTGCAGCATTTGACACAATAAACCATGATATATTACTTCACCATCTCCAGCATATATTTGGCATTCAAAATATAGCCTTGCAGAAGTTCAAGTCCTACTTAGTCAACAGGAGACAAATTATATCTGCAAATAGATAACATTCCAGCCCAGTATGTTGTGGTGTTCCACAGGGATATGTTATTAGACCTGTTCGCTTAATTCTAAACACTCAGCTGCTCTCAACTGTCATAGATCATCACCCAGTGTCTCACCAATTGTACGCTGATGACACCCAAATATACAAGTCTAACCACCCAACTGAAGTTGATGCTACCATCCATGGAGTAGAGAAGTGCATTTCTGATGTAAAATCATGGATGACATGTTTGTTTGTTTCTTTGTTTTTTATGGTTTAACGCCATTTTTCAGCACAATATAGGCTATACATGGCGGCCAGTATTAATGGTGGAGGAAGAAACCGGACAAACCCCCGGAAAGAACCATCGACCCACGAGAAGCTACTGGCAAGCTTTCTAACATAACTGTATTTGCTGAATCTTAGACTCGAACACACGCAGACAGAGGTGAGATGGCAGTGGTCCTTAACGGACAGTGCTTTAGACCACTCGGCCACTCGGGGCCCCCTGGATGACATGTAACAAGCTGCATATGAATGATAAAACTGAGGCCATTCTGATCACAATACAAAGACTTTCTCATTCACATCCTTTACCTTTAACCTCAGGCAATAAATATCAGCAGCACCAACATTAAATTGTCAGTACAAAACCTAAGCGTTACGCTAGACAGTACTCTCAGATTGTACCAACATGTCATGAACATATACAAGGCCGCATATCTTGAACAGAGACGCATCAGTTCCATTCGTAAATATCTTTCAGTTGATGCCACTAAAACACTTGTGTGTTCTTTAGTACTTTCAAGACTGGACTATTGTAACTCAATTCTGTCTGGTTCATCACAATATCTACTCCAGAAACTTCAAAAAGTTCAAAACACAGCTGCATGTATCATCTTTTGAGTATTTCGATCAGAGGACACCTCATCAATGCTCTGTACCCTACACTGGCTATCAATTCGATACAGAATTAAACACAAACTTTGTTCTCTGTGCTATGTTTCAATGACAGACTCCAGTCCAACATACCTATCTGGCCTCAATCATGTATATACACCAGCAATATACTTGTGCTCTTCTTCTGATAATCATATACTCATTGTTCCTACTGTGAAATCGAAGTCATATGGACAACGTTCTTTTGCATACCAGGGCCCGGTGATGTGGAATGAATTGCCCATTTAATGTAGACACAAAGACACAGTGGTCCCTTTTAAGAGTGATCTTAAAACGCACCTTTATCGGCTGCAGAGGCAAACTTAGAGACCTATTAATGTCTAGTATCTTATATGTTTTCATCATGTTTTGACGTTTTCCAATTTAAATTTTTCCAATTTCAAATTTTTGCTCGTCCTAATTGGAAGAGCAGTTAAATAATAAAACATTTCTTGTAATATATTATTATATTAGGTGATACGTGTGTCTCCTAATTGGAAGAGCAAAGTAAAAAAAAAGCATTTCTTGTACTATATTATTATATAAGGTCATATCTATATATTCCTAATTGGAAGAGCAAATTAAAAAATACAACATTTCTTGTACTATTTTATTATGCAAGTTACATCTCACAAACAATGGTATTGTTGCTTTGGCTGGTGTCCTGATTCCATTGTATGCAAAACAAGTGTAGTTATCCATATTCAAACATTCCGCAGATTCAATTCTGTATTGACTTTGTACATCTTCAGATTCAGTCTGAAGTACAGCATTGATGGTCTCTTTCATCCATGTTATGTTAGATGGTGGGTTGCTGTCAACATGACATTGGAAGGTTGCTGATGAATTTTCGCTGACTGTGTTGTTATTCACGGACAGGTTCACTATTCCAGCTCCAACTGAAAATGTCAACTCCAGATATATAAAATTGATTTTTATTACATAATAAAAACTATGGGGAAGGAGAACGAAATGTGACTATTGCATTATAAACTGACAGGCTACATAATCAACCTATCAAAATACACATCAGGCATTGCCTGATAACTAATAACACTGACCAATACAATAATACTGCTTGTCAATCTGTGGGGCATTACAAATGTATCAACATCAGCAGAAAGAAGCTAGGACAGACCGAAACTATTTCAGGGTCTTAAACTTCATTTTTTAAAAAGTGCCAAAACTAATGAGATCATATTTTATTCATTTTTAAAAATGATATATACATATCATTTTTCATGTCATTTATGGTTAAGGCCTGTATGGCAATTATTATTAAGTGTACATTTTATTACATCTTATTTTTCAGAGCAGTGGGAATCCTAAGATGAAGCATGTGGCCGACTATGATGTCTACCTCACCTAGGCCCAGTTGTCAAAAGCGAATCACAAAGCAAATGGGAATCCAAGGAAATTAGTCATTACTCTTTTGGATACTTATTTCAATACAGATAGGCTGGCAGAATCCAGTGCACTTGGAGCAAGCAGTGCACATAACAAGAAGGACGACAAAGCATCTGTTCCACTGCCTTCCATTGTTTTCTCTTCCTTGAAACAATATGTTCTGCGCCTTTATAAAAGACCAAATGGTGAGCCATGTCTCACTGATGCTGTTTTTAATGACATCATAAATCAGAAGTGTGCACGGAGATCACTTAAGACTCTGTAAAAAATCTGGTTGTTCCAATTACATAATAACATCCTTTATATAGCAATTGCATCAATAAAGAGCATATTCTTGAATTATTTGTATATGTCGTTTTTGTATGCTATATTTTAAGAGCAAAATATAATGGACCTAGGCTTGCACAGAATTGAATAGCTTACACAAATTAAGCTTTACATGACTATGGCTTGCGGTAAGCTGGCTTGCGCAAGCTTGTCGCAAGGTTCCAAAATACTAACTTGCGTGATATCAGTTTGTGCAAGCTTGCCGCAAGGTTCGAAACACTAGCTTGCAAGATATCAGTGTGCGCAAGCTTGCATTCAGAGCTTGCGATTTCGGTTTGGGAATTACCATCTGAGCAAATATTTCACATTTATGTAGCAGTTTCGTTATTTGAACGATAAACTCATAATTTCATCTTTTCATTGCAGTTTCATTATTGTAACGATAAATTCATAAATGCACAATTTCATATTTACATCACGTTATTTGATCGATAAATTCCTTATTTTCATACTTACATCCCAGTCACGTTATTTGAACGATAATATCATAAGTTCATATTTACATCGCAGTTTTGTTACCTGAACTATAAAATCGTAGCATACTTGCCTTTGCTTTGGTAACTCGTTACATGAATGATATAACCAAAATTACATGCATTTATATCTGTCTCGTTATACGAACTATATATATATATTTGTAAATTCATACGTGTACTTATATTTGGTGATCAGACGTATTTCACGTCAGTTTCAAATGCCTTTCACTGAAATCATCCTTTGAGGTTTTTGTCATTGAGTTACTTGTTATTGATAGTTCCATGTTAGGATCATTATACTTTTCCTTATCTTTTGTTTATAATGGTGTCAGAATTGATCATATTTAAATTGCGTTTATAAATAAACATCTTATTAACGCAGCTGCATTCGGTGTCTTCACTAATCAAGTCCCAACCTGGCTTCATCCTGTGACAACATTCTGTTTCACAGATACTTATTATTAAGGATATGCGAGTTTCAGAGCGTTTAGTTAATTTTTAATTCTTGAATTGACACTCAAAAATTCCTCACAGATAAGAAAAAGTTACTTGCAATAAAATTATGACTTCAATACTTTTTTTTTATAGAACAATGAAAAAGATTCGCAACGATAATGGGTGTTTCATAAACTAAATGTTCTGATGTTTATATAACATGAATCTTGTTTGATTGGGAATATGACTCAATAACTAGTCTGGTTCCAACTTACAAGGTTCGCTGCCTTGCATTCCACAAGAGTAGAGATAACAACAGGAGCCAGACAGATCGGCAAAACAAACTACTACAACATACAGCTGTAATGTAATTCACATTGTTTTCACATACACATGAAGGTTTTTGAAACTAGTTGTTGTATGTCGATTTGGGTTTTTAACATAGCTTCAGTTTTTCAGTCATATCACTATGATGTCTGCAATGTGGCACTCACTGCTTATAGTAATGTCTAGCACTGAGGCATCATGTTGCAGACATGTAGCATGATGTCCAACCCAGTCACATATCCTGACACCAAGCCATCCAATCCTAATATTGACCTTTTAATGCTGAGCACGTTGCAAGGTTGCTGTTAGTACCATTTTTATATGTCTTTGGTATGACTTGGCCGGGGTTCAAACCAACAACCTCTCACTTCCGAGGCGGACACTCTAACCACTAGGCCACTAGAGTGGTTCTGAAACCAGTTTTAATAATGTTAATGATTCCCAGCAGTTGGAGATCTTGAAAATAAAGGTAAGATTTACATAAAATGAATAACTTTGTCAGATAAAGCGCTTTTGACAATTATTCCCAATGATGATTTTATAACGAGTATTCAGCCAGAACAGTTCACTCTGCCCAACCCCAACCCCATCCGTGCTTCGGTTTTCTTGATGTCCTATGAGGATGGTATAATTCTATATGTTATGGAGGTCCCTCATGACTTGTGCAATCACTTACAGTATGGTTCATGTGTTTGGAACATGTTTTGTGGGAGTTATCGAGAAAGGGATGTATATGTATGCATCTGGCATACTCTACAATTATCAATTTATGTTTCCTAGTTAGTGTTAAAAGCCACAGGTAATGTTTATCAAAAGTTATGGTGAATGAGCTTTCTCTCTCTCTATCATGTTTGCATGTAACAAACACGATCTACATATATTACACTGAAAGATGCTGTTGTTTTTTTAACAAAAGAAAGACTGTAGTGTAAAAAGGTTTTGCGCCAAAGCCAAACGTTAAACAGAAGCTGATACACGAAAGAACAGATTTGACAAACTGATGTTGACTCGAGGCAGTTAGTTACAGCAACAGGCAGCTGACTTCAAGTACAGATATCACTTGTCAACCAGTGTCAGCGAAAGAAAAGCTATTTCTGAACTTAACTTGTTTCAGACAGGAAACAATAGTCAATACAGTGTACGCAATTCCTTGCATTTAAACAATTGTCATGCTTTCTAATAAACACTCTTTTTTAATGTTTAAGGGTAAAATTACAGAAAACCTTTCTGAAGCAAAGCTTATGATACATTTTTACTTTTAATAACTGATGGCACTTCATTCATGTTCAAGATGGAATACAGTTTGGAATAAATGATGACATACAAGTCATATTTTTTAGCGGTTTTGATCATAAATGTCCAGCATAAATATAATGCTGATTGTTTGTAATTTCTTTCATGTCATACATGTATCACTGCTTTCAATATTTTATTCCAAGTGGATCTTGGAAATAGTATGGAAATAAAATAGAAACAATGAAAAATTATTAATTAATTCACAGGGGACATTCATGAAATATAATTAATTGGAAGAATGTCAAAGGTACTTGTTGATACCATTGTCAGGATTACAGAGTTGGGATTCATCTATTCTGTTTTATCAGTATGTGCACTTGCCAGAGAATATTATAGTCATCGAGCAGTGCCATAAACCCACAATGGCTGCAATAAAATCCATGATAGATAGATTGGATATTTACTTGGCTTGGTGGAAATCCATCAGAATGGTTAGATTACTCATATTGGGCACTTAATCCCCTGCCTCAATGTCCATGTCCACTGGAGTGAGTCAGCAATTCTTAACCCTTCAATCCACAGGTATGCTTTTCTACGCTTCTACTTCTGCACCCCAACTGTTCATAACTATACTTTTACCTTTGCCTCCCATCTATACATTTGTACACTTTAAACACTGTATACTATAGGAAATATCTTTTGTTAAATGCAGATTCACTGTATGGTAACCAACTGCAGGTCAACACTGATAAATCATCTTTACTAACATTTTGTCTTAATGACATATTTCCTAATATTTGACAATACAAATCAAAATTTCACTGACAAATTATATGTAGAGGTGGCTGCATCCGAAATAGCGATGTTAGCCGATGGTGATACCTCAATTTGATTGAACTATTATGGCCCCTTCACATATGTGTAGATGGTGGAGTTGAAATCTAGCCAGACTCGAGTGACAATGATGACATCATCACATCCTTTATTTATGTGACTAACGAATTACAAATATGGCCAATCTAATGAAGCAGTAATGCCAAGACATTTTTGTATTAAATATTAAATTGGAGTTTCATTATGGATGTTTAATTTAATTGATGTTATAACTTTTAATGCACAAAATGCTGTGTTTAAAACATGGTAATTTGTGCTTCAAAACTTATTTTGATCGTGTAATGCTGACAATAACTTGTATAAGTATGACAATGATAACAATGATATCAAATATCAAATGCTAACTTGCAGTGGAAATTAATAGCTTATTTTGTAGCTCTTCCAGCAATGCAAGAATATAATTTTATCTTGATGACGTTGCCTAAACAGTTTGTGCTTTTTATGGGGAACCAGACCATGACAAGGAGAACATCATATGGGAGGCACGCGTAACAGGGTTAGATTTTTGTATGGGAAGCAAAGGGTTAAAATGTTATTCATGAAATGTAGGATGCCAAATACTTGTGTTTTCATGAGTTAAATATAAAAAATTTATCCTTAACAGTTCAAGGTTAAATATTCGTCACTAGTATAATCTTTTTGCTAATAGAGTGATACCAACATTGATGCTTATCATAAATAATTACACAAATCTAGCATGAACACTCCCTGACTATTGAAGTACTGTTAAACTTGTCAGTGAAGCATACAATATGGGCTACAGTGACCTATAACTGTGTGTGCATGCTTTTAAATTTAAAAACACTAAAGTTGTGGAAAGTTCTGGGAAATATTTATTTCCCATTCTTATATTGGTTGCAGGGCATGAAATTATCCAATCACAGCAGCTGATTCATCAATCCATTATAAAGGAGTGGATTCTTCAATCGTCATAACTTGTTTGTATATGATAATCTTATTACCAGAATGGTTCATAACCTCCTAAATATTGTTCAGCCGAGAAGGCATACTCATACTCAATTTTACCTGTTGCCTATGAATTTGCAAAAATGCAAGCATTACAAATCTCTTAACTTTATCAAGGATGTCAGGTTACATCATTAAAATGATTATTATTTTTGTTTTTAAAGTATGACTTATAATCATAAAACATCAGAAGATACACTTAATATATTTTGTAATCAAAGCCAATGCAGGGTATAGCAAGTTCTACTGGAGTTTTGCATGATCAACATAATTTCATGCACTTTACAAAAAAAATTGATGTTTATTCTTTTTCATTGTAGACTTACAAAAAATAATTTACATGCTACAACTTTATCGCTATAAAGAATCATTAGGTGACGCGCATCCAAAATTAAATATAAAGCCTGTAATAATAAAGTAGATATATTAGTTTGAGCTTGTCGGGCATTGAGCCAGGAACAGAATATAATCTTAACTTATTTGTTATAAAAAGTTTAGAATGATGGTCCCAAATTCATAGAACAGTCACGTATAGAAATATAGCGTTTTCAGGTTTTTATACATTGTTTTCAGAATTAAAAGAACAGAATATATTATTTAATATGACTGTATTTGTTATCGGCAATTTAGAATGATGGTCACAAATTCAAACAACAGTCCATCATAAAAATAGTGTTTCAAGGGTGAATACCTTGTTTTCAGAATTAAAGGATTCCAAACACGATTTGTACATTTAAGGCTGCCAATAACAGTTATGTTATATGCATAATATTTGTTTTATTTTAAACCAAAATGTTTTTTTTTAACAGAACTGATCCAAAAGAAATTGACAGAATATTAAAGAGTTAATGATAAACAAGAAAATTTAGTGAGGTGCTAAAACTATCCTGAAACTAGTAATACATGGATGGATTTTCAAAATTAAATCGACAATTTGGCACTAAAGTAATCCTTATGGACATTCTTGATATTTGGACCTTTTAGATTTTTGTCAATGTTAAACAAATTACAAAATAAAATGTATTTTTATATTCTGTAATATTTGCTTAATTTACTGTTGGTCAGATGTTTTATACCAGAAAGGTGTCCGAGGACAATATGTCTTGGAACACCTTAGACGATATGTCCTAGAACACCTCAGATGATTTGTCTGAATAACCGTTGGACACCTCAGAGATGTGGTTAAAAAAATGTCTTGGACGTCCAAGGTCAATATCGGATGTTTCACAATAAAAACTTTGAACATATGCCTTTATCTCAGAAAGTCAGCAAACAAAACTGCCAAGGTTTTTCCAAGGAAATATTGTCTGAGGTTTTCTTGGAGTAACATTAAGAGTAACATGCACTCACCAAGCTGCATGATTGTATGTAAAAGCAAGCAAACAATCAATTTACCACTACAGAATGTTCCCAGCATTGTTTAAAATGAAATTGTGTAAGACATTTAAAAAGTAATTTTAACAATATATCTATCATCCAAGAATTTAAACCAATGTCATAGTTAATTTTTTAATTTACTGTTAGATACTTTCGTCATCATTGAAAAGGCATGGTTTCTCCAACTAGAGAATTCATTGTAAGTCACAAGATGGTAGCGACATTTGTCCATCTTGAAAAGCATAATACAAAACAAAAATCTATTATTAGAAACAATAGCTGGTATTTCTGTTCATACAGTCACTAATTTTTGTCTACACTAAAATACAATACTATGTGTACCAATAAGATTTGAATAATATAATTTCGATATTAAAAGAACAATTTCTAAATTAAGGTTGAAGCAACTTGTCCACAAATAAGTAAGAGCATAGCTTGTACAGAGAATGGAGAGGGAAATTTGAAAAAAAGTTGTATTAAACAGTCACTTTTCATGACCACAACATTTGAATATTCCTTGCGATTTTAATCATTTGTGCATCAAAACTGTACATACATTATAAATTTAGCCATTCCAAGACATTTTTCAATTTTTTTTCAAAATTCCTGTAAAAAAATCATACATGCTAATTATTGGTGTTGAGTATGTTTCGGTAAATTTACTGCTAATGTTGGCATTCTGCAAGTAAAAACTAATTAAACATTTTCTCTTTCATGAGGCTGCAAAAAGTATAATGTGGAAAACAGAATACAGCAATGTAATTTTTTTTAGGTACATTGACAAAGAAAAGAAAAAGAATTGATAACTTAGAGCAGACAGTAATGTTCACAGATGTAGATGATGATCGGTTCACACCAAGGACACCAGTATATGCTTCACATCTGTAGTTGCCTCTTGTAGTCTTCTCAACTATTCCAAGAGATAAAGTGGCACCATTTCTAAAGAAAGTTCCATTCTGATACCAGCGATAGTCACATGGTGGATTACAGGTGGCATTGCATGTAATGTCTGGTGCTGTCTGATGAAGTTCAACACCTAAAGTTGGAGTAATGCATCCCAGGTTGACACTATTTCCTGGACCAACTGAAGATGGGCGAAAAAAAAAATACAACAACTTGCAGTTGCATGAACTGCTAATTTGCCTGACTGCAAGCAAAGGAGAATGCTTATCCTCCCACTAAAGGGTGGTGGAACAGATTGTTTGCGCGTATGGAGGTGCTTCCCTTCCCTCCCATAGTCAGGGGTGGAAATCTTTATTTGAGCTTTGGGAGGTGCTTCCCTTTTTTCTTATTATCAGAGGTGGATGTAGGGGCCTCAATCCCAGCAATTTTATAGAGGTGTCTGCCCTCTTCTTAGAAGATACGCTTTCTTATCGGGGAGGATGATGCTATTCCCTATTTTATTCCGATAGATGAAATCAATTCTCTGAGAAAAAAGCTATTACCTCATTATGGGTGTACACTAGTTTTGTCTTGCAAGTTGCTGTCTCTCTATTTATTTTTAATATATGTGGAGACAGTTGATCCCTTGTTATGGCAAGTACACTTTGCATGTGAAATACATGGATATGTTAGCTGTATCAATCTTACCTACACTTGTGATATCCAATAAGAAATATTGGGATGACAAAAATGATAGATGTAAAATGACAAGGGTTGTGTCAGAAACATTGTTACTATGACTGTCTTAAATGAAAAAGCACCAGAGTTTACCTTCACTAGTATATAGAATCAAATCCAGACCTCACGCATCTGAGGCAGACACTCTAACCACTATGCTACCAGGGCGGTCCAAGACATGTTAATTATGAATTGTAAGAAAATGGCTTTACCCATAAACTTTATGCAAACCGTTTCTAATGGATTAATATTAATGGTTATGATATATTTGTCCGTACAATGTCATTTTCAACCAATTTCCAACACAGATATCAATTACTGTTGAAATACATATATATAGTTGGTACTGGACCAAACATATAATTGTGTTCAAGTTAACTTAATAATAATTAATTTAGGTCGATATAAATACATAGTACACAATACTTACATAAGACAATAACCATGACACTAATTAATTTAGGTCAATATAAAGAAACATAATACACAAGACTTACATAAGACAATAACCATGACACTAAAATTAATTTAGGTCAATATAAAGAAACATAATACACAAGACGTACATAAGACAATAACCATGACACTAATTAATTTAGGTTAATATAAAGAAACACACTACACAAGACTTACATAATACAACAACCATGACACTAACTGTAGCCTTCTTGCCCAAGTTTCTTTGATTTGTGGCAGTACAAGTATAATTCCCTCCTTTATCCCGATCTACAATCCGTGACAACTGAGCCCCCAACTGGAAGAAGTTTGGTGGACCATTCCATGCGATATTACAGTCAGGGTAGCAGTCAGCCGAGCAGGTGATGTTCAGTGTGGCATTTTCTTCAACTTTAAGAGGGAATTCAGAGGGAGAAATTTGTGCACTTACTGGTCCATCTGAAAGAAAGAATTCAATAAAACCACAGTGACTGAGTAAATCCCACAATGGTAACTGAATTAATATAAATGTTAGGTTATGAGAAAAAACATACTGGGGAGTACATTCTACATGAATGCATTTGGAATGCACTGCATCTGTCAGTTTTTTTTCTCCAAGCCTGACAATATTTGAATACATGATTTTTTCTTCCACTCGACATACATTGCTGAGTCTGAGATGAATTAGTCAATTATTGCAGTCTAAAATGAGTCAGTTATTTAATTAACATCACATGAGTATCTTTCGGGTTTGTCACTTTAATTTTATTTATGCAATTTAATTAAACTCTGGGAAAAGACCTAGATTTGTTTACATAGCAGTTAACTGTACAGTCAGCTATGATGTCAAGCACAGATATATACAGAGTAAACTGTATCATGACTTGACCATCAGATGAATATATAATTCAAAATGTAATTACAGTGAGTGATGGTGTACCCTCATGTCAGGTACTAATATATACTGACAGTAAACTGTATTATGACTTGAGCACAGATACATATATAATTCAAAATGTAATTACAGTGAGTGATGGAGTATTTCAAGAGAACCAGAGAAGTTAGCAATCTTATTCAAAATCATAATATGTCCCTCTCACAGTCCGTCCTGAAAATCTTGTAAAACATTAAGCCTTCCTTTGTCAAATTTGTTTATGGTATGAAACAATTTCTTGCATGCAGCAGAAAAAAAAAGTTTAAAGTTTCATTAAACTATTAACATCCAGTTAACTATATGGGAAATTTACACTCAGTAAACTTAAATTTGTAATACAGCAGGTTCTGAAAAGTACACATATGAAGCTGTATTGACAGAAACATTCAACAAATACTCAGGTTATCAGACAGCTAAGCTGATCAGGTTAGAAATATTCTCATTTTGAAGGTACATTCATATACATGTATGAAATGTTTTATTACCATGTATCAAACTCTTGATTGTTTGGCTTCAGATTTTGTATTCTTTTACAAAGTGGTTGTAATTTTACTGCATGAATTACATCCATAGACAGAGGTCATACAAATAATGAATAAACTTGTCTACCAGTGGTTGTAACTGTACTGCCTGTGAAATAATTTTCTGAATAACAGTAACAGTCTTTTGTTGTATCACATTGGTTGGGTCTTTCATGTGACCATTGTTGGCTTAAATTCAGTCATGCATGTGACCTTTATTGTTGGTTTTAATTCAGTCATGCATGTGACTTCATTGTTTGTTTTAATTCAGTCATGCATGTAACTTCATTGTTGGCTTTAATTCAGTCATGCATGTGACTTCATTGTTGGCTTAAATTCAGTCATGCATGTGACTTCATTGTTGGCTTTAATTCAATCCTGCATGTGACTTCATTTTTTGTTTTAATTCTGCTACGCAGGTGACTTCATATCTGGCTTTAATTATCATGTGATTTCATTGTCGGATTTAATTCAGTCATGCATGTGACTTCATTGTTGGTTTTAATATAGTGATGCATGTGACTTCACTGTTGATTTTAATTCAGTCATGCATGTGACTTCATTGTTGGCTTTAATTCAGTCATACATGTTACTTCATTGTTGGTTTTAATTCAGTCACGAATGTAACTTTATTGCTGGCTTTAATTCATTCATGCATGTGACTTCATTGTTTGCTTAAATTCAGTCATGCATGTGACCTTTATTGTTGGTTTTAATTCAGTCATGCATGTGACTTCATTGTTTGTTTTAATTCAGTCATGCATGTATCTTCATTGTTGGCTTAAATTCAGTCATGCATGTAACTTCATTGTTGGCTTTAATTCAGTCACGCATGTGACGTCATTGTTGGCTTAAATTCAGTCATGCATGTGACTTCACTGTTGATTTTAATTCAGTCATGCATGTGACTTCATTGTTGAAATTAATTCAGTCATGCATGTGACTTCATTGTTGGCTTTAATTCAGTCATACATGTGACTTCATTGTTGGTTTTAATTCAGTCACGAATGTAACTTTATTGCTGGCTTTAATTCATTTATGCATGTGACTTCATTGTTTGCTTAAATTCAGTCATGCATGTGACCTTTATTGTTGGTTTTAATTCAGTCATGCATGTGACTTCATTGTTTGTTTTAATTCAGTCATGCATGTATCTTCATTGTTGGCTTAAATTCAGTCATGCATGTAACTTCATTGTTGGCTTAAATTCAGTCATGCATGTGACTTCATTGTTGAAATTAATTCAGTCATGCATTTGACTTCATTGTTGGCTTTAATTCAGTCATGCATGTGACTTCATTGTTGGCTTTAATTCAGTCATACATGTTACTTCATTGTTGGTTTTAATTCAGTCACGAATGTAACTTTATTGCTGGCTTTAATTCATTCATGCATGTGACTTCATTGTTTGCTTAAATTCAGTCATGCATGTGACCTTTATTGTTGGTTTTAATTCAGTCATGCATGTGACTTCATTGTTTGTTTTAATTCAGTCATGCATGTATCTTCATTGTTGGCTTAAATTCAGTCATGCATGTAACTTCATTGTTGGCTTTAATTCAGTCACGCATGTGACGTCATTGTTGGCTTAAATTCAGTCATGCATGTGACTTCACTGTTGATTTTAATTCAGTCATGCATGTGACTTCATTGTTGAAATTAATTCAGTCATGCATGTGACTTCATTGTTGGCTTTAATTCAGTCATACATGTGACTTCATTGTTGGTTTTAATTCAGTCACGAATGTAACTTTATTGCTGGCTTTAATTCATTTATGCATGTGACTTCATTGTTTGCTTAAATTCAGTCATGCATGTGACCTTTATTGTTGGTTTTAATTCAGTCATGCATGTGACTTCATTGTTTTTTTTTAATTCAGTCATGCATGTATCTTCATTGTTGGCTTAAATTCAGTCATGCATGTAACTTCATTGTTGGCTTAAATTCAGTCATGCATGTGACTTCACTGTTGATTTTAATTCAGTCATGCATGTGACTTCATTGTTGAAATTAATTCAGTCATGCATTTGACTTCATTGTTGGCTTTAATTCAGTCATGCATGTGACTTCATTGTTGGTTTTAATTCAGTGATGCATGCAACTTCATTGTTGGCTTTAATTCAGTCATGCATGTGACGTAATTAATGGCTTTAATTCAGTCATGCGTGTGACTTCATTGTTCCATGCTGCTATGACTAATGGATGTGACATTACCAAATTCTGAGACCACTCTGGTTTCAGCAAAAATTCATACGTGTACTGGTGAGTGAATAACCATTCTGCAAGAGTACGATTAAATCATTTATTGGTGTCAAAGAGTATTCCTGTTTTATGCCTACTCACACATTGTGTTTGGTCAGCATCACTGCAAGAATCGACTTCTAACAACCAAGGCATACTTGCCAAATCTTTTGAATTAACAAATCAGCCTTGTGCACCTCTTTTTCTGTTTGGACATTGATACAACCAAGCGAAATATTGGATATTGATACAACCAAGTGAAATCTTTCTAGGTACTAACAAATAAATTTGCCACATCACTTTTTTCACCCAAAACCATGTTTGGGCAATCAAACAAGGGACCCTTGTTGCACTAACTATTCCTTGGCAGCTTCACCTCTCCAGTATCCATGTGGACTGTTGTAGTATATTTTTGAACTTGTCTGGCTAATTTTGTCCACTGTTTGATTATATTGGTATGATTTTGTACTTTAATGAGTGGCTTTGACTGCCAAGTGCAATCCTAGCTTTTCAGACCTTTTTGATTAAAACATTTTGTGATTCATTCTCCCAATGATATAATAATCGCATTTAAATCATCAGCAAGATCGTTGTCAATGCATTGATGTCCATGGATATCAAAGTTCAAGGTCGTGTCAGTAACATGCTGCATCAATACGTTTTATAGGTGCTTCACCGAGCCTTGGTTGGTTATTAGAATAGAGTTGTATATCTAACTCTGTACTTGGTCCACAGTTGTTGCTGTTGTTGTTGTTGTTGTAGGGTTAACGCGTTTTTTCAGCACACGATAGACTATACATGGCTGCCAGTATTATTGGTGGAGGAAGAACCCGCGAGACCCCCGGAAAGAACCATAGACCCGTGAGAAGCTACTGACATGCTTTCTCACATAACTACATTAGCCAGGTCACAGTAATTGTATCCAGGAAGGTGCTTTTTGCCTGGATGCTTACTCTAAAGTGTCCCTGGTAACTTTGTTAATGTAGCCGCAATATAACCAACACCAACCATTTCCTGCTTTCCTGAAAACACATTCACTTGAGTGCAAGTTACAATCTTTTCACCAGCATGAGTTACAAAACTACATTAAAATTTACACACAGTCATCAACGCTCGTTTATATTAATTATTACTACAGATGCCAAGCACATAGAAGCACCAGGTTGGTGAATACACACAACTAGTAATAAACTCCTTCTTTGAACTTACCAACAGGACATCAAAGACAGGTTATGTTTTTATTACCAAACCAATTTCCAACACCACATTTGGTTACTTTTTGTAAAAATGATAACAAAGGTTATTTTATTGCAAAGCAAGCCAATAATGGAGTATTTTAAGCGTGGTGATTCAGTTTCATTCACTGGTTTTTGCAGGAATAATGAAAATAAATTGAAACAATGAAACAATTTATAAAGTGACACAATAGAGTGCTTTGTACATGGAAATCGATGACCCAGCGTCACCCAGGATATATGGAGAAAATAAAATCGAGAAAAAAAAACATGTGATGAATTATTGAAAGTCAGAAGAGACGCACATGTTTTCAAATGAGATGGAAAAAAATATCTGATATATTGAAGACAACTGCCATTCATTCATAACACAGTGTTAGGTGCAAAATAACCAACATTGAATTGTATCCACATCTACTGTAAGACAATGTCTCACAAATAAAATACATTATTTGAAAACACAAGCACTTGAGTGCAAATTACAATCTTTTCACCAGAATGAGTTACAAAAGTAGTATTACTATATACCTGCAGGCATCAATGCTCCTTTGTAATAACTGCCGTATTTTCGGGCATCAATTTCTGCTTCAAATCCACTGAAACATGAATCAAATTCACTGTCGTCATCGCGGAATAACTCCATAACTGATGCTAATCGATCCTCATTGGCGTCAGTGATATCGGATGCAGCTGCGTCGTCGTCTGAAGAACTTACATAGCTAGCCGATTCAGGAATTATCCAACACTTTCTGAAACCATTGATGATTGTCGTCATTTTCACTTTCTCCCTCGCCGTATGATTTTCGCTTAGGCATCGTGACAATTTTATAAATTTTAAAAATGCTAAGCAAATTGATCACACATTTATATATAACAATAGACTGTTCCCACGTTTATATATGCTAACCGCATACATCTGGCGTTTATTGGTCTATGTACTAACCCCACCTGCTGAAGACTTGGCCTAGCGGATCAAAGAAGCCGCCTTTACATCCGGCGTTTATTGTTCTAGAATCTAGATACCAGGTACTAAACCCATCCGCTATTGGCCTTTGATCTCAACTAAAAATGGTAATGAAGCCTTGTTTATATCCGACGGGTGATGGAACATTGGACAAATTTTAATTTATGATAAAGGAAAGGAAACCACTGGATATAAATTGCTCAGTGCGGCAGATGACTAGGCCACGTGAGTCTTATGTAATTTTTTTTTTAACACAAATTGTCAAAACCCGCGTCTTATATATGGGTGCGTCTTATGTTAAATATTTTTTACACAAATCGTCAAAACCCGCGTCTTATATACGGGTGCGTCTTATAATTGGGTGCGTCATATATGGAAGCAAACTTTGGTTCCTTTCCACTGGTATTTGCTAGAATTTTGAAAAATAAATTGAAACAATGGAACACTTTCTAAAGTGACTGATTATATTGCTTTTGTAATGGTTGTTAAAGTCACTGATTATATTACTTGTTTCCTGGTTGTTAAAGTGATTCATTATCTTACTTGTTTTCTGGTTGTTAATGTGATTAATTAATTGCTTGTTTTCTGGTTGTTAAAGTGATTGATTACATTGCTTTGTTTCCTGGTTGTTAAAGTGACTGATTATATTACTTGCTTTCTTTTTTGTTACAGTGATTAATTATATTACTGGTTTTCTGGTTGTCAAAGTGATTGATTATATTGCTTGTTTTCTGGTTGTTAAAGTGATTGATTGTATTACTTGTTCCCTGGTTGTTAAAGTGATTGATTATATTGTTTTCTGTTTGTTAATGCGATTGATTCTATTACTTGTTTTCTGGTTGTTAAAGTTATTAATTATATTGCTTGTTTCGTGGTTGTTAAAGTGAATGATTCTATTACTTGTTTCCTGGTTGTTAAAGTGATTAATTCTATTACTTGTTTCCTGGTTGTTAAAGTGATTCATTATATTGCTTGTTTCCTGGTGTTAAAGTGATTGATTATATTACTTGTTGTTTGGTTGTTAAAGTGACTGATTAGATTACTTGTTTTCTGGTTGTTAAAGTGAATGAATATATTACTTGTTTTCTGGTTGTTAAAGTGATTGATTATATTACTTGTTTTCTGGATGTTAAAGTGACCGATTTTATTGCATGTTTCCTGGTTGTTAAAGTGACTGATTATATTACTTGTTTTCTGGTTGTTAAATGATTGATTATATTTCTTGTTTTCTGGTTGTTAAAGTGATTCATTATTTTACTTGTTTTCTGGTTGTTAAAGCAATTGATTATATTATTTGTTTTCTGGTTGTTAAAGTGACAGATTATATTACTTTTTTTCTGGTGGTTAAAGTGACAGATTATTATATTTGTTTTCTGGTTGTTAAAGGGATTAATTATATTACTTGTTTTCTGGTTGTTAAAGTGACTGATTATATTGTTTTCTGGTTGTTAAAGTAATTAAATATCTTACTTGTTTTCTGGTTGATAAAGTGATTAATTATATTACTTGTTATCTGGTTGTTAAAGTGACTGATTCAATTACTTGCTTTCTGGTTGTTAATGTGGCTGATTATATTGTTTTTTGGTTGTTAAAGTGATTGATTATATTACTTGTTATCTTGTTGTTAAAGTGATTGATTATATTACATGTTTTCTGATTGCTAAAGTGATTGATTATATTACTTGTTTTCTGGTTGTTAAAGTGATTAATTATTTTACTTGTTTTCTGGTTGTTAAAGTGACTGATTATATTACTTGTTTTCTGGTTGTTAAAGTAATTGATTATACTGCTTGTTTTCTGGTTGTTAAAGTGATTGATTATATTACTTGTTTCCTGGTTGTTAAAGTGATTAATTATTTTACTTGTTTCCTGGTTGTTAAAGTGACTGATTGTATTGATTGTTCCCTGGTTGTTAAAGTGACTAATTATATTGTTTTCTAGTTGTTAAATTAATAAATTATCTTACTTGTTTTCTGGTTGATAAAGTGATTAATTATATTACGTGTCATCTGGTTGTTAAAGTGACTGATTCAATTACTTGCTTTCTGGTTGTTAAAGTGGCTGATTATATTGTTTTTTGGTTGTTAAAGTGACTCATTATATTACTTGTTATCTTGTTGTTAAAGTGATTGATTATATTACTTGTTTTCTGATTGCTAATGTGATTGATTCTATTACTTGTTTTCTGGTTGTTAAAGTGATTAATTATTTTACTTGTTTTCTGGTTGTTAAAGTGACTGATTATATTACTTGTTTTCTGGTTGTTAAAGTAATTGATTATACTGCTTGTTTTCTGGTTGTTAAAGTGATTGAATATATTACTTGTTTCCTGGTTGTTAAAGTGATTAATTATTTTACTTGTTTCCTGGTTGTTAAAGTGACTGATTATACTACTTGTTTCCTGGTTGATAAAGAGATTAATTATATTACTTGTTTTCTGGTTGTTAAAGTGATTAATTATCTTACTTGTTTTCTGGTTGTTAAAGTGGCTGATTATATTGTTTTATGGTTGTTAAAGTGATTGATTCTATTACTTGTTTTCTGGTTGTTAAAGGGATTAATTATTTTACTTGTTTTCCGGTTGTTAAAGTAACTGATTGTTTTCTGGTTGTTAAAGTGACTGATTATATTACTTGTTGTCTGGTTGTTAAATTGACTGACTATATTGTTTTCTGGTTGATAAAGAGATTAATTATATTACTTGTGTTCTGGTTGTTAAAGTGATTGATTCTATTCCTTATTTTCTGGCTGATAAAGTGATTGATCTTGTACATGTTTGCTATCTAATCTGCACAACTATTACACTTTTGGTCAGCATGAGACAAAGGAACTGAAACAAAATAAACACATCTTAAAACTTATAATATTTGACCCCATTTTCCCACCTAAACTCCCATATCCATTTTTTCAAGATCTTTCAATAAAACATTACTCTGACCAAGATAACATTGCATGCATTATTTCTGCCCCTTTGGATTCTGAAGAGCTGTTAGTTAGTATTCTACTTAGACAGGTGTACGATTTAGCATTTAGGATCCTTACTTTTGTACTTACATATAATGATTACATTTATCGATGCAGTCACTGATATTCCAGTTATGCTATTGCTGACATTACACAAGTATCGACCGGTGTCACTCTTGCTGACATCATTTATTATCAAGGCCTGGTTGTTAGAAAGAGGAGTAGGAACCAAATCGTTAGTCCACTTGAAACTACAAGGTGGATTACAGTCTGCTGTGCAGTTCACAACGATCTTGCCATTCTCTCTTTTTGTGATTATACCATCCGATGGGTTGAGCTGTATATCATCTGGACCATCTGAAAAAGTATGCAATAAAGGTGTACAATACATACACAAGATCTCTTTTGATTACAAAACCAGCTTTTATCCAAATTTAAAATTCATTTATAATAAGAGACTATTAGTACAAGGATGACAGCTATGTATTTTCTATATTGTCTACAGCGTGGCACAATTGTCACCAAAATGTGGGACAGGCCGGGCAACCATTTTATACTGGACACATCCCCAGGGCTGCCAAATGTGATGTGTATGCCCAAGCATATTGAAATTATATGTGATGCTCATATTAGCCTAGATAAAATATCATGCTTGCAGCGTTACTGATTTCTCCCACATATTCATCATTTAGAAACCTCACTGATGCTATGTCAACCTTAACTAACTGACTGGGGAATAAATCACTCAGTATGGTGAGTACGGTCCTTTTTTGAGCACGAGTCTGAACAGCAGAGAGGATGAACAGACAAAAAGACAGAAGCATCCATTTCTTAATCCGTACCTTTAACAAGATAAACTCCATTTTTACAAAATATCTTCCTGATTGAAAAAACTCCGCAATTATGGCTGCCTACAGATACCATCGTGGACGCTTACTTGAGGTCACACCTACGCTGCTGTTATTAATTCATCTAAATATTTTATCAAGATCGAATCAATATCTTGATCCAGGATCATGTAAATTTAGTGTTATAAAACTGTGACGGTTTGACTGAGCATGACTAAAGAAATTTCTGAAAAGATTATAGTCGTAATCTCCGCTACACCATGTCTGATGAATATTTCTTAATGTATGCGTATCAACTCCATTAAACACAGCAATAATATTACAGTAATCTCGGATCACTTTTAGATTTTGTGTATATCGCTGGGTTACATAAATAACATCCGTATTTTTATGTCTACCTCGAGAAAATATTCTAGCTGGATGTGATTGTTTATCCAGCATTATATCATCATATACTACTAAATTATTAATAGCACCATCAATATCATCAACACTCGACGCATCATTGATATCAGTGATAAACTCGATAACATCGTCCAAAGATTTTGCATTTTTATTAAAACATAACCGTTGATCGTCTACAGATGGTGCTATCAAATACAACTTGTCCCATTTTCAGCCATCTATTTATCAAATAAAGTAACGGTTGCGTCTTTTAACTTCCAGATGGACCTATGATGATCATTGTAATAGAATTTGGTAAAGCCACATGGTGTTTGACCGGTCCTCGCGTTTTGTGGTTGATAAAAAATCAATTACATCCATGATGTATTATACATAATATGGATGTATATTGTGTTAAATGTTGAGCGTGTACCCCGACATATGCACTAAAAACCATTACAACAACAAAAACGATGCTGTACAAAGAAATTAAAATTATCCCAGGTGACAAATCGAATTTTAAAAAATAACGCGGAGGTGATATTGCAGCAAAATTTACAAAATTACCAGGGAATTCATGGGTTATATACCCAGGAGAATAACATCTTCCAGGTTATAATGACTGTGGTCCAGGAACCAGACTTGACATCAGACTTGATAATCAAGACCAAACAAAACCTGGCAAGCATCTGATAAACGCTATTGATCGAGCTTTTCACGCAAATGATATGTCTTATAAAAGTAACAATGTGCGGCATAGACATCTCGCATATATAAAATTCACGCGTTAAAATTTATTACTGATGAATATTTCAAGGAATAATTAGCTAACTAATTAATAAAAACCACAATGAAAAATAAGCTTGTATTATAAGCTGGTAATTAATTTTATTATGGAATCAATTTATTATTCCCGAAGAGGATACTGGAGAGGTAAATCAGCAATTAATAAACTCGCCGAAGTAGAAAAGTGAAACGTGTTACTACAGCAGATTGGTTATTAAGACAGGCAATATGGCAAATGTATCTTCTAAAATTATCAAAAACGCGCATTTTGATGTCAGTATTCCAAATGAAGTTCATCAAACTGATATGTTATGCTTACCACATGATACTTTCAAAAGATGGACATACAGATACGCATTAACTTTAGCTGATGTTGCAAGCAGATACAAAGAATCAGAGCCGTTATCTACAAAGATGTCAACGGAAGAAGCTTCTGCATGAATGAATTTATTAACGAGGAGGTCTGCGATGGCGAAATGTATTAAAGGTTGATCCTGGCAAGGAATTTCAAGGTGCAGCATCGTCACTGATGAAGCATTACAATGTCACCATTTTACGAGGAAATACTGCAATACACCGTGATCAGACAATTGTTGAACGACTTAATCGAACACTTGCTGAGCGGTTATTTCGATATCAATACGCAAAGGAATTTATTCAAGATAAGAGATCTTGTGAATGGGTTGCAAGATTACCAAGGTGACAAATGCACTAAATAATAAAATTACTTGAACGATCAATATGAAACCTAATAACGCGATCACAACAAAATATATACCTGCACGAAATGATTTTTCGAAACAACAAATACTTGGTAATGTGACTGTAAGATATTTATATGAACCTGGTGAACTTGTGGATGGTAAAAAGAGAGCTACTGATCATATTTGGAGTGTTACCACACACAAAATATATAATATAACAAGTTCCACGGGTAGACCTGCAATCTATAGATTAGATTCATCTACTCCTCAGCGTGGATTAACACGTGAACAGTTGCAAGTGATACCCGAGGATACACAATTACCATCGCGATCACTTAACTAGCACCTCTGTGTTTATTACATTCAAGATACGTCAGCATTGTATTTTCGGTTGTATGACCAAGACTACTATCCCTCCTCTTTACGGTAAATAGTTTGGAATTTTAATCCGAATACAGCATCAATATCACTTTTTTGTCACTTTGTTTATAACCAGCGATTTTTTCTTACTTATATCATCGTTAACAATTTCGTCATTGTGTCAGTAAATTTAAAAATAACTCCGTCTTTGCTTTATTCTTCTAGCTCGTGACACTGCAAGATAGACTAAATTTGACAACTCGATGCGTTCATCAATGATCCAGAACAACTGTAGCAGAGATGGTTAACCTCTGAGATGAGTGTATCGTCATTGTGTATCCTAGCGTTCAGGAATATTTATCAGCTAACACGTCCTCAACAGCAGTAATATAAACTGCAACAACATCATTTATTGCAAGATTATATTTCCTTCACTCTCCTGGAATTTCAACTTCAGTATTCTGTCTTCATGTATCAGCTGGTCTATAACAAAATGGTACGGGTAGCGCTGAAAACTGTTATTGATGCGCGTTAAATAATTGCTGCTGAAGTGTGTTTCTGACTATCTTTCTACTTGCCACCATCAAATCGTTTGGTGTCCACGCTTCACAAAAATCATTTAACGAAGTTTCTGAAATTATTTTACCCTATATTTCGCACTGGATTTGATCTGACTGTAATCTCATTAATTTCTTGAACTCGATTAACTCTAGATCAAGCGCTCGATGAACTTCAGTTATATTCTCATAACCATTTGTTGGCAGACAAACCAACAAATGGCGGTGGTTGACTGTAATCGCCAAACATTATAACTGCTGTATGTTTTAATAATAACCAATCAAGAAATGTTTTTAATATATCCAACGATATTGTGCATATATCATCCCAAATGATAACCTTCGGGATATATTTCTCTCCCGTTCTATCAGTAATCCATGTGTCAACTTTATACCAAAAGAAACTATCATAGGTGCACGATTTTAGACCTCGTTATTTTATCTCTCGTGTGAGTCTGTGTGTAGGTGTTACCACAAAATCATATCTGAATTCTGTCTAAATGTTTAGATCACCCGTGTTGTTTTACCAGACCATCCAAACGCGCTCAAGTAAAATATCTATATACTGGATTGGATAACAAAGGCGTTGATGATAAACCTGATATTTTATTATTTTTTAGGTAATTATGTTCAACCGTAACATGGTTGATGGCAATAAACTAGCTCAAGCATCAACAGCAGAAACCGAATAAATGATGATATCAACATTGGTAACACGCCTGCTATATTTCTATATTTTTATCGTGTACACGACAATGATTATCTTTAATTTATATTGTAATTCACATATTTGATCATATCAATATTGTTGGATGTTCATTATATTATTTACTTAAATCAATTACACATTATACGTGCCATGTGACTGATGCTAATATTAAATTACCACTACTAAGGGTTATTGTAAATGTTTTGGTGGATCCATTATATATCAAAGCACTTACACTATTAAGACCCGTAGATATACTAAATGATACATTAAACTGTAACGGTGAAATTACGGTTAATCTTTAAATACCTCGGACAGATGCGGTAACTTGAACGGTATTACTTTGAGGTGTCCAGGCGAAAAACTCATGTTGTATCGATATTTTGACATTTTGTATTGATATTTTGTTAATGCGGCTTTTTAATCTTATCAAGCCTTTCAGCGATAGACGGAAAATCACTAACACTATTATCCTGTGTTTGTTTAATCATTCAATGTTAGTAGTAATATCAAAAAATTTCATAAGGATATTTGATGCTTTTCCAAAGAAATAATCTGAGATTTCATCATTTTTCCTAACATGTCTACGAATATTTGCAAATGTGGTTACATGAACAAAATATTCGGCCCGCAGCATTGATACTTTATTGTCTAATTTTTTGTTACCGCATCGGTGTCAGATGTTGGATCAACACGTGTCGTTATTTTATTCAATTTCATGCTGAGTTCGCCTGTCATTGTATAAACCATTTTTGTACTCATGCAATAATATTATCTTGTACAGTTGGAAAAAGAACTCCGGGTCTAATATTTCCAGTGGAATCAAATAACGCTTTGAAGTTTTCGGTTACTCCATTAAGTCTAACAATAATATCGGTCAATGGAAGATTACTTGTTTTTCATTTTCTCTGCTTATCCTAAAATATAACAATTTCATTTGGATCCACATTTGCAAGATTTAGCAATTTGGATAATTCGTCGTTAATGATTTTTTTCACACTCTCGCGTGATATTCCTTCAGTCTTTTTTGTCTCGATATAGACCTTCCCTAAATATCTACCATTATAATTAGATTTATTAATTAATGTGACTATAGGACATTTATAATAATAAAAGTGATCTAATTGTGTTAAATATTTGGAAACATTTACATGTTTTCTACCGGGGCATCAATGACTCTCATTCGTCAACCAGCACCTTCCAGTAACATCGATTTGTCACTGAGTATAACAGCGATCGCTCTGTAATAAGGGACAAAGGGGGCTGGAGCAACCGGAAGAGTTACACGAGCTCGGACGTGTATATCAACAACACTGTCCGGTTAAATCAAGATGTTCCAACGAAAAGTAAAATCGGATATAAGTTTCTAAAATATAATTGCGATATTTGCAGACCACTATCTACATTCAGATTACGTCCCATAAATGTCAACAAACGATGATAAACGTGCGTGCTATTTGGTTTTGTCCGTAATTAAATAAAATATCTTCGAATGGTTCTTGTTGGCTGTTTATTCTTAACGAGACTTCAGAAACACCAAGCTGATCAAATATCATATGGCAGCGTGTTTGTGAATTAATAGCGTATCATTTTGTAGCGAAACAAATATGTGTCGTGGTAGAGAAACACCCTGTTTTGATGCCATATGCCAAGAAAATACACCATTAATAGCACTCTGAATAGAATAGGCCATCACTGTTAGCCATGATAGCAATGATTTACCACCTATATCCATAAACGATAGTATTATTTTCCTCTGCAGTCATTGCAACACCGTCACCTCTCCAGATTGCATCATTATCACCTTTTCTAACAAGGACTACTGAATGTTTCGCTCCAAAATAACCTTTCTAACTTTCCTGCAAAATCCAAATACATGAGACAGTCGAATTGCACATGAAAGTAATCTACGCGTTCCTTCCAACATTGCAACGCATGTTAAAAATCCATTGTTGTAATTTGCATTAACACCAGTTATAATATCAAAATCACCAGATCGTCTAACATATCCAGCTGCTTGTGGATCAGTTGCAGTATCTCGTGGTGTTCTTACATTGACATACTAAACATGATCAACATTGTTAGTAATATCTTTTTGCAAACATCATAGATGGAACAGATGATCTTGTATAATCATCAGAATATCTAGCTAAACCCAATAAATACTTCAGCTGGTAGGAAACATCTACATGTATCCTGAACTTGAAGATCAATTCTCCCTTGTTGATTTGGTTGTATCGATTTATAAGAATAAGATTGATAATTGCGTACTGAACCATCTTTGTGAACCAGCGCGTCTATATCAAATGCTGGGTCGGGTGAATATTTGAACATTTTATTATATATTTTTCGATCTAACTTGCGATCTCGCTGCAGTCAAACCTCTTCCTGCTATTAAATGTGCAGTGATATTTCTTTGTGCTTGATCAGATCCTTGATTTATTAAGAATGCTAGTTTTTGATCCACGGCTTGGTTCATCCTTTTACTGACATTCGCTGGCATGATTTCCGTAGACGGTAATTGTACTGGATTAGGTTATTTTTTCTTCGTCTTTGATGAATCAAGGATGCTAGTCTTTCTTTGGCTGCAGAAATCGCCTTACTGGCAATATTACCAATATCACCATGAGCATTTTCACCAAAAACATTAATAGCTTTCGTCAATGATTGTTTTACGACTGGTGCTATTTTAGAAGGCATTCTTGTAAATAACCCTTGAATAACATTACCAAGACCATCTCAATAAATTGTTCTATAAACGGGTAATCGCAAGTTTACTACTCTAACCATTGTCAGTTAATGATGGCGCAGATGTTTAATCATCTTATTTATTATCGTTCATATGAAATCGTGGTGAAAATTAGTCACTATGATAACCATCAACGAGTTCATCGAAAAATCCTCGATATACGCCGATATCCATAGTACTGCCTTGAAATAATCGTCGACAATTATTTCGGCTTCAATAATTATTTCAGAGAGTTATTTCCAGCTTGTGTTCCTCTTATGGGAATGTCTAATCGTTCTGTCAGAAAGAATATTAGGGCAGGCAACAAGACGACTTCCTCGAGAAAATACAGTAGCACCCCAGGCACATCATGAAATTCTTGCTTTTCCTTTCTAGTAGATTTTGAATTTTTCTGCTGTGGAGGAAGACGTTCATATGGCGGTGGAGGAGGAAGTTTAGGTTGCAAGCTGTGTTGTTGCTCAATCTTAACATCTATTTCAAAATCTTTTTTTTTCTCCTGATTAACACATATATTAGATAAGTCTCTGAAACTCGATATTTTCCATACTGTATGCGATATATCCACTTATCCCAGTTCTCTCTGCCTACATATTTATTATATTCTGGTTTTAAGTATCTTTCTTTGCGACTTAAACCTGCAAGTGCAAAACAAGCCAGATCATCCAGATTATCATTCTTTTCTTAATTATATTAATCACATTATTAGTAAATCTTTCAGATGGTGTAATTTCTTTCATTCTTTTTCTTTAGATGTTTCTTCTCTGACAGGGTCAGCAGCTGTCGCTTGTGGTTGTAATTGTGCGGCAGCTATACGAGCTGGAAGATCTGGTAAAATCTTTTCTGTTTGTATAGTTCTTTTTGCTATTTTTTCAAATTCAGGAAGAAGACTCGATTTTTCTTCTTCTCCTTCCTTTCTATATACAACTTCTTTAGTACTTGCAGTAATAGGTATAAACAATTGCTGAGAACCTTCAGCAAAAACAAATTTGTACATTTTGTCTGACAAATCACCGCTAGTCCTTATCGTGCCAAACATGATTCTCCTACCATTACTAATATATGATATGATTTAATTTGTACTGACTGTGTGAATTTAATGTTGGTATTGATGATATGCATCGTTTCAGGTAAAGGATGTGAATGAAAGAGTATTTGTGTCGTGATCCGAATGACCTCAGTTTTATCATCATTCATGTGCAGCTTGTTACATGTCATCCATGATTAAACATAAAAAATGCACCTCTCTACTCCATGGATGGTAGCATCAGCTTAAGTTGGGTGGCTAAATATGTATATTTGGGTGTCATCACCGTACAATTGGTGAGACACTGGACCATGATCTATGACACTTGAGAGCGGCTGTGTGTATATAATGAAGCAAACAGGTCCAAGAACAGACCCCTATGGAACACCTTAACCTTGATCAACCTTGATCAACTGGATTGAGTGTATTCCATTTGCAGATATAAAATGTGTCCTGTTGACTTTATAGGACTTGAACCACAGTAAGGCTTTATTGTGAATGCCAGATACATGCTGAATACGGTGAAACAATACAACATGGTCTATTGTGTCAAATGCTGCAGACAAATCAAGGAGGATGAGGACTGTTGTTGTTGTTGTAGAGTTTAACGCCATTTTTTTCAGCACACGATAGGCCTCCTTGATTTGACACTAGATAAAGACTTTGACATATATATCGATTGATGTTCATTAACATATTCGACACATAATTCCTTGTGAAGTAGTGACGTTTGAAGCCTTGTTTGAGCATGCCATGGTGAAATTTCGCACCATAGGGGTACATTTTGTGGTGAAATTTATTTGGCATGATTGATATTTATGAGCACACATTGGTTGGCCATGTAAGCAAAATATACAACAAATAAATATGGCACATGTGTCTGGAATGTTAAAGTATACTACTAATAAAGCATCTTTGCTTTACTCTTTTATTATTTTTTAAAATCATTTTATCATGTTACAAAATAAGAACAATTTTTCTGCCCCCAACCCCTTCGTGGTACGTATATAGTATGACAAATATTAAACTTGAAATATAAACGTATTTTGGATGTAAAAGACAAAGTTTAAGATGACTTAAAAGTTTTAGGATCCCAGAACGACAAAACTGCCTTAACATATTAAACCCTAGCGACGACTTTTGGGGGCATGAGGTAGTATCCAAGGTCTGTAGCGTCAAGGTCATGCAAGATACGCTAACGTCGGTGATATTATATAACGGTAGACAGATTTAGCTCTACAACGATCACACACATCTGGATATTTTTTTTTCCACCCAAAATTCGCCCATAGTCGGATTTCGAATTTGTGTCCAGATTTTAGATTTTATGGCCTCAGATCTACGGCAGACCGGTCTGAAGCGCACACATACAGGTGAACCTGTGCTAAAGGTAGGATATAAGGTGAACATTTTGATTAAAGAGTCGTCTCCATATGAAAATTATGGGTCCGTTAAGCAAAAAATAAAAGTCCAAAATTTCACCTTCTGCTCATTCACCAGCAAACTAAACAATTATAAACATTTTCTTTAGCACAACTAGCCATTTGCCTAATGGAATATTACTTGGAAGTTGATGTATTAGGGTGTGTTCAAAAATAGTCCCCAAAATGTGTCTCCTAGTCGCATTTCATGCGAAAACAGCAAAAACCACCAGGGGTTAATGTGTTAAATCATATCATGTTAATTCTTACAATTGTACTAGACATCACAATGAAAATATACTTACACTTGACATCCATAATGAATTTATCACTGTTCACTGATTTTGAAAGTTGGTCCTCAAATGCACCACAAGTAAGCGTATAACCGTTGTCTTGTTTATAGCTAACGCCAGTGATGGTCAGTTCTGTCCCGTTAACAGTATACCGCCCTGATGAATTTATCAGCATATCATCTTTTCTCCACTCAGAAAACATGGACAAATTATGGTTAGGAGGTTGACTATTGGACTGAGCAGAACAATTCAAATGGTAGTTTGTGCCATTTACTGCGTGGCCTTTAAATTCTACAATCAGGGGTTTGGTTGGAGCGGCTGCAAAATAAAAAAATGGTACAAAATAGATTCTTGCTGACTTGCTAATCCACAACTTCCATATCTCATGATGTCATATAAGACCTTTATAATTTTCTTCACTTATAGTCAAATGTTATTGTTTAATAAAGTGTTGTATAATTTGAATTTATTCTTCAATTTTAAATCATATATATATATATATATATATATATATATATATATATATATATATATATATATATATATCTATATATATATATATAATATATATTATATATATATATATATATTAGAAATTTCAATACAGTATTTCAGTCAAATTTCACTAAATGTTTTGGTTAAGGTTTTCGTGAAATCTCACTATAAATGTAATTACATTGAAATTTCAATGAAATATTGGCAAAATTTCAAAGAAGATTTTGGTAAAAATATTTGGAAAACCAAACGTTAAGTGAAATTTTAAGGAGATCTCACAACAAATTGCAGTGGAAGATTTGATCAAATGTTTTTGATATTCCTAAGTGAATTTAAGTGAAAAAAAACTAATATTTCTACCAAAACTTTCAGTGAAATATCAATTAATTATTTCAGTCACATTCTCACTATGATAGTTCGCAAATAAATATGACTATAATTAAATATGAGAATATGACCGATTCACCCATTGATCTACAATAATACCATTTTAATATTGATATACACAAAGAAAATTACATGAATTTGGGTTTCTTACTTCCAAAATTCCACAAAATGGTTTAACATTAGCCTCTTATTTGCCTTCATCAAATAAGGAAGTTTATGTGGCGTACTATAATGTTCCCACCCAATGCAGCCTGTCCGACCTTCAACAAGATTCCTATCTCAGTAATATTCAGTCAAGTATGTCAACTGATCAATTCTCGCCACCTTTTCCTGATTTTTCTAAAAATCATTCACTACCGACATGAATTTGCTCCATGACAATATAATACATATATGCAGGGCCTTTAACAGTATTTTTCGTCGTGATAAATGTGAATTCAACAACAAGAAATGTTACGAGGGGACCGTTAATTTCAACAGTGTTGGTGATGAAGTTTCCGAGTGGGTCAGTACCAATTGTCGCCACATGTTAAAAAATAATGATCTACTCACACATGGTTATTTGATTATATTTTCTCTTTCACGAAATGAAAATATAGTTATTTCTGAATAATTTTTTTCTTAATCAGTGTTGCTTTGTAATTTAATATAGTGTTCTTTACCTCTTATGAATTATAAAATGAATGCATGTAATTTTACTTATTCAAAAGATGCGCAGACGATAATGGTGTTATGGACATCCTGGTCGCAATCGGGTTAGAAATTATACATCAATGAATGAACTGAGATTTATTGACTTTTTATCTTGTTTATGCTTTTCGTTACTGAAATCGGCACAGGGGTACAAACAAGCGGGGATATAGACTCACACTATAGTGTTCCCACTCAATGCAGCCAGTCTGACCTTCAACAAGAGTCCATATCATAGTTATATTCAGTCAAGTATGTCAACTGTATCCTCCGGCCGCCGTGTGACCAAGTGGTCTAAAGCGCTCTCCGCTATGGATCACTGACATCTCACCTCTGTCTGTGTGGATTCGAGTCTCAGATTCGGCCAATGTTTGTATGTGAGAAAGCTTGCCAGTAGCTTCTCGTGGGTCTGTAGTTCCTTCTGTGGTTTCTCTCGTGTTCTATCTCCACCATTAATGCTAGCCGCCGTGTATACTATCGTGTGCTGAAAAATGGCATAAAACTCTACAACAACAACAACTGTATCCTCAATATATATATATATATATATATATATATATATATATATTACAAATAATAAAAGGCTCTATAATGTTGTAAATAAATTCAGTATAACAAGTAACAGTTTTTTCTTATATAATCTAATTCCAAACTTATGTTTTTCATATATTTGCTGTTTAATGCAGAAAATAAGCACCAAACTATTGTAGAGGTTGTTAAAGGTGAGCGTATATACATTTATGTGTTTATTTCCGCATGATATGTAAAAAATTGACAAAATCTTCTAAATACATGTATATGCCAAATTCACCGTTTCACTATGAAATCATGGAGTTCCCTTTTAATAATTTGTTAATCTTGATTGCCATCTCATTTCACCATTTCTAGGGATAAGCAGGTTCTTGAAACCATTTATCAATTTCAGCACGTTATTTTGCTGGTGCGGTCACATGACTCGTGATGTCACTCAAAAGCAAAATGGGGTAAAACTAGTCCTGCTCAAGGAAAAAGCCGTTAAATGGCTGTACATTTTCCGAGGTCATACTTGGAATTTTGCCTGGCTCTACATTTTCCGAGGTTATACTTGGAGTTTTGACACAAAACTTTGATGTCCGAGGTTTTCCATGGTTTTCCAAGGAAACCTCGAACAATGCTGAAATTTTGTCCAAGTTTTTATAAACAAACCTCTGACATTATCTCCCACAAACAACCTATAAAATAATTTGGACAAAGTCTTGGACATGACAACTTTGTGGGTATTTTTCGCTCGGAAAAATGACATCTTTCTTAAAATTTGTGTTTGTGTGTTAGTTTGAGGAATAATAATTAAATGTACCAGTTTAGAAGGATAATAAGCTATTACAACATTAGTGTAAAACTGTTATTTTATAAATTGTATGACACTGTGTATTTGTCCCATTAGTTATGAGAATAATAATTATAATTATACAAACGAGTCTGAAACAAATTGCATGGCTGATTGGCATGGCACCACTTTTAATTATCATTTTTAAAATGACAGCTGATAGTAACACAGTTACATGGAAGTTGAATTCCCTTCAAAGTGATTTTGGAAGAAAAAACCAAACCCTTGATTGTTTTCTAACAACAAAGAAGGGTTTACTCTGCTTGTACAAAGACTAATTCCGTATCTGAAACACGTATAATCCATTTGGGGATTTTAAAATTCAAATAACTTTACAAAAAAAGTTGGCTTTTGATGTTTAAATAACATGAAAAATCACCTCCAAAGTTATTGATGACATAAATATAAACAATATTTTCACTTAAAGTTAAAACCAGTGTAAAAACATTTTTATCTGCAATTAGTTCATATTTAAGTATTCATGAAATGTAGATAAACAATGTACTGTAAAATATATTTTCCAAGTAAAAAACAACATATGAATTCCTCATTTAAGCTTCGCAAAGCCACATCTATCCTTTCAGTCAAATTCAGTGATCAAGTAAAATTGTATGTCAATAGTTAAATTCTAGCTAAATTGTTAGTGCTAAAAATGCTTGTGTTAGTGTACTTGTAGTTAATAACTATTTAACTTGTACACCTTAATTCTAACACCTGAAGATGAACTCTTCCCTCTACATTTCCTTTGAGGGCCCTGAGTGGCCGAGTGGTCTAAAGCGATCTCTGTTATAGATCACTGCCATTTAACCACTGTGTGGGTTCAAGTCTCGGATTAGGCCAATGTGGGTATGTGAGAAAGCTTGCCAGTACCTTTTCGTGCGTCGATGGTTCTTTACGGTTTTTTGTCCTAGTTCTTCCTCCACCATTAATACTGACCGCCATGTATAGTCAATATCGTGTGCTGAAAAATTTACTTTGGACACAAAGTTTCTCAACAACAAATACATGGCAGTTTAACTGTGGAGAAGGTATTTCTGTACCTCTTCTCCAATAAATTAATTTTATTCAAATGCGTTTGTAAAATAATTTTACAGCACGTGCAAATCATGCCCCCTTCCCTCCCACGCCCCAATGATGATTTACGAATAACACATACTTGCTTGTATATAGCCTTCAGTAATTGTTTATAAACATAGTTACAGGGTATTTAGTGAGAAGGCAAAAACTTTAGTATCCTAGAACCTGGTTACATATCCCACATGAACAAATATCCACATATTTTAGAATGCTTGGGATGAAAAGTTCACTTTCAATACATCATACAGGCTGACATTGTAATTATAGTGAATCTACAAGTCACATTTCTGGCTGTGTGCACTGAATGTATAACTAAATGTTATTTTCATCATGAATATACCTATGTATGGTAACATATTTCAAATTAGTACTTTGACAGTGCGGTATTATAACATCAGCTGATATCTGATTCCATTGAACCATTGAGCTTAATAATTGGTAATAAACTCTTAACAATACTCTATACATGTTTAAACAGATCACTTGATTTATGTTCGATCTTAACAAGTACATTGCATATGTTCCACATATGCTTAGTATCTTCTTTACAAATTTTCAGGATTAGAATTTCACATTAAGTTCATGATATAGGATTCATTGGTACCTATATTTGATATGTGCGGCCACATTTGGCTGTATTCACTTACAATATTAAAAATTATTATTTCCCTCATGAAAAAGATTGCTTATAGTAATACAGTCGCCCCCCTCTTATACGGCCACCCCTGCTGCACCGGGAAAGTGGCCTTATAAAGCGGGTGGAGGTTCCAGAGGGGGGCTAAATTTATTATGAGAAGTACATGTATATGTAATGTACGTAGTAAGAAAGCTACATACTTCAAAACATTAAATATCTTCGTCTAAATGAAACATTAATCAATAAAAGTTTTTTTTTGTTATAATAACAAATTTATTATAACTGAATATACGTAACTATTTTTGCTTTCTTGGCGTAAGTTTGATATGCGAGCGGGTATTGTTGTCATGCACATTGCAAATGGATTCAAAAACGTCATTTACATCTTGGTATATACATAATTATCTTTCCATTTGATCCATTTTCCCACTGCTGCTGAATAACCTTCGTATCGGTTATTACTTTGTTTATTCAAATTATTTCAACATAAACTTGTTTTTACGAATCTTTTGTACATACAATTGTTCGGCATCCCCCCCCCCCCCGATGTCGTCGAGTAGAATAACCGACTTTCTTCGAAAATAATGTATCCGTTAACGTGATGACATTTTAATGTCTGGCAATGATTTATTCGGGTATTGCTGACTGTATGCGATTTAATTATGCAGACAAAACTCGTGTCGATTCTACGAAAATCAGCCTTCGTTAAGGAAGCTATATTGTGTGGTCATGTGATTTTTCCGGTCTTTGTCTGGTACTCTATTGTCGATTTTAAAGTTGTTTGTGTGTGCCAATGTACAAAATATATTTTTAGCCTATGCTGACCTTGTTATGATTATAACAATTACGTCTGGTTATAATCATCAACGAGAAGAACTCAACATATGTGTTAAAACCCAAACTCTATCATAACATTATTGAGCCCATTTCCTGTAAACATCGACTTTCATAGATAACGATATACTATGAATCTTTAGTCGACACTTTTAACGGCGACTTGACACTCGGAGACGTGTATCTACGATAGAGATAATCAAAATTGCTTACCTTACGTCAAGATTTGGATTAATTATTGGTTCTAGATACATTTAAAAATAAAATGAGGCCGCTCGTGAGGGGTAAATTTTATATTATTGCACAAATATGCTGGCCGCTGGTCGCGTTAGCCGGGTAGCCTTTCGTGCGGGGTAGTTTTGAACAGAAACTCGTCGGTGCCAACGAATTCTGGCCGTTAGGAGCGGGTGGCCTCAGGTTAGGGGGGCCGTACAAGAGGGGGACTACTTTATATTTGAATTTACTACATTGTCACATGACTTTCCTGTATACTGATATGTACTAATGTTTGCACCAATGATCAAACCTCACTGTCCTACCATTTCCTTAAACTTTATGATGCAAGTCTACCCGATTAGTTATTTAACCTGTAAATGACCAAATATGCTCCTAGAAACCTCATATACTTATAGAATGAATTTATTAATTTAATACATGGTGAATACTTCACATTTCTGAGTGTCACTCTGTCAAGTTTAATATGTTTTCCCATGCTTGCAACCTGAATGTTATTTTGAAATCACTATATCTAACACATTATAACTTCATTTACCTACAGCTTACTGTTTTCTAGAATTAAGTGAAACACGTTATATCTTTTCAGGTCTAACCTAGTATCTGGCACAAAGAGTTAGAGTTGTATCAGCCTGGAAGCTCTCCAGTAATCCGGTGGTGATATCAAGGTTTCATAAGGACATGTGCTGAGCATACTGCCATAAGTGACCAGTATTACTTCATATCACAACACTGATATATAGCACCTCAAATACATGTCTTAGGTTTTAATGAGAGGGATAAGCAACATTGTTTAGAAAGATAAAGCCTGCATAAAAACTGTATTTTCCTATCCTATTGTCGCCTTTTGTAGTTATCCACGTTGAAATGGAGTGCATTTCTGTTGTAAAACATAGTAGTAGTCCCATCAGAAGTTTGAATCTCAGTGCGCTATTAGTTATCAAACAACTGCCTAAATACCCGACACAATAAAAGTGGAACATAGCACCTGCCACTGTTTCGTTAGTATATACATGTATACCTATATGCACCTAAGACAGACACAATGCTGTTTGCTGCCAAAATCACTATGACCTATGTTACTTCACTACATCTGGGAAAAATGTTTTCAGTTATACTGACTCAAGCTACCATTTGTTTTAAAAAACATTCATTGGTCAACTTTGTGGTCTAAGATTTTTCAAACTGAGTTTTATAACTTGTATGTGTGGTTGCCTGTGTGTATTTCGGCGATAGTTCACAGTTAGTAAGGCTAAAGCCTTGGTGATGATCCGGAAGTGAAATCAGTGTTCTGGTTACACAACATCCCATATAACAACATCCATTTCTCCATACTAACATACCACCTTTAAGAACCCCACCTCTTCATCCTAGGGTACAGCCACTATTAGGGCCCCAAATATTAGAATCTATAAGGTGGTCCCTATTCCAGACCATCAGGGAACGTCACTGAGTTTGCACTCTAAATGTTTTTATAGGACATAAGACCCCAAATTAGTGTATATAAGGTGGTCTAAACTCCAAAGACCATCAGGTTCCGCAGATCAAGGCTGCAAAACAAAAAGTACAGAAATGTTTTTGGGATATAAAACCTCAAACTTGTGCATAAAATGTGGTCTAAAGACTATCAGGCTCTGCAGCACAAAGCTGCAAAACGAAAATTACAAATCAAAACTATTAGACCAGAAATTGATACCAAATAGGTGGTTTCAAAAAGCAACAAGGCGATCAGGGCCATCCACACGAGGTGGCAAAATAAAAAAAACAATAGCTGTCCACCTAGGTTGTGTTTCCTCTAGACATTCGCCTCACACAAACATCTTCCTTTGCCATGGCCAGACATCTAAACAACATCATGAACATGTATGCAGTGCATGATCCGAAATGCAGTTTAGTCATATGAGTTTGTGTTGGGTCTAATCCCACTCATATACACTTGCCATAGATAGTAGCTGAAACAATGAGTGTGCGTGGATGTTACATTTCCCTTCATGCAATAGCCTTACATTGAGGTTGTTAGGGACTCTTTATAGTCCTACAATCAGACGGCTAAAATTAATAAGTGTTCCTTGAACATACAAAAGCCTGTGGGATGTGGCTTTCTTTCCATACCCTAGCAGCAATTGATAAGCACGCTGTGAGTTCATAAAGCCGTGATACGTGCTCAATACGAGCACACATCACGTTCAATCAATAAATCAATAAATTTACCACTAGGCATTGTGCCATGATCAGCCGCATTGGTTTCCAAAAAACATGCAAGCCTAGAGAGTCGAGTTAATCTTATTATTGTTTTCATCCTGATCTCATACAAATGCTTTTGTTGTAAATGTTGGGATTTTAAAAAAATTGTTGTGAAACATTGGTACAGGTATTGGTATGATTATTCCTGCTTCTCTGATAATAATAATAATAATAATAATAATAGTAATAATAATAATAATAATAATAATAATAATAATAATAATAATGATAATAATAATAATGATAATAATAATAAAAATAATAATAATAATAATAATAATGTTAATAATGATAATAATAATAATGATAATAATAATAATATAATGATAATAATAATAATGATAATAATAATACTAATGATGATAATAATAATAATAATGATAATAATAGTCTCTTCTGATTGTTGTGTTTTTTTCTAATTTTATCTTTACACAATTCAGTTGTAATTTTTTGGAAGTGAATTACAAGATATTATTACATTTAAATGATAAAAAATATTTAACTACTGGTATGTCCATTTTGAATAGAGCAAAGCAATTTAACCCATTAACAACAAAATAACTAATGGTTTTTATATTGTTATTATTATTATTATTATTATTATTATTATTATTATTATTATTATTATTATTAAACATGAAAAAAATTAAGATCATGTTAAAAATCATTAAAAGAACAATAAAATCTCAAAAAATACTTAATGACTCGAAAATGGATCTTAGAATAACTGTGTATATAATTAGTATAGTGCATGAAATCAGAATAATAGGTTTATGAATAGTGTTAAAGATGTGTTAAAAATCGATCAGAACACCCATGCATATAGGGTGTTAGGCAGCAAGAAAATCTACAAAGCAATCGATCATATTCATTACAGCTTGAGTATACTTATTGAAAAGCCATATTACTTTATCCATCTTCTTAAAGTACAGTATTTTATACTTTTAATAACCGTACTGGCCGGCCATATTATCATGTGTTTGTCAGTAATGGCAGCTGCATGCTACTTTTACATACAAGTTATTGATTCGTGACATCATACCTTGCAAACTTTACATTTTCGGTGTAAATTCGTACACTACTGGATTTATTTTGTTTTTCTACTTGAAAAGGAAATATGGCATCATTGATGCCAATCTCATGCTCTATTTTATCTGATGCATACGAATTTGCACAAACAAAAGAAAGCATCGGTGATCCCTTAAATAAACAAAGGATGTCAGGTTATATAATTAAAATGATTATTATTTTTTTTAAAGGCCAACATGCAATACCACATTTTTGTTTCAGCAAAAGCCATTGGTTACATGTATTTGTTCCCTAATAATCAATGCCCACCACTATTAAATATCATAGAATTATTGCATATCATTTTAAAAATTTGCAATTTGTTTTAAGCTTAGTTTTAATCTTAGGGTTGAAACAAATAAACATGCAAATATACAATCGCTAAAACCACCAAAAACAGCTATGACAATAGCAACAAAACATAACACCAAGGTGGCAACACCAAAGGAGACTAAGACAATAACGCAGGAAATTCCAATGCAATATAAAGATGCAAGTGTGTGAATTTGACTTTTAAGATAGCTTTATAAACATTTCAGTCCTAGTGCTACGATTATGCAGTGGGACAGTTTATAGTGATCTCTAGCACTGGGACATCATCCCGCAGACATATAGCATGATATCCCACCAAGTTACATTATCCTGGCACCAAGGACGACCAGTCCTAGCACTAACCTCCTAATGCATAGCATCAAGAAAGGCAGCTGTTGTATAAGTCATTGGATTGGCCAGGAAAGGAAACCAAGACGTCCTGCATCCGAGGTGTACACTCTAACCACTACGCCACCAGGACGGTGATAAAAATGCAGCAATTTCAAACTGTCTAAAAACTATATAAAAAACAAGATATGAATGTATTAGGATCTTATAATTGTATTGAATACAACAACTTGTAAGCCTTTGAGTCAGAAACAGAATGTAATCATATTCAGATTTAATACCTCGTTTTCAGAACGGACTTTAAACATGACCTGTAAATTTAAGGCTGCCAACATCAGTTATGTTATATGCACAAAACTTATTTTATTAATTCATTACATTCTATATTTTCAACCAATATTTTTTTTACAGATCTGATCCAAAAGAAAGGGCAGATTATCAAGAATGTGATGATTAACAAGAAAATCAATCAAGAAACCAGCATATAAACGGATGGATTTTCAAAAATAATGGACAATTTTGGCACTAAACGAACCTTATACCAAATCTTGTCATTTTTACCTTTCTAAAATATACGTGTTGAACAAATTAAAAATAAATTATTTGTTATATTCTGTAATATTTACTTCAATATTACTGGCCTGCCTTATTATGTTTTTGTTCTGAAATTGATGATGCCTTCCACTTTGAGAGGTAGTGATTCGTGACATCACATGATGGCCACCGTTTTATTTCAAAGATCTTGCAAACCCAAGTAGTATATGACCATCCTTTCAAAATAAATATAAAATTTGATTTATTTTGTTTATCTAATTGAAAAGTAAATATGTTGTCCATGATGCCGATCTCATGCTCAGTTTTACCTCTTGCATACTAATTTGCAAAAATGTAATTATCACTGATCTTATAATTGTATAAAGGAGGTAAGGTTACATAAATAAAAATGAGTATTATTTTTGCATTTAATGATCAACATACCTAACCACATTTGTGTTCCAGCAATAAACGTGGATGTGTGTATTTTGTTTGCTCAATTAATCAATTCCCATCACTAGTAAATGCCATGGAATGTATTGCATATTATATGAGTGATCTCGTTCCATAAAATTTAGAATTAAAACAAGGAAAGATGTGAATCCACAATAGCCAAAACCACCGTAACCAGCTAAGACAATATCAGCAAATAAATATACCACCAATTTGGCAACACCAAAACAGACGAAAGTAACGCAAGAAAAGTCCAAGGTAAGATAAAGATACAGCAATTTCAAACTCTCTAAGAACTTCATAAGCAATTAGCAATGTGTGATGTATCTTTAGAGGTTGATTTTTTTTTTCTCGTCCGTCGATTCGACGAGGACCTTTCTATAGTCATCTGAATATAACATTGATCGGCAGTTTCTATTATGGTGTGTAACCTACAATTGATTTCATGCATGCATCAAAATATATTTAAAGTAGGAAGCATCATGGACTTAATTACATGAAGATGGACACATTTGTTCATTATTTGTAACATATTAAACTGAGAAATGTAATTATGTTTAATATTGGTGTGGTCTTGTTGTTCCAGTGTATCTGTCATTCCAACAAATACGAACTGCAAAAAGGATTTGTGTTGGCATCATTCGCAATAGCATGATGACCAAACGTACAACTTGCAATTCCATCAAGGAGTATCCAACGCTTATTATCAAGAAGAAACAAAACTAACTTTGGTGTGGTCTTGTTGTTCCAGTCTATCTTGCAAAAGATACATCCTTGTAAGATGGTGAAATGGGGGGGGGGGGTTCAACTTATAAGCGAGTATATATGTTATCTACCCATTCTCCCTTTATTGTGAAAAAGACATTTGGGATGAAAACTGTTGCAACCTGGAACTCCTCACACTGATCCACCTGAGTCAGCAGGTGAGTAAGAGAAACTATCTTTGGCGAAATAAGGACCATCATCCTCACTTCTTTTTACCCAAATTTATAAGATGTTGGTATATGACCCATCAAACTGTCTACCACATGGCTAAGGTCCTTAAGTCTAGTATTACTATCATGGAATGGTCCCACCACTTCCAGATGGCCAAAGACCTCATATCAGTAGGGATTTTGAGACTTTATAGGAAAGGGGGATGCCAATCAGATCCACCAAATTAGGTATCAGGAAACAAAATGACAAACATCTGGTAGCCCATGTTTTTTTCAAGGCTGAACTCAAATCTGAGTAAAAGAAATTCTTAGAAATGATAATTATCTTTAAAATATAACGATAATCAAAAATCATGGACCAAAAAATAGCCATGTAATATGTTGTTTACAAATAATCACTGCAATATATAATCATGGAGAAAGGTTAACCAAAACAGATAGCTATACATAACACATACATTTCTTTGTAAATGTAACGTTTCAGAAGCAATGCATTTTCTAAAGGTTTATCTATGGTGAAGTATAGAGCAGTATTCTTTTCACTTACACTGTACTACTATAGGCTAGCATTTTACTAGCTTCATTACACATGAAGATCAAATTATAAGGGATGCCTATGTCATTTATAAGTCAGAATGAGTTATTTGCATATATCGGTATCTTTTACCAGGTAAAACAAACAAGGGTTACTTAAAAAAGTCCAGAAGCCAAAATGAATTTATATCAATTGAACATAAGTCACTCATACCAGCCCTAAAACTCCACTCTCATTAATGAGAAAACTTTCAGGGCAATTTTCCATTCATAGATCATCCAAACTTCCAATGAAAAATATGTTTATGTAGTATGATGTTTGATAAATATGGTGTGGTTTAAAATGCAGCACCATGTTGAAGATGGATGACATTTTGCAGTAAACCTTTGCACTTCAGAGTGTTCAGTTCACGAATATATTCCTTTTATAAAGATTTATCAGGAACATTCATGTCTCTGATAAGTTAAATGTTGGTTGAGTATAGAGCAGCATTCTCTTAACTAACACTGTATACTATAGGCTAGCATTTCATTAACTTCTTTACATATGCATTTCATAGTCAGAATTAGTTATTTGCATATATTGCTATCTTTTACCAGGAAAGACAAACAAGGGTTCCTCAAGTAGTCCTGGAGTAGCCAAAATGAATTATAGGAATTCAGCATAAGTCAATCTATTATTTTCGACTGCTTGCCATTGAAACATTCTCCGATATTCTTTTGAATCTCTGAACAAAATCTTAGTTTTTCAAGACACTGTTTGTCAAATAATGTCATAACCCTATGTAATCAATCAATCGGCACATTCATCATCAGATCTCTCTAGACAGGATTAATAGTAACCTATCTAGTCCTCCCCGTTGCGCAAGAAAGGGTAAACAAGTCACAGCTTTAGACCTTTGAACTTGCTTTGCCTCCCTAACATATGTATCACCAGGATATGGTTTTTCTTGCTATGAGAAATGTTGCCAATGTTTGAATAACAACAGTCTCCAATACAACACATTTAAATTATATTGCAGTCAGCCAAGACACATAGTCCTCAACTACTATGTACTTTAAGCAGTCTGCCAGTAACAAATGAAATTTAGGCTTTAAAGATTTTAATGCAAATATAGGGTCCATACATTCAGTCAACACTCTTTGTCACGAAATTGTATAGACCCCTATATTAAATACATGTACTTGAATTTCGTTTATGGTGTACAACGATACCTGAGAATGAATAATGTATATTGAGTCGTATTTAAAAATAGCGCTTTCTGTCCATACTATGCTGCACGTGTGAAGTGATTTCGATGGGAAGAAACCAATGTCTTCACTACACAGATGATATCTATGTCTCATCGGGTAATTCCCATTATTTTTCAAAACTGCCATCGTAAAGCCTCTGCTAAAGAAACCAACACTTGACCATACAGATTTAAAGAACTACCGCCAAGTTTCTAATATCCCGTTCCTATAAAAAAATCTTAGAAAAAATTGTTCCAACTCAACTTGTATCTCATTTAAATTCAAAGTCTTATTAGCAATGTACAGTCTGCATATCGCCCTTGCCACAGTACAGAAACTACTCTTCTGAAAGTAGTTAATGACATTCTCTCTGCTTTTGATAGTGGACAGATTACAGTCCTCACCCCCTTTGATTCGTCTGCAGCATTTGACACAATATACCATGATATATTACTTCATCGTCTCCAGCATGTATTTGTCATTCACAATACAGCCTTACTCTGGTTCAAGTCATACTTAGTCAACAGAACACAAATTGGTCTATGTCTATGTGTTCAATAGGTGTCTGTTGTTGGACCTGTTATCTTCCTTCTATACACTAAGCCGCTCTCAACTATCATAGATCATCACTCAGTGTCCCACCAATTGTACGCTGATGACACCCACATATACAAGCATAGCTACCCAACTGAAGTTGATGCTACCATCTATGGAGTAGAGAGATGCGTTCCTGATGAGAAATCATGGATGACATGTAACAAGATGCAGATGAATGATGCTAAACTGAGGCTATTCTGATAACAACACAATGATTTTCTCATTCACATCCTTTACCTTAGACAATAAATATCAGCAACACCAACATTAAATTCACAGTCAGTGTGAAACCTAGGTGTTACTCTAGACAGTACTCTCACATTACACCAACAAGTCATGAATATATACATGACTGCATATCTTGAGCTGAAACGCATCAGCTCTATTTGCAAATATCTTTACATTACGGATAGTCTTTTCAAAAAACAATTCTACTATAAGGACGTGCACATCTTCAGCTGTAAAGCTGTCCAGTGTCTGTAGTGTCCAGTCAAGAGTGTCAGGAGTGTCCAGAATGTGTAGTGTCCAGAGTGGCTAGAGTGAACTGAGCATTCAAAGTTATAGGCGTGATGAAAGTCGACATGTTGCAAACTGTAAAGCCAACCATAGTGTGACGGGGCAAATTTATGGCGATGGTGTATTCTAATATGTCATGTATTACTAAAGTTATATGAGCTACGAGAATTTGTTTGAATTCACCCATCTTAAATGATTTTATGTATGATAGACTAGAATTGTGTATTCGATGAAATATCATAATTAGGAAACTAGGATTGTTTTGGGTCTGCCATGCTTGGCCCAGTCAAATAGCTTTTGACATCTGCTTGAATGCTAATAGTGAAATCTAATAATGATGGAGGGAGAAATGATTCACTTCCCGTGGAATAGCTGACAGGAAAACTTAAGCGAGCTCTCTGTTTCTCTTTACTAGGGGAAAATAGCTCCTCACATGCAGTAAGAAGTCTGCAGAAATATGTTTGTGACATCTTCAAAAGCGTTGAGAAGTCCTCAGATATATATCTACATATCGACCTGTCTGCCCAAAGAAGGAAGGCGCAACCTCGAGAGTCGGAGATAAAGGAAAACGGAAAGACAGAAGGAGTCAAAGAACAAATTGGAGGGAACCATCGCTAGCATGTTATGCACTTGCACATGGCATGTTTCGACTGTTCGCTCCATCATATGATGGGACAACAACCTATATGTAAACAGATTGGCTATTCTCTTTTTTTGTATAAATCTAATTGTGTCTTAAAGGGTTTGAAGACAGATTTATTCTAAAAGAACTATATCTTTATATTGTATTGATCTTCCATTGTTTGTAATTGATTAAATTTTGATTCTTTAGTATATGGGGGCTTGACTCATTCTATTCTATATATCTGCTTAGATTCCTACTTATTCTACCTGTAAGTTTACTCAAACCATGCTGAATTATATCGCGGACGATCATCTCCTAGATACCGAGTACCGAATGAGGTGGGAAATATAATAACATATACACCACCCCGTAACACACAGGAATTAACTGTAGCTGCAGTGAAGCTGAAGTGTAGAACTGAAATAAGTGTGCTGATGATGGTATGTATCTCCTTACATATAATCTTTTAGTCGTGGACTAATTTTGGGGTTCGTAAAAAACTATCGGTTTAGACTGTAAAGATAAGTTGTACATTGGTCTCTTTTTGTTTGCATAATTTCACTATCTGATTACATTCATTTTGCTACATTTTACTACATTAGTAACGTTTTTTACTATGTTTACTAGCTGAGTAAACTATATCCATCTTTTTGTTGTGAAATCACTGACTCATTCACCCCTTGTCTTTGTATTTTGTAAAGTAATTTGTTTGTTTCATTATTACATTTGTGCATTCTTATGTTAATTATTCCAATATTTGGGTTAAATATAAACACACATATTCATAATTAATTTCTCATTCAATTCATTCATTATTAAACATTGCATTTATATCGTCAAATGTGTTCTGCTCTGTTTCCGGAAATTCCACCCGGTTATCTTCTTACACTCTTCATGCACAACCATGCCGTATACTCAATGTCTGACCCAGTAAATGTTTTATTATGTGCCATCTGGTCTATATAAATGTTTTCTTGTGCTTGTTTGTTTGTCTGTTATATGGCTTAAAGCCATTTTTCAGCACATGATATGCTATACATGTCAGGCAGTATTAATGGTGGAGGAAGAACCTGGAAAACCCCGGAACGAACATTCCGACCTACGAGAAGCTACTGCTAGCTTTCTCACATACCCACATTGGCCGAATCCGAAACTCGAACCCACGTAGACAGAGGTGAGATGGTAGTGATCCATAACGGGCAACACTTAAGACCACTCGGCCACTTGGGGCCCCCAATATGAATGGTTGTTGTTGAGTCTAAGATAATAGTGAACATCACAGGGATTTCCTTGAATATACTGATGTAAAAAAGTCTGAATCTTCCAGGAATATAGCATACATGCCAACCCACCCCAGAGAACTATGAAGCATAATTATTGTGAACATAAGTGGCAAAAAAAAAGTTGGGGCATATAAAGTGTAATCTGTCTAATACATGCCATAATTACATCAAACATCAGCTCAAAGCCTGGCGCTGCAATTGGTCTTAAATCCTTGTCACAAATGGCAAAATCCATGTGAATTAGAACTGACACTTTAACAAGTCCACATGTGTAACTTTCAGGGAATGATCATTGTAATCTGCAATGAGCATGACGTGCTCAATCCAAGTGCTGTATTACATTACTCTCACACTCTTCATTTCAGTTTGTAAAGCGCTTTTTTGATTAACATATGGTGCAATTTTGTCTTAAAGTACAGACTGGTCCACTACCTAACTATCTTATCAATACAATAAATCTCTTAGGCAAATTTTCAAACTGAAGAAACCCATTTCTGTTCTTGGAAATGTGTCATATATATACATCTTTAGTCTAAATGTTTGTTATTCTCCATATTGGGATGGGAAATAACAAAGAGTTGCTTTTTTTAAAATATTTGTTTGGGTAAACAAATTGTTTGTACAGATAAATTTGTAGTGACATGTTAGTCAAAGTACTTCAAAGTCTTTATAATATCGCGGCACAGTCCATGCGAGTTATTGGTTAATAGTAGTTTGAAATTAGAACTGAGACTGTGTTGTTATTTTATTTAGTGGGGGCTGTTAACAATTATAACCATGACTCAAAATTATGAGGACAGAGGTGACATGTCAGTACAGGACAGCACGTTAACCAACAGTGGCCAACTGGAGACACAACTGATGATAAATTGTTTTTGGCAATAATATAAATCTCCAAGGAAAATTTGAGAAAACAGTGCTGACAACAAAGTTACAGTGGCAAAACTGATGAAGCATATAAAATCATTTTAAAAAATTAGCACTACAATATTCATTCATCCCTTAAAATGCATGTGACCCCAAATTTTGAAGGATGGGAGACACAGCATCCTCTATCACTGGAATCCCAAAATCAGACTTTTGTACGTATCTTCTAGAAGGTAATTTCTATAAATTGTGCTGAACCTTATCCTGTTATGACCATCCATTCATGAAGACAAATGATCAAGATGTCTGCTGTGGTGTCCATATTGGGTAGTTGAAAAAAAAATGAGTTTGGTCCCAATAACCCACTTTGTGGCCTTTCCATCTATCCTCACCTCTACCCACCAAGGCAATTTAACCCCTATGTGGCATTGTCTTCTCTGCTGTACATTTTTATAAGCGGAATCACACTGTCATTCCAACAAATACGAACTGCAAAGAGAATTTGTGTTGGCATCATTCGCAATAGCATGATGACCAAACGTACAAGTTGCAATTCCATCAATGAGTATCCAACGCTTATTATCAAGAAGAAACAAAACTAACTTTGGTGCCTCAGTATACACCAGTGGCATGGTTCTTAGATTGGATCAAGTCTGCAGTGTGTGAAAAGTCATGATGGTGTTGAAGACATTCAATATATAGTTTTTGATTGAGATCTTTTTTCACCATTGCTCATGGAACATCTTTAACTTTAGCTCCTAAACAGTCTCCTTCAATGTTAGGGTAACAGTTGATTGGCCGTTCAATGTTGATACAACTGTCCATGTCAAAAATAAATCACACAATCTCCTAAATACTTCCAAAACATTTTCTTTTGTATTAGTATAAATATGATCTATAAGTATTTTAGAGGTATATTTTACTCTGGTGGGTTCATTTAATAGTTGCTACATACCTAACGAAGCAATATATTTCATCCAATTACCTTTTATTTGAGCATTGAGAAGGTCTCTATTTATATCACCTGGAATGTACAATTCTTTCTCTTCATTTGAAATTGTATCTACTTGAAGTTCAAAATACTCACACCAATCAGTATGTGATGATGGAGGTCTATACACAAAACCTAGTAAATAGGGCTAATCTTTATCTAGAGTGATCTGTAGCCAAACGGATTATATTGACCTACTTGCATATAAATTATTTTGGCTCCGTTAAAAGTCACTTTGAGACGTTCTGTACTTTGATCCATATAGTATCTGAGCAGAAATTGCGATCGTTTCGTCTTGTCTGCAAATGGTCAAATGACGACATTTGAAAGACCGTAACCCCCTATATATTCATGTCAGATCAGTGCATATATATAAAGGGCTAGTTGTATAACCTTCCAGTATTCATTTCACTCTCAAACTGACTAGAACGGTGGCAGAGCCTACACAAGTTGAACTTCTCATTAAAGCTTTCCGTGGTGGCATATGAAAGTATTCGTCAGACAAGCCAAAAAACTACTCAACATCCTTTCGAGACAAAAGTCAAAATACTTGATATATTTGTAAGAAAGAAACTGGACTATAAAATGTTCAAACCATGAAAAAAGAAAAACAGGTGCCAGAAGAGACAAAAGTCAAGATAACTGGTTTCATTGCACAGAGAAAGGACATTGGTCTCCAAACTGCCCTAAAGAGACAACAGGAACAGAAGGAGTGGGATAGGGATTCAGAACAGGTAAAAGAAGCGGTACACTCCCCCAAAGAAAAGCCCAGACAAGTTCAGAAAGACAAGAAAAGAAGACGAGACGAAATTGAGGAAGAAGAGAAGTAAACACCTGTGACAGTGAAGAAATTCAAAACACAGAGAATGAACACACAAAAAAACAAAAGACATCTATGAGCTTGTGAAAGTTGTATTGTGTTGTGTTGTGATATTGGATTGTAACATTTGCGACAGAACAGACCAGACACAAAAAAACGCAGGTGTCTCATGGTTTTGATTTTGTTAGATTAAGGACCTAAACTCGCACACTCATACACGTACATCATGGGGCATAAAGGGATTTTGAGTTTTTGGCAATATGAATACTATCTATTTTTGAAAGAAGTGAGTCGCCCTAAAAGTTACCATTGGGTGTTTGTTTTCTTAACAAAACGAAACTCAGGAATGGGACGAAATCAACTTTAACTGTCGTAAGCCTTTGGCATGGCCAAGGCCTACTTCTGGTTCATGTCAAAGACTTAGTAGATATCACAAGTTTTGGTATCTCAGGCGTAGTAACAGGGTTGGGCTGTTTGGCACGGGAAGGTCTTTTTCTCTTGGGCCGCATTAAAGCAGTTTCATACACTTGTTTCAGACACCTTAACTCAGCCTACCATTTTGACTTCCACTGTCCTCCTTCACTTCTAAACCTTGTCTCTTTACTACTGCTGCTTCATTTCCTTCCTGCTTCTTCTTCTTGATGTTGCGGTTCAAGCACAAAAAGGTTGTTCTGCTTTTTTCTGTTGCTGTAAAATGTCTCCAATTCTTCTTTCTGTCTCTGTTTAAAACAGCGATGTGTGGAAAGGATGGAGAAGGCGGCGAAGGTATTGGTACCGGAACAAATTCTGGCAAGAGAGATATTCCAGTAAATCCCAATTAACTCTTCTGTTACTAAAATTATGTTGACTCTAGTAGCTAATGCTATATCATTGCTTCTCGTCTCAACTGTATTCTTAGTTTCCGTCATGATTGAAAAATGTTGCATCAATTCACGGCACACAGATGCTGGCGCACCTATATAGAAAATATGACGTCACAGATCACTCTCTTCAGTTTAGAAAACAAACTCCGCACTGTGACTGAATTATGTAAAGCGTGTTTGGATTGTTGAAGGAACTCAATCTGTTTCGATCCACACTGCCACAATTTGTAACCGCAGTATACTGCATTCCTTCACCTGTTCTCATCAAAATATGTGGACAAATGTAGCATCGTATACCCTCGTTTTCTCAATGCTCTTCCACCTTGACTATCCCATGTATGTCAGAGAGCATGGACAATCACTCAAATGACTGATATAACCCTTTGAAAAAGAAGGATCTACGTGTATTGGCAAGGCTGTTTGAAGAGAGTCCTTATCTATGGACCAGAAGTTAGACGAAGTTTAAAGAAGAGAAGAAGATCCATGAGACGTCCTCTCGTTATGATTTTAACATAAATCCCAAAGGCCCTTTTCAGAGCCACTCATAGGTCTCAACAAGATTTGCTATCTTTGCCTCAACCCACAAACTAATGTGAAATGTTTGTCCATATATACTATTGTATGTTGTCTGTGTACTATCACTCTATAAATATTGGCAGTATATCTCTTCTACCCACTGAGGTTAACACGGGTGCATACCTGATACCACCATTGCTGCAACATTGTTATAAATCTTCAGTACCGTGATGTCACCTCACCTCTCACTTTCCCATGTCGCTATGGAGGCCCAATAGTCTCCATGTTCAATTTCCCTTGACACTGGATTTGCCCAAGGTGATTTTGAAAACTTTGACGCCAGAGTTGCTCAGGGGGTTAGGGTGGGCTGTAATGTATTTTCTCACTGACGCTAGAGTGCCCCACTATAATACTCCTGAGATTATTATTTAACACTCTGTATATTTGGATCTGATGACATACAAGAATCTTGCATAAGTATCCTCAATGCCATTTAAAGATTGGTCATTACTGTAATTATTGCCACCATACAGACGAATTAGTACAGTATGATATGGTGACATATCCATTTCCAATATTTTTTTGTAGTATTAATAATAGTTGCACCTCTGTGGGTTTTTACATGTTTTATATAATTCTCTTGTTCATACTAATTTCATTTCTAATGATATTATGAGAAGTGACCTGTCTTTAATTATTTTGCTAATTTTAACAAGTAGTAGAATTAGTGCTAATATTATTTTTAATAGTAACAGACTAACAGTAGTCATAGGTTTGGTCTGAATTTATTGTATGCTTGATAGGTTTTATATTTCTTGCCAAATCCATCACACCCCCATTTGTTTACACTAGAACAAATATGCAGCTGGACATTAGTTTAGTATTATTATTAATAATGTTATTATTAGACGTTGTAGTAGTATTGGTAGTATTTAGTAGTAGTATTCACAGGAGTGGTACTTGCATTTAAAGCAGGATGTCTTTTGAATAAAAAATTTTCATTCGTAAATTTTATCATATTGAGGATGTTCTGTTGTCATGATCAGTAAGTGTATAAAGTTATGAGATTATAATTTATTTAATTATATGCTATTATAATAAATATTCAGTATTTTGATATAAAAAAAAATTAGCAAACTTGTTTCGTTTATTTTTCTTTTGCTGGTTAGGGGGTAGGAATAATACCATTATCCTTTTCAATTATTAAACCATACACCAATTTAGTTACTTTAGCTTCCATCCTAACATTGCGACATGTTTAACACTGTTTGGAAACAAAATGTGCAATTTCTAATTTTAGTAATACGCTAGAAAAATTATTGATTCAGTATGCAAGTACAAATTTACGTTTCTCCAAAACTTGCTTTTCTTGATTTGAAGGAGTGACTGTAGTTCCAAATGCATCTTCAGCATCTATTTGACACATAATGTTCCTAAGGCAATTTATAAAGTGTTACGTATATTTGATTTAGGTCATTTAGTTTTTGTTTTAATTGTTTGTTTGTCAGATTCAAATTTGAGATTTTAAGTTTAAAATTCATTCATTTGGATATTTTTATTTTTTTAAAAACGTGGGATGACCTGTACTCTACAAATAAACAACAGATGTTAACCACATTTCTGACCTTGCTTCAGAGTTTGCAAACAAGCTTTTAAAATGATTGGTTGATTCCGAGGACATTATGGAGCTTTGTTGTAAACACCTTTCTATTTTTAGTTCTTGAGAGTAAAAATAACTGATTCTCATCTGGGTCATACAGTGTGCACGAGATGTTTTTGAACGTAAATTTGTTCTAAAGATTCTAGAAGATCATGTGACACCAGTCCTTGTTTACGTAAAAACAGGTATATAAATTATGCATTGGAGCGAACTATTGAGTAGAAGCTGGGGTGTTAGAATACTAAGTTGTGTTGTTTTGAGTTATTTTAAATTACCTTGTACTGGAAATTATTTCAATTCGTTTGGATCAAGAGTATTTTTTTTGTTATTTATCTGGAAAACATATTTGTGCTCATTGAATTTCATAAGACCAGAACAGACTTCATTACGTGACATCGTCTTCCATCTTGGACGCTTCACTAAGATTCGAACTGGGAATTATTAGGACATTTTATTACCAGGAGTTTTACAATTTCACTAGTGGATTATATTTAGAATTATTTTTGGATTAACTTTGGAATTTATTCTTAAAACCGTATGTTTATTTTTCTTTCCTGGAAAATATTTGTGCTCAATAAAATGTTTATTAAGTTTTACAAGCTTGTTATTTTCACTCTTTCTATGTTACTGTTTATTGGAGTCTAAACACGTAACAAACGAAAGAAGAAGAAAAGAGAGAAATGAAATGAATAACATTGTTTCTAAAATATCTGAATAGTTATTGTTCCTGGAATTTTAAAAAAATGATAATGAAGGAAATAATGTATCTCACTATATAGCTCACTCTAATTGCTTACATGAAAGCGATACGTAGGCTGCTACAGTACAACAGGGAAAACAACGACAATGACTGTATCGTACATACTTTCAAGAATCTTTTTACACCTTGTTCAAATGTTGTGTTTAGGTATAAAAATAAATTTATATTCATATTTAATGCAGAATATGGTGATTTATACATCGATTAATACAACGAAGCACAAATAAATATTTCCCATACAAACAGGGGCAGAATGTGACCCTATTTTAATATAGTTCTTTCTCGATGTGTACATTTGTTAATTTTTGCATTAATTGTACATAAAAGTGTTCCAAGAAAACAGATGGCTTTTATTGAATGTGAAAGCACTTGTCATAGAGCTATTCTATTATGTTAATACATAGTGGACCAGTCTAAATTGAAAATAAATGGCACTATATATCATAATATTAAAAGGGCTTTATTGATGTCACTGATGGTTGCTATTTGACAGAAATGTGTTAGCAGACAGGGAATTTGTTAAACTTAAACATGTTGAACAAGACCAACATTAAGATATGAACCATGGCAGGTCAAGGATAAAACAAGGGTTATTATTTGTAGACTTAACGGCTATTAAAAGTTACAGTATAAATGTAGACTTGTTACAGGGAGTGTTATGAATAAATAATGTATCAATTTCAATATTCTTGTACAAACTACTAATCCGTATGGATTAAGCCGATTTGTATCACTGCAAATCCAGGTTAAAAGCAAAATATAAATCTCTGTTTTCTGTAATTATGGCTTGATGTATATATGTATAGATGGCTTTTCTTATGCTTCAATTATACACCTTTTTGCCACCTAGATTAGTTACTGTATAATAATGGATCTCCGGGGAGTTGGCATGTGTGATCCTACAACAAAGCAGTTCAGGTTAACATTTAATACAATTTCCCTTTGATCAGGTATAAGGGTAACCATTTGTTAAGATTGATGGGTACCCAGTAACATATACCCAAACTTTTCATATTTCTAGTGTAATAACATATTGGAATGTTAGAAGTCAAACTCAGTCACGGTTATAACAATATAAATGTACTTGCTAAATCTGGTTGACATCCAAAATATAAATATGGGTACAATAATAACATTGCACTACGGTATACTTTGTGTGGTTGTTCCGTAATCATGCTAACAAGATTATTGTCAACAAAATCTCAAAAAGATTGCAAAATGTATTTTACATAATTGAAAACCTGCAATAGCCTGAAAATCCAATTAAATTATTCACAAATGCTAAATTTGGCTCTCTACAAAAAGTGTTTTTTCTCATTGTTTCTAACATTAGATTATTGAGATGTTCAGTGGATACACAGATTAAAGTAAAGGCAGTCAGAACCATTTTTAAAAAAAAAAATCAAAGCATTGTAAATATAATAATACCTTTCACAATCAACATCTGACTTCCTATGGTTCTGTTGGAAAAAATCAATACAGCAATATATATCCCTGAATCATGCAGTGTAACGTTTCTCAAGATGAATGATAACTTCCGGTTTGAGTTTCCAATGAAATTCACTCTGTTCTTGTAAAATGGATTATTACTAGCAGTCACATTGCCCAATGCAGTCAATACAATATCACCAAACTTGTTTTCAATATTTACAAGATCTGTAGTTGGATCATCGGTAAGCATGAAGCTGAAATTAGCATCTGATCCCACATATGTCTGGACTGGATAAACTTCTGTAAATAAATAAATAAACAAACTCAAATGTTTGGCATAAATAATCAAAAGCAAAATACATGTATTTAGCATAAACTTGTATAAAAGTTATACCAAATCTTACAATTTCAATTAATATGCAAATCATTATGCTTAGAAGTATAAGGAGAAATTAAATACTTGGCAGGGATAGGAAGAATTTTTAATAAAGACTTGGAGTGGAAAATGAAGGTTTAATTAATGTGAAAAGCTGTATATTTCTGACATATTCACCGATAAGATCTAAAATAATCTCTCTCAGGTTTATATTTTTGCAAATGTGAGTATTTTCTAAAGAAGATACCAAACAACTGAATTCTGTACTAAGAAGAACATCTGCCTCAAAGGTATGTATTTGTCAGTGTCACACACTCCAATTCATGTACTTGCTAGTATCACTGCCACTCAACTGGTGTGCTTGCTTGTGTAACACTTCGTGCCAACACTGTTTTGTATATCTTATACTCACATGTTGATGTAAATTAAAAGTACCAGGTTCTCCAGGATGCTATGACAAGTGGAACCATGCCGATACTCTTTTGGGAGTATTTTCAACAAGACATTGCCTCTTACATAAAATATGGAAATGCCGTGCTTATTCTGTAATTGTGAATAGTTTTGTAAACCACAAGACCAATCTATCAAAAATACTAGCAGTTGCTAAAAAATGACCGTGATTGTAACACGAATTTTAATGTTAACCAATTTGTTCGTCTGACTATATGACACATTTTAATGTTAACCTATGCGTTCCTCCGACTATAAGACACAAATGTTAATAGTATTATATGTGTTCTTCTGACTATAAGACACAAATCTTAATGTCAACCAATGGGTCCTGCTGACAATAAAACACAAATTTTAATTTTCCAGGCTCAGACAGAACATTATTTATATTACATTGTTATATTTTCAGTTTCTTCAAAAGAAGTTCATGATCCACCACGTCAAACACTTTCGTAAAATCTACAAAATAATAATACAGATCCTATTATTTTACCTTGGTTAAGTGCTTGAAGCCATTTATCAGTTTATCATGGAGATCAAGGCAGTCACACATTATTTTATTGTTTCTGTCTAAAGCCTTATTGATTATGGCATAACAGCAAGTGTTTGGTTAAATATGACATGAACAAATCATGCACATGTTTTTCAATCAATTTTGACAAGCTTGGTAGTATTGAGATTGGACAGTAGTTATCAGCATATCCTTAGAACCAGATTAGTGAATAGCAATTACTTTTGCAGTTTTCCATATATTTGAAAATGAAATTGCAATACTTAAATTAATTATGAATGCTATGCTATCTAAAATAGCATTGGCAGAAGATTTAATGAGTTGTGGACCAATATGACAAAGTCCTGTAGCTTTCTTTGTATCAAATTAACCAAGATATTTGGATATTGGAGGGACAGAGAAACATACCTACTTTTCAGTTCATTATTTTCTATCACTGGTTCGTTTAACTTTGTGCTTATGTTGGTGAAAACACATTGAAAACATTGTCATTATTACCAGAAGTGAGGGAATTTTATTTTTCTAATCTTGGTATGTTCCACCAAATAGTTAATTGAAGACTTTCCAGATGGAGTTTAAGTTGTTCTTTATGTTTTCAAGCATTTCATTGATAATAAGATTCTGTCAGCTTTGTTAATCATACATTGTTATTTTATTTCTCATAGAGTTGAACTGTATTTTCATTGTGTCTAGGCTTTCAGTAGTAAGCCAATGTACCTTCAGTGTTGCATGCTTTGATAATAAAAGTACATCTATAAATTAATCACTTCACACCCTCAGAGCTTCATCAATGACATCACAATTTTGGGTTATATTTCAAGTAATTTTATTTAGCTCATCAAGAAGTTGTTGATATGCTTGAAGTGGATGCATTGTATTTATGTCACCCATGTGGGTTCATATACCAGCTGGACTAGGCCTAATGATTCAATAAATTCCATCAAGTTGTTCCATATTTGAGTATTATGAAGTCCTTACTTAAATTACCAAGTATGCTTCAGTCTCCTGTGCAAGAACATTGTCCGTTTGTTTAAAAAAGTCCTAATTGCATTGGAGGAGTGTGTGTGTGTGTGTGTGCATGTGTGTCATTTGGATTTTTAACATAGTTTTTAAAATCAGCACTAAGAGGTCAGTGTTTGGACGGGTTGGCCAAGTGTTAGGATAATGTGACATATCTTCAGCATGATGCCCCAGTGCTAGACACCAATATAAACAGACTCACTGCAGACATTCTAGTGATATGACTGAAAAACTGTTAAGGCTACATTAAAAATCCTACTAAAACAAACAAGCAAACAGTTTGTATTTCTTTGTCATTGTTCTGAAGAAGGTCATTGCGTTCCACAGGAGTATCATTATCTAAAACTGGTTCAGTTTAGTTAGGACTATTATTTTTTCCAAGTGATTTATACAGCATTTGAGACAATAAATCATGACATATTACAGACAGCAGCCTTACAGTGGTTCAAGTCCTACTTAGTCAACAGGACACAAATTGTATCTGCAAATGGAATAAACTCCAGTCCAGTTGATCTATGTTGTGGTGTTCCACAGGGGTCTGTTCTTGGAGCTGTTCTCTTCATTCTATATACTCAGCAGCTCTCAACTGTCATAGATCATCACCCAGTGTCTCACCAATTGTACACTCCTGACACCCAAATATATAAGTCTAGCCACCCAACTGAAGTTGATGCAGCCATTTTATCTTGAGAAATTACTTTCATCATGTTATTCAGCATATTTACTGCAGGGTAGAAACTGGTAGAATGGGTTACTTCCGTCATATCAATTATGATAGCGAGGAATTGTGACCGTAATGGTGAAAATAAAGGTTAATTCGCTGATTGGATTCAGGACATGGTCATGTAAGAGTTATGCGTTGGTATGTAACTGTCTTTTGAATGCATATGTGTAGTTTTACAGTCTTCTTGCAATTCTGAAGCAATAAAAGGCTCGTGAGAAAATGTCGAATCGAACGAAGGGTTGTGGTCACGCTTGTATTCCATGTGTTTATTTATATTATTGATAAGGGTAATTCATGTTTTCAGACATTTCGCCATACTTTATTGATAAAACGTCAGACTCCTGTGATAGAAGGTAGATTTTATGGGTGGAGAAGGGATATAACTCATAACCTTACCGTAATTGAATGAAGTGTCCGGGAGTAACCAAATAGGAGCAATGACGTCACTCTATTTGCGGAAAATACACTTGCCCAAATTGTATGTAATATATAATATGGTGCCGTGTTAATAAGAAAACTTTTGTTAAGCATAAGACTCGCAGACCATACAAATGTTATAGACACCCTGGTCGCAATCGGATTAGAAAGTATAAATCAATGAATGAACTGTGTAAGATTTATTGACTTTTTATCTTGTTTAAGCACTTAGAGCTCCAAAAGATTAGGCGCTATACAAAGTCCTCATTATTATTATTATTATTTATGATTTTCGTTACGAAAGGGGGTGAGGTAAAAATAGCAACAGGGGATGATTTTTTCATGATTATAGAATGTATAAATAAATGTTTTCTGCATAACTTGAGTGTGCAAATTTCAAAAATGAACCAATCTTCATGCTATCTTTTCAAATAAATTCACAGGAAGTATTTAACCACATGTACCGTCCACCATTTTTAATATTGGTCTTTGTCAATTTTTGAAAATTCCTGACCTCATGTTTTTTTAAGCTTAAATTTGCATATTTCTTACACATATTTTATATAGAAATGTTTTGTGAACATTCAGCTTTAAGAATAAATTGACTTTTTCTGTGTTCCAGGTAATTCAGAAGCCCCTTTTGCCTTTATATCACCCCCCCCCCAACATTTTTTGCATTAAATACTATTTTGTTTAGTCATACACAAGTTGACATTTTATCTTGCTTTAAAATGGTTTTCTGCTTAATTTGAGTGTGCAGATTTAAAAAATGAACCCATCTTTATGATATCTTTTCAAATAAATTCACAGAAAGCATTCAAACACATGTATCGTCCACTATTTTTAATATTGGTATTTGGTCACTTTTTGAAAATTCCTGACCTCATATTATTTCCTGCTGAAAGTTGTATATTTTTACACATGGTTATACTTTATATATAAATGTGTTGTCAATATTCAGCTTCAAGAATAAATTCTCATTTTTATGTTTTTCGTACTTCTGAAGACTTTCTGTGCCTTGTTATCACACACACCTTAACATTTTTGCATGAAATAAAATAATCATGAGTCATACCAAGTTGAAATTGTGTTACTCTTACAACCAATACTGCATATTCATTAGTGTTCTTGTACATATATACATTGATCTGAAATCACAATTTATTACATAACAATTGCTATTTTAGAATGTAATTATCATAAGATATATTTGGTCAGTTTTCATATCTATGAAATAAAATCAATGACAAAAGAAAAAAACATGTGGTATCATACTATTCATTGAGAAGAAACTGCCAACGAGTTGGTTCTCAAGATATATTTATGATTATTAGTTTAAATGGAGAGATACTACAGATCGATTTTATATTCACTGTCTTATGATGACAACATTCATATTAATATTCAGAAAAATGGCATTAAATTTTATTTGCATATGTTTTCATTCTTCAAAATTCTGAAAAATTATTTAACTATGTTTATTACCTGTTTTCCGTCTCTACTAAATATGAACATGTTCATTTTAATACCAGTGTCTCTGATAATATCTCAGTGATCACAATCCCATACATATTATCAATAGTATCATTGAATGATGTGAATCATGGGGTGATACTCCCGTTGAGTCTCTAACATCGAAAATATATTACACAACAAACATCGTACAAATTTTTTTTAATAAGTTTGGTATCATGAATGACAGTACGTCTCTATAATCTGATTCCTTGCTATAAACGTCTACCTTTTCATGCAATCAAGTTTTCGTGTGTTTTTTGTAATCCAAATTATGTCGTAATGTTGTAATTGTAAACATTCTGTACGTAAAGAGTTATCGTTCTTACTGGCATGGATGACCTTTGAACAAGACGTAATTTGTGGTTTACCACAAATATTCGCACATATTTTACCATTATTCTCGTAAAAAGAACTTTAAAGTATTTAAAAAGAAGGCGTAGGTGAGCGTATCTGTTCGTTTATTTAGTTTTTCAGCGTTTGAAAAATTTGGTTTTCGTTTTTTTCTTCGCTGAATAAGTTGTAGAAATGGCCCAATGTCATACACGCTAATTATATACATTTGACCTTTCAACCATGATTAGATTCGGAAGTAATAATGTCGGCTTTTTACATATTAAAGCGGAGAAAGTACCTGGTGTAATGAGGTTGACATTTTGAGAAAACGTTAATCTTGATCGCCAGTGCCCTCTAGCGGCGTTCCCTGTGGGTCTCTCTAAACACCCCAAGACACCCCAGGACACCCCAAGACTCTCCAAGAACACCTTAAACTTTATACAATACCTACTTTAAATGTCAACAACAGCACAAGAAAACCCAAAACAAGCAAACAAATACTGCGATATGTATCAATATTTTGTTTAACAAGAAAAGTAGCGAGGTCAGGAGTTGCAAAGGGAAATAACTCCAGTTTTGACGAGGAGTGTTCCGGTACAGTAACGTGAATATTTATCAACATTTTTAGATAATGAGCAATACCACAAATAAGTCGTGAAATAAGTTGCAAAATAGCAAATGTATTGTATATAAAATTATTTATTTATCTTAATAACAATTTAAAATTTCCTCCATTCATGTATTCTGACAATTATTAACTTAGAGCATAAACAATTACATTCTTCATTTGTTAGTAATTGTTTAGTGTTTCTTGGTTATATCGTTGACGGGCCTTTTTCGCTGACCAGGTTTTCGTGCAGTTCCTCTGGCCTTATTAATTAGGGTTTATTTCCCGTCTTGCGATTTAATATACTTTGATTTTTGAATTTCGTATTTGAGGAACTTTGCAAAAATCTCGTTCTTTTGAATTTCGGATTTGCACCTCCAGACGCTGTCGTTTATCTTGTAAATGTTTCTTCTTTTGTTAATTGATAATTTCCACTGTCATGAAGAGCGCTTCTATAATCCATGAAATGGAGCTGTGTCACGCTGAAAAGCTTATTTATTAAATCTTGCTTGTGTTTTGGTTTCCAGTCAACAGAGAGTTTTATAATATTATTGATGGACTCTGCATTGTTATTAGTCCAGTTTACGCTTTCAATATTTTTGTGGCTAGGTTCGAAAACGTATTTCTTAAGTCTCGGTTTTAAGTTGCTGATAAAGTATGGCGCAAATGTCGGATGCTGTTCGTTGATGATAGTTTCCAGATGTTCTGAACGGCTTTCAAAATCTATTGTAGTATTTGCGGATTTATAATGACTGATTCAAGTTTTGCAGCATACTTTAAGCCGTGAAGCGATTTCCACTATATAAAAGAGAAACAGATTAAACATATCGGCATACATATGATAAATAATGCATTGGTCAATTAATTTGTAATTGCTTTATCTTTAGACAATAGTCACTATAGGCGAATGCTAGCTGATTCGGACAGTGGCTAACTCTACCCAGTATATTTATACTTGTTTAAAATAGTATATTTCTCATTATTTCCAGGTGCGTTGATGCATGTCTGATAAACATTGATGTAAACGAAACACCAATTGTATACATCATAATTGTGTTGCTGTTGAACAATTCTAAGTCTTAACATTATTATCAAAATAGTGCAAAAACGAATGCTTTTCAAAATTAAAATTACAATTTTATTTACCTAAAATACAGATTTTAAAAAAATATACATGTACTGATGCATTTGTTATTAAAATTAGTATAAGATTGAGTAAACATCATGTAGGCAATGTATTTTTTTTATTGGAGAATATCAATAACCATGACCCAGACGCTAAGAAATGTTTACTAAGATTGATAATGAGAGCATCCTATCACATATTTTATGGAGTCTAATTGTTGGATTTAAACTTTTTTCGAGCTACGTGTTTTATATGACATACACAACTTACATATTTATGTCGTTTAGCTTTATCTTCCAAATATTGAAGCATGATTTATGATATAATCTCTAGAAACATAAATGTAATATATATCAAACAGTTGCTTAAATCGGTAGAAACTACAGAAAAGGAGTGGCACCTTTTCGCGCTAATGGATTACGAACTTTGAATTTTATAATGGACTACGACTAAGAATTTTGGATTAAACATGGAGTACGTAAGTAGTGGCACTTTAACACAAACATAACAGGATTGTAAACATTGAATATTATAAGGATTAAACACAGACTACGCCAAGAGTGGCACCTTTAGTAAAAATGGATTAAGAACATTGAAAAAATATCACGGACTATGTGTATGAATTCTGGACTATATTTGAAAATAACAAGAATATGAACATTATATCGTAGTACAAACTTGGAACTTTATAACAGAATTAATATGAACTTCGCAATATAAGTATATTACGCTTAGTTAAAAACCAGAAACTCAAAAGGATTATAAATAGGAATAATATAAATACATAACTTGGATTATTATTGTGATTTAAACTGTGGAAAAATATAATAATGACCAGGAATTATACAATAATGACTAGGGAAGATGCCTTTCGATTTGTCATAATAAACTACAAAGAAGGACTTAAATGAAGATAACAATTAATACACAATGATTGGAACACTACTATGGACTATGTAATTAATATACACTAATAATGCAGCGTGGGAAAAGATGAACCGTAATTCGATTTGCCTCAACAGTATTAACAGAAACTGGGCAGAACTTGTTCGGCGCTTTTACAGTGAGACACCACGTACCGTTAGCTGACACAGTCATAACATTGTACAAAACGCACATATTAACCTATGCGTTAGCATAGACTACAAACTAATTAAGAACATCAAACTTAGCATAAATACGATAGACAACCAAACGAATACATAATGTAACCAAACTTGAGTTCACAGCAGAATTTGCTACCATTCAAAACAACACTACGCCACGACATAGAAATAACTTTACTACAAATTAACACACTTAACAATCAAAATAACCAACAATTTAAAATACAACTTTAATAAAATATTTAAAAATACTCTTTAGCAACCTAACATAAGTATTTTAATTTAGAATAACAAGGGTGTTGCCCAAAACTCAAACTAGCTAACTAACGTGCTTGAGAGAGTTGACGGGTATCAAAAAAGGCTACACGAAAACAGTTACCAACCAAGGCTGTTCGTAAGAGCGCACTTCAAGGGTTGATGTATTCGTTTTGATTCAGCCATTTTGGCATTTTGTGGGTGATTTTTGCATCGTAGTTCCAAAATAACACATACATATAAGGTATTCAAATTAGAATTTATTTAGGTTATGCAGTAAATAAAAGAGAGGAGACCTAAACACTTTCTTATGGTTAAGTGGGTGGTATGTCTGGTGCTCCCTCCCCCACCACCAAAAAAAATCAGTTGTCTATGCATGCAATACTATCATTATAATTGACATAAATGCAAAACAAAATAAGCAAAAGATTGAACAAGCACATTAAAGAAAACAATACATAAACATTGATGCACCCGTTCTTGTTAAGTTATGCGTAAATTGCTGCTTCCTACACGCATTACTGATAAAATATAGAACTTAAATTCATAATTGCATGCATATATAGATACATTTTACAACAGGACTAAATAAAAATGTATTAAAATTACCTGTGATTAGCGATTTAATCCTTCGTTGTAGTTGTAAGTGTTCGTGCTGATCTCTAAGGCAAAACATTTGTTGCACACATATGGGACGTCAAAATGTTTAGTAAAAAATACAAATTCCTCCAGAGACAATTGTTCACAGTTTGAATGATTCCATTGACGGCAAGAATCACAATGAATACAGTTAGACGTACAGTTTAAACGACAGGAATCGCACGGGAAAAACGCAGCTCTTCCGGTAGTAACTATTTTGCGCTTCTTTGGAAACATTTCGAAAGTTGTTTAATACAAAAAAGGGGCTGCATACATCTGTTTATTTCAGAACTTAGTTCAATACCCGTAACTCTTAAAGCGCATTTATGCCAGAACTCATATACGATTAGTATAATCTAACATATGCTGTTGTTTTAAGTTGTCGCCGAGTTCTAATATATATATATGGCAAATTCTAAGAAAATAGGCGACAACATAACCCAGTTGTTTTTGATGTAAGAGTTCTTTGACTAAGTCAAATAACTGAGTCCGTTTTAGGTTCATTAAATAAAAGTCGATAAATACATTGCTGTTAAGTGGGCCTTATTGTTGTTGTTCTCTAAATTTATTTACTTGAGCACATTAATATATATATTTGGTGGAAACATTTTAGCCGTGACTTACTTCAGTCTTATTTATTGCACAGTAATTTTGGTCTTTAGAACGTAAACCTAGATTAATGGAACCAATACACATATTTTTCTAATTTCAGCTACAGCGTAAGCAAACTGTTTAGTAAATATAATGTGAAGAAAATAAGTTTTCCTTGAGAACTCAGTAATCAAACTATATTCGTTATTGTTTGATAGTGTTGATAATGAAAAAGTTGACTTCATATTTTCTTTATTAAAACACTGAAATGTTATTTTGAAGAAGAAAAGCAGATAAAAGTTTATAACAAACTAAATGAGTAAAATATCGTGTATTGCCATTAAATGAGAAAATTCTATTTATTATATTTTTACAAAGAGATTTGTTGCAAAGAGTTAGTTTCCGTAGATTATCGGAAATAGGGCCATCAACCAATATTATCAATCATTGATAGTAACAATGTCCGTATGTTTTTTCTTTATTTTCCCCTGCTTCTTGGTACTTTTTTGTGCAAGATTTGGTGCGAATATAATAAAAAATGTAGTGTCTTGGGGTGTCCTGGGGTGTTTAGAGAGACCGTCCCCTGTTGCTAGTAAAAACAAACGGGAATACAGACTCAGGCTACATATATTTTCAACTTTTTTTCTTCTTCGTATTCATCATTTATCTTATTTATACAGCTTGATGCCACCGTCTGCTTTTTAACATACAATTCGTCCGTTTTCATATCATCATGAAACCACTAGATATATGATAGTATGATCTGACAATAACAATGTGATCCCCTGTGGCACTGTGCACTTGACTAATGTCTCATGAAGGCCGTTCTACCAAACACGGAACAAATTGTTTCTAAACATTTGAAAACTTGAATAATCAAAACCAAATCAAATTCATCGCTTAGTATATTATATCAGACTTACCTTGTAATGTTGGTATCACAAACAAGAAACTCAGAATAAGACTTAGCGTCATACGTAACAGATGTGCGGATACTATCATGTTTATCATATAGAACACCGATTCAGTCTTGTCAGTAGACTGGACTACTCGTACTTCTACATCAGGATTGGGGAGACAGTTACTCTAGCCGGAGGTATATTATTAAACAAATCTCAGCCAAACGGTAATATTATTGGGCTACAACTTGGAATACGCCATTTCTCGAGAATGTGCGCGCAACAACTTGAGATTTCTAATTGTTGCGCTTTTTCTCTAAAAATTGCATGGTCGAACAATATCACGGTCTGAGGGAACTGCCTCCGGTACATGTTGTAAACGGGTCCTACTAAATACCGCTCAGCCTGACAAAACCAGCAAAGCCCGAGAAAGTCACACAAAGCCATGCGAAGTCAAATAAAAAAGCGCATTTATATTGTTGATTATATTGATGAATACATTAACAAAGCCGAAAAAACTTGTTTTCAAACTATTTATACAAAATTAAATCACCGAAAATTGGACTACATATTACAAATTCGAAATCGAATAATGACAAATGAATAAACACAGTATGACACAATCATACTGTAAAATTGTTCAGTCAAAGAAATCCCCACAAAGCCTGACGGAGTCATAAAAGTCGTTTCAGACAAGTGTATTTATATCGTAAATTAAACTGGTTTAATTATGAAATACAAGTTTTATAATGTCTTCATATTTACTACACAAGGCTGCAGAAAGGAGTTTCATCTTTGTTTTTATTATCAGAGAAGGTACCATACCTATTATCATTTGGAGAATATGGATTTGGCAAAGGCCAATTAAATCTACAATGAATAATCACAGATTCTCAACTGGTTACGTGTTTTAAACTATTAATTTGTGCCGAGTTAAATATATAATAAAATGGAAATACTGATCATAGACAAAACAAACATTTTCTAATTCATTCTCTAAGTTTTTTTAGCCCGGCACCTTTGTTGTTTTATTGTTTTATTGTTTGTGTTTTTGGGAGGGTGGTGGCTTTTTTGGCAGATTTTGGGGCTTTCAACATAGTATACACACCGCCTGAGGAGGTGACCGCTGTTAATTTAAAGGTCAAATTAAACGAGTTTTAATCTTCAAATTTAATAAGTAAAATTAATGATTATTATTTTGGAAGTAAAAACCTAATGCAATTAATTAAATCAATGTCGGGTGCATGTACCCGGTCATCAAAATCGAACTGTGCACAAATATGACCTGGCTTACTTCCCTTGAATTACCTCTTCTGCTGACGTCATACGTGTCATACAATTGTAAACAATATACGGCGTGGGTAGCAAGATAACAAAATGGATTATGTTTCTGATGAAAGTTCGACAGATTGTTAAGAAATGCCAGACTTGACTTCGACGAAACTGTCAATAACACCATATATGTTTGAACCAAGATTATCTTCGGTACAAAATGCTTCAAACAGAGACACAAGCTCTGAGTCTGACTCGGACGACAGTCACCTTTCGACAGAAGAAAATGAAGACTCCTTACTTGACGAAGAGGTTGAGGAAGTGAATCTTTGGTAAGATTTCTAACAAATACTTATATTAGGAACAAAATGCAATCGGTTTTTAAAGTATTTGGTTATTGCTTTGCTCGTTTCAAAAAGAGTTTAAAAGGGGGGGGGGGATGATATATTGTTTTCAGACTATTTCCTGCATGTGTCTAAGCACCTTACATTGTATATAATGTGTATATTTTTATTCACATCCGCTTGAAAAAAATAAACTTAAAAGTTCATCAGGATTGTCACCACAATCATAATGTAGATCAATTTGTTAATGCATTTTACAGTTTATATGTAGATCTTGGAAAAGGTAGATTTTGTAATGAGAATAAACCAATTTGGCACACTATTTTAGTATATTCTTTTAATTGTTGCAGGTGTTCTTGTCAACACTGCATGACAAGACACGAGTATAGTGGATGGAAAAAATGGAAGAAGCAGGCATTTCCTGCATTAAAGAGCATGATGGTTTCCAAGCAAACTGTTTGAATGAACATGTTTTGGAAACATCTTATTATGATTATTTGGAGAAACATGGACCAAATGATCAAAATATACATGAGTAATTTTTTTTTTTACATTTGTTTTCTTAAGGAACAACTGTTCAAGTTAAATAGTTCGTTTGCACCTTCTAGTAAACACTAAACAACCGGTCTCTTTTCCCCCCAAATCAAGTTTTACCCTTTTTATGTATAGTTTTCTTAATTTGTAGAAAAACACAAAACAACAGCTGTTTATAGAGGTGTAAATAGTAATGCAAAATAAAAGTAGTAATAGATGATGAACATGTAAGCAACAATAAAAATGAATCAAATGAATTTAAAATAAATATATATATATATATATATATATATATATATATATATATATATATATATATATATATATATATATATATATATACATGTATAAATGATTATAAATTTGTACATCTATGTGCCACATTCGATTTTAATACCTCTTCAATGATTTTAAGAATTTTTTAGCACACTGTACATATATATAACTTATAGAAGATTTGTGCAATGGATTTACCAAAGACTGGGTAAAAAGCAAAGAAAGATCTTCTCATCATGTGTTGTGAAAGCAATAAGAGATACATTGCCATCACAACAATATTGTGGATTTAAATATCCTAACTAAATTTTTAAAGAGACAAAACTGAACACAAATAATTTTAATTCCAGTTTAAATTGAATCTTGAAATATGTCTATCGACTATTTCATTTTTTGACTGTCTTGGCAATGCCTGTGCCAAAGGGGCTGGTCTAACTTTGTCTTCTCTTTGTCTGGCATCAAAGGCTTCTGAATAGCTGGTGTACATTTCCCGTCTGATCAGAAGTTCATCAAACAAGTCATCAATATATCCTGCAAACAATCAAAGCAAACTGTTTATTACTTGAAACAAGAAGAATAGATGGTTGATGTGGATGCTATATTTTTTGCTAAAAATTAAACAAATAACTTACTGTATGTTTGTCTGGTTTTAATTTCTTTTGCAACTCTTTCTCCCTTTCGCCCTTTTGAGAAGGACACTCGATACTGGTGACTGCCATCTAATGTGGTCGCCTGACCTCTATTTACATGCTCATTGAAATGCAATGCGGCAAGAATAAGCCTGCAATAAAAAAAGATAATTTGAAGTTATTGAAATGTTGAACGAATAAAACTACTTTTTGAAAAGTATGACTTGCTGAAATGAAGAGTATACTTGGTATTTATGACTTATGACATACAATTTTTTTTTCATTTACTATATCAGTAAAACCTATTTGTGGTTACATCAGTGTATTAATTTTGGCAGTATAATTACCATGCTTCCATCTGGGCATGTAAAAAGTGCAGTGATTTTGGTGCAAAAAAGCAAATCACTCTGTGAAATGATTCTAGACTTGAAGTCTGTTCAGCTGGAGACAGCTTTTTTATGTCTGTTGCGAAGAGTCTACCCTTGACCACCTTTTCAACCTCTTTATGGGCTTTACTACCTGAAAAGATAAATGAAACAGATGTTACTGTTCTGTGTAATGTTTTGTTACAATTTTGATTATTGAGTACTTATTAAATTTAAACAAATAATTTATTGCAAATGATTACATTTATTCACTAAATTTAACAACTGTTACTGGTTCTTATTACTAACTGCAGGTACACTGTCTTCATACCATATTTAATCCATTCTCTGTCGTCAAGTTGTTCGTGTTCACATTGCAGAAATTTGTCTCCATGGCCTCTATGAATGTTGGCACCATGATTAAGGACAGAGAACCATTTATGCTGAACAACTTCTCCATCACCAAAGCTGCTAGCAGCACACCAATACATGTGGCTGCTTATCGACCTTGCCCATCTACCCAAGACGTCACACCCTTTTCTCTTTCCAGCTGCCTTTGATTTTTTGTACACACCTGTTTTGAAAAAATATTTCATTTTAAAAGGTCAAATAAATTTTCTTTTTAATATTTCATAGTTTTTGCATTCAATGCAATATTGAGCAACTTCGTATGTTCATGTTCATCACGTATATGTTCATCAAGTCTTGAATCAATATATCTGGTGTCAATTATTCAAACTCCTGTAATAAACAGTTTTAAAATTGCAAATTTTTAATTTTGAACTGTATAATACCTTTTGCCACATGCCAAATATCAAACATATGCATAATCTCCGGATGCTTGTCTTTCTAGTATTTCTTTTACTTGACTGTGTCTGTTTGTTATTAAATGTGACACAGTCACATCTTCTGAAGACAGGAAACCTAGGCATCTTTTCAGACCTTCCAACTCCATAGCATATGAACTATTCACTTCATTGCTCTGGAAAAAAGATGGATGTAATATTATTATATTTTCAAATGGTCAAACAAAACTTTTGAAAAAGAAAATATACGTATTTTTAGTATTTTGGTTACTAGTAATACCTTACATTGTTGTGAAGACTGAACGTACATGCATTAGCAATTAACTATATTCCAGACACAAAAGGTACATATATATATATATATATATATATATATATATATATATATATATATATATATATATATATATATATATTTATATAAATATATATATATACTGAAAGGAAATTTACCTGAACAAGTTGAAGATCCAATATTTTCCCACTTTCAAGGTTCATGATGTTGTAAGACCCATATTTTGCTGTGTGTCCTGGAGAACAGCAGCGAGCATCTCCACCAAGTTTAATTACACTCCCTCTGTCTCTAATTTCATCTAGCATGTAGGACTGACTTAATTGCCAAACTGATGATACAATGGGAACAATATATGCATTTTGTATCGACATATATGTTTTCTGTGAAAAGCACTGAATTTCTGAATGCATAAACACATTCATTACATTTGTTGGACTTGCTCCTGCAAACATGATTGCTCCAGTTTAAATCAAATTGCCTAAAGGCATAGTTCCTGACATAAGCTGTAACGCCCATCACATGTACAGCACATGTCTACAATTAAAGCTGTTCCAACAACTGTTTTCATTAGAACTTCCATTGTCCCACAATAGCTACATTTTCTGTTAAGAAGCTGATCCAGGTTTCCCTCAAATACTACAAACTTTCTTTCCTTGTTTGGAGGGATATCATTGTCTTCATGTATATTATCAATGCTTCCTCCTGATCTGATGGACACCAATCTGGATCTTGCGAAGTGTCATCATCTTCTAGATTTTGACTTGTGTTGAATTCCATTGATGGACTTCTGTAGCTTCTTCTTGTTTCCCATCTATCATCAGTTTGGGTTCCTATTGTTACCATGCATGGTTCTGCCTGGCAGCTGGAGTTTTTACTGGCCTATAAAACATTGATGATAAAATTATTTTTTTCCCAAGTAGAAAAAATAATAAAATATGAAATGTACAATGATGTCTAATTGCTCTCTTTTAGTTTACTAGTACACACATTTATTTACTAAAAATAGTGTTTGCATAGAAAATATAACAAACAATTTATATATATAAAATATAACATATTATAATATGAAATTATATATTTTATTCATGAACTTACAGTGGCTCTTGTTCGACATGAGGCATTATATCTTGCTGTTAGTTGCAAGCCAGGGGCATGGCAATCATTATGATCCTGCTCAGTATCAGATTCATGTGGTGTCTCCTTGCCTTCATTAATGATACATGTATTGTCATTCTGATCAGTATCAGATGAATCCTTCAATACGTATGCAAGTGTCTGCAAAAAAATTAAAAAATAAAATAAAATAATTTAACATTTTTATTTAGCAACAAAACAAATAAATTATAAAAAAATTTACTAAAAAAAATTAGTATTACTGAAATTGTTAATTGTGTGGATAGCAATTATTCATGTTAATCATAATGAATGAGCAGTTGTTTACTGAATTAATTAGTGATTATATCTTTAGACATAGTCCAGACTCTCCTGCTGTGCTTATCTCATACATACAAACCCATTGTTCTTGGGTGAAATTCGAGATATCTAGTTTATTTACAGATTCATATTCATGTTGAAAATACAGTTTAATTTAAAAAAATAATGATTAGTAAAACAATTAAATTGTAAATTTCAAAACGAAGAAAAAATTGCTTACTTCAATTCTTTTTATTTTTGCTACTGCTTCCGATTGTCGTTGTTTTCTTTTGAGTGAATCCGCGTTTACATATCCTTGTTTTATCGATTCAACATCGAAAATTGATGGTATTGCAACTCGTTTTAGCTGTAGTTTTTTTCAATTTGTAGTTGATTATCTTTGCTAATGAAGGATCAACAACAAACTTTTTGTTTTACTCGGGAAATCCAAACGTTTCTCCGCTTTTCGTCTTTCGGAGATTCAAACGATCCTACCCCTTGACATGACCCAGTTTTACAGTTAAAAGCGACGCAATACACCATTTCATTGCTTATCGATTCACACAGGTAAACTTGCTTGCAAACAAAGTTTGTTGTGACAAAGTGACGTCATTAGCTAAGGGAAGTAAGCGATGTAAATATTATGGCTGGAAATATGCACCCAATCATTTTGATGGATTTAAATGGGGTATGATCATATTTTTCAATCGGGGAAACGTTAATAATGATTTTAAACACGAAACTGTACAACATTTTAAATAAATCGTATAACTCGTATAAAATTGTTTCATTTGACCTTTAAGTGATGTATTCAATTACAATGTGAAATAATGAATTAAAGTGTAGTTTTGTAATGTGTAGGATATAATAATTTTGACAACACCCTTAAATCTTTGGGTAAATATTGTGCTACTTGATGATGTATGTTGTACCCACTTCGCTGCAGAGCTCTTCCTTGTTCTTGCTACACACGATAAAGAAGATCAGGTCAGGGCACATATAAATACGATAGAGATGATAAAACGTGTCTGGAAATTCGATAAAATAATAAATAAGGAACAATTAGAAACATAGAAATGGGGGTAGGGATGGACATCAATAGTGTCATAAAGATAAAAATAGAAAAAATGAAATGACATATGAGCAAAATATGAGCAAAATATGTTTGTGACCTGCTGTGTTTTCGTTCATAACTCATTCAAAGCAAAGACTTTAAAAAGAAATACGTTTGCAAGCAACAAAACAGAATGCGTTATATTGACAGCAAACATGACGTGTTATATTGACAACAAAATCAATGTGTTTCTATTGACAGCAAACACAATGCGTTCTATTGACAGCAAACACGATGCGTTCTATTGACAGCAAAAACAAGCGCGGGAAAATCTGAAAACCAAGACGTTTTTTTATATACGACATTAAAAATAGAATGGACATGCTGTTAGTTAAAACATATTCGTTTATTTAGTACTTATTTAGATTGTTACTAAAGGAAAGACCACACCATATTCTAGACTTTGGAGTCAAAATACATTGGAATGGGATGGACCAAACATGTGATTTACGATTCTGTCTATCTATCTGACCATTGATCCATCTATTACAACATACTTGTAATTGTTAGACTCCAGTCGTAATATCATGGAAGTTAGATTAAGATAAATAGCTACTTCGTATTTTCCAATTGTATTATACATTGTCATTGTCATACTTTCGAGTGGATACATGTTCGATATTTGGGTTAACGCCTTACTGTAAAGGGCAATATAAATCCAGTTTTATACCACTCTAATGTACACGTGTCTTTTTTATGAGAATAACAATAAATGTGTGGCTGTGTGCCAAACGTTTGAACCCGAGATGTCGATTTGTGATTCATCCTGAAAAATATAATTATTATATGTTACAATAACGATAAAGTTTTATATTCGACCTTTCTTAATTTTTTTTCTTTCATAAACATAGGCTAATACGGATATTTGAGGATTTAAGTGAAGTACAGAGATACAAAAAAAAAGAAATGCATTCTTCTCTTGTTTCACCCCACCCCATCTACATAACTCGTTTTGTACTGTCAACAATTCATTGTTATTCTAATTTTATCATATCATATTTCAAGCATGCAATAACGTATTGGTTTATACAGAAATACAATCAATAATGACATGCGTTACACACTCTTTTCTGACCTTTGTGCAGTCTATACCAGCGGAAGATAAAGCACTTCAAAACTTCTGCTCATTAAAGGCGCTGGTGGGTTTGGAATCCAGAATATTAAATATATTTTGATATTAAATTCGACTTTTGGTTTGTTTATCTGTATTAATTTATAGCATTTTATAAAAGAAATACAGATGAGTCAATGATATATTTTGGTCATCTTTAATTTCTTTATTTCCTAATTACTGATTTTATCGTCCGAAACAGTGTGCCATGTTGACCTACCCTATTTTGAACCTTGCGTAATTTTTCTAAGTATTCTATTTACAAATCAAAGACAAAAGGAGGAAGTTTTAGTAGTCACCGAACTGAAGCCTCACAATGGCAGTCATCTACAGAGATCGGTAAGATGGAGGATGTCAACCAAACGAAGATCATTATACAAATTGTAATTGTACAAATTTATTTTAGTTTTGATAACAGATACATTTTACAAATATCTTTATTTAACGATAAATCAAATAAAATGTAATATATAGAATTAAAGTGTAATTTGTTCATGTTTAGGACATACTGATATTGACAACACCCCTTAAACCCCGGGAAAATTTGAGCTACATGATGATGCATATTGTACACAATTTGCTGCAGATTTCGACCTCGTTCTCGATATTGATATTGACAACCATGTCAAGGCACCTAGAAATAGGATAGGCGTGATAAAATCTGTCCGCTATTTCCGTTTGAAGAAAAAAACAAGGACAGGTTATAAAGACATAAACAATGCTGAGGGAGATGGAAAATAATATATATATATATATATATATATATATATATATATATATATATATATATATATATATATATATATATATATATATATATTATGTAGGACCTAACAATGTGTTCCACGGATACTCACACTTCAGCACAGAGAAATTAAAACTACAATGATTGTTTGTTATGCCACATTAAAACTACAATGATTGTTTGTTACGCGACATTAAAAATACAATGATTGTTTGTTATGCCACATCAAAATTAGAAAGTTGCTGTAGTTATTTAATGATTTATTGCTACATTGTTATTATATATTTGTTACATTGTAATCAAATATTTGCTACATTGTAATTAGCCATTTGTTACATTGTAATTAGCTATTTGTTACATTGTAATTTGCTATTTGTTACATTGTAATTAGCTGTATTTTAATTGTAATTATTTATTTGCTACATTGTTATTATCTATTTGTTACGCCATACTTTTTATTCCCTACCATTTGTAATATTTTATGTTAGGCTAAAATTGCAATTTGGCGGAATATACAGTTAGATCAATAGCTGATTCATGTTTTTAAATTTCATCATAAAGAATTCAGATTACAATGTTAGGCGGGCATATTTTCAATATTTGGGTCAAAAAACTTCCTTGTAAAGGCCAAGGGTAAATCGAAGGTTATCTCAATCAATTGAATAAAAGGATTTTGTTGTAATAAGGAAGACAAAATACATGGGTGCCAAAAGACCGAACTTGAAGTGACGATTCGTGGTGTAGCCAGGTTTTCAGACTTTCTCAAAAGATAATTATCAAATGTTATCATTCTTGAAGAGATAAAATTTAAAATTAAACACATATATCTCTTTTCTATATGTTTGTATTGACTAGTTTGGTATCTAAAAAATAAGATGAAAGGTAGAAACAAGAGTTTTGAAAATGACAACTTCTTGCGTTTGACAAGTACCCCATCATGTGACAGCAAGACAACAAGTCCGTGTTATTCTAAATTTAGAACATAAGTTTCAAACCAGCACGAACTGGTCAGTTAAATGGGATCAAGGACATCCGTTATGATTAATTGCACCACTTACGTAACCCTTGTAATTGTCAACATAGCCTTATCACAAGGAAATAAAGTACTTATGTTGATTTGTATGATAAAAACGAGTCATGAAAACCTGACGAGGTTGCATTATGCATTATATGTACATTCTTTTTAAAGATCAAGGCCCATCCATTCATTCTAAAATTGCATAACCGGAACATAGCTGATACTGTATTCTTTAATGTTGTATGCTTCTACACGTGAATACGTGTTATTATTTATAATCGAGTAAACGTTTACTTGGTGGAAGATTATACATAGCATTAATTATCGACATGACATAAGTATCGTCCTTATCGTACTGATGTGCACAAGCAGCGGTAATTGTTCATCATCATCATCATCATCATCATCATCATCATCATCATCACCACCATCGTCGTCGTATCATCATCATCAGTCTCTTGACCTAATGTGGTCGTTGAGGCACTGTGCTGCTGAACATCTAACCAGTTTCCATACATATATTATGGTCTCTCTAGATGGGTCTTTGCTTTGACATATCTCCCGTTGTTTGTGCTGCTCGTGACAAACTTTATGATCTTGTAATTGTTACAGTTGTTTCCGTTATTCTGATGTCGCAAATGAAGTAAATATATGATGACGGTGATTTGGAAGTAATTCCCGAACTATCTGGAGTCTCCGGATGGTTGAGTCGTCTTAAGCTCCCGTCTTTACATATCCCATATCACACAAGAGTCAGTTTAAGTTCGAGTCTCGGCTTGAAGAATGTGTGTATGTAAAAAAACATGTTATTAGTTTACTATGGGTCGGAGGTTCCTACATGGTTTCCCCCCCGCCCCCGCCCCCCTCCGCCTCGGAAAAAGACTGGCTGCCGTGCTGAGGATTGACTTTTTCTCTCCCTCCCAGCCTGCCCCAAACAAGCCAAACCCAAATTATCTACAAATTTTATTTTTTTCTTTTTTTTCTTCTACAATCTTGTGTTAGAATAATTTTATGCTAAAAAAACTATTGACAGTATATATTGTTCGTTTATTCTTGGATCTAGTGTCAGTATATTCGTATTTATAATAATCAAACTATGTCGTTTATTTCCATGCAGGGTCTGCAACACCGCGAATAAGCTGTTTCATAAAGTCACCAGTGTAAGGGAGATAACACAAAAATGTATGCCTACCGCTGGTAGTAGTAAGGCTGCGAATGTTACGAGGTCTGTTACTATGATAATTACTTACCTGTTTTTACATCTCATAAATACTCTATTATTTCATTACATCTCTGATTTATATTTGATAGGAGGAAGTCTTTAATCAATCTCTGAAAATTTAGATTTAAAAAAAGATAAATACTAATTGAATAAGGTCATAATGAAGATGAAAGACAGTCATCGAAAAAATACCTACGTTAAAATTGGAACTTTTAACAATTATGTCAACATAAAATGAGTCTTATTCAGCACAACAAAGAAAAACACATGTTAACTCCCTTACTCAAAGAAACACACATGCTAAACTCCCGTACTCAAAGAAATACATATGCTAAACTCTGTTACTCAAAGAAGTACACATGCTAAACTCCCTTACTTAAAGAAATACATATGCTAACCTCCCTTATTGAAATAAATACACATGCTAAACTCCCTTACTCAAAAATGCATCTTCTAAACTCCATTATTCATATAAATATGTATACTAAAATCCCTTATTCACATGCATTAAGTTAAAGGATTTAAATTGTATGGATGTTCATTGGGTACAAAATTATTTATTGAATTAGCAAACATTGAATTTTGTACAAGTTTTATGTTGCTTGTTTGTTTGCGTTTGATGTAGCATATGTACTTGTACTGAATACTTGATTTCCTCTCCCTATCTTTTACTGTTCTCTGATCTCATTCTACTATGAGCTGTAACACTGGATCATATTGAGTAGAACAATTCCATTAGATTTGGTCAGTGGGAGTGTAAAGTTTCCTGTACCATACTCAGAGCTATGAGGGGATGAATGACATAATGCATCAAAATTTCTGCTCCATACTGATATTTTAGATGCATAGGTAAAAATGATAGTGTGCAAGCTCTCGCACTTATTTGTGTATAAAAAGTGTGAATTTTTACTTAGCTTTACATCTAAGACCAAATTTCTTAGTAAATATTCAATCTTTTTAATATAAATAAGATTTAAATGTTTCCCATATGGCAGACATTTTGAGTAATAGGATGATAAATGGGCAAGTCAGTCACTCCAACTTTGGCCTTGTAGCCAGAAAGTGCCAACATCGCATTTAAATTTCCTGTGCCTGGGCCTCACTTTCTATGTCCTTGGCACTTTTCTGGAAAGGCTTCTGGTTCTGCTTCCTGCAGATTGCAGTTTGTACATTTAACTGTTAAAAAGGCACACAGTCCTTGAGTTTTGCTTGTATACATCGATGGATTATATCGCTTGCAATTTCCATCCCAGTCATACATTATGCACAATGTTCCCAATATCCTAGTTAGTTTTGGTATGTTGATAATTACATTTCCATTCATGTTGACAACACGCTGCAACATGTGACCCAACAATTAAGTTTCCTTCATTTCTTTCTTTCTCCAATTCAGGGCAAAGCTTGGGTGCACTTTATTTTGGCCACATGAAGATAGTGATTAATTAAAGCAGAATTTGGAATGAAAAGACATTTAAGTTCTAAACTGCAGTGAATTTAAACTAAATGAGCCAATAATAATGCAAACAGCAATAAATATAACTCCATGGGTATACACCCGAATGGTCTTTATGGGGGCACTCACCAGTTAATATGTACTTTTCAGATAGTGACGTATGTGAGGTGAAGTTGTTTGCATTTGTAACATGCACAATGGAGATAATGTTGGCATATCTCGATGCTACTTTGATGTAATGTTGCTGATATTTCTTTGGATATTGCACTTGTGGAAACTTTTAATGATCTAAGCACATGGTATAACAAAATGGGTGCTCCCATGTGCTTGAGAAATTAGCCAGAATTAATCAAAAGTACACTAAATGTAGCAGTTATTAAACTAGGGAAAACGAATTTTGCTGAAGTAGGCAATAGCAGCTTCTGAAAGTGCAATGAACAAATTACAAAACATCTGGAAAGTAAAAAGGTTATCGGTCTATTTTTCTACAATTTACCTCTGAAGTCCAGGAAGTGAAAATGACCATGCGGAGCTAGCCGTTTTTTTTTTACATGAGCACATCATAAGTTAGCCCAAGCTGCTGTATACTCTAGAACCTAAAGTACACCCATCAATCATACACCAAAATAAAGGCAATTGAAAGCTCTTCTCCCAACACGTAAGATATAAAAAAGTCTTAATTATATTGCCAGTATAACCAGTGAAGAAATCCCAGAAAATTATTTTTCTTTATGCAAAGTACGAAACTGTGGAGCGCCACCATAAGGGGTCGTCCATTAATTATGTCAACGAAATAGGGGGGAGGGGGTTTGAAGAAGTTTTACAATTGTTGACATGGGTGGGAGTTCAAGATAAATTGACACCAACAATGTTATTTTATTTTACAATTAATTAATGAATCAGCCACTATGCGCATTATAACAACTGAGGAACAGTTGGCTTCCCCATGATAGAATCTAGAATATAAATTCTCGATTTTTTTCATGAATTCAACCGTTTAAAATATTGTTAGTTTGTAGAGGGGGGATGGATAAAAAGAAATTGACTTCATTTTTATGGAGATCACTGAACGTTTGACAGTTCTTGACAAGGGGGAGGGGTTTTAAAAAAATGCCTAAAAATTGTTGACATTGTTAATAGACGTCCATTATTTCTCTTTGTAACGGCCTGAGTCATATATATTTCGTTTCTACATACATGCACACGTAACATTATCTATATGAATATCATTTTTCGCATTTCTTCGTCTTTAGGTATTGCAATTTTGCAGTTATATTCTTAAATCATTGCTTACATGACAAATTTCTTATCCAATGTACCTTTACTCGTTTCTTTCAATCGATGTATCTGCGCTCAGAACCACGGCTTTCTTACTACTGTCTGTCACAATACATCTTGATGCGAAAATAAAAATGAGTATTACTATTTCCTACAATAACCATCTGATACTAACAACTAGTAAATTAATGGACTATTTATTTTTCTTCTTTTTAAAATCCGTATCACTTGGATATATATCAATCGACCAAAGTCTGTTCATAACTAAATGTTCCTTATAACATCTGTGACTAGAACAAAGATTTGCTGGTAAACGAAAGTTAGGAAAAAGTAGAGTTCCGATATTCAGATATCTTTCATAACAAATGAAAAAGTGTATACTAGGAAATAGGTCTTGTGAGCAAGGCTTTAAGAATAAAGTTGATAAATTGCAATATCTAAAGATGAGAAAATGTGAAATGATATACATGGAGATAATGTTACGTGTGGAGATATGTATGAAACGAAATATATATGACCCAGGCTTTTACAAAGATAAATATTAGCATTGGTTCTAAGCACAGATACAAACATTGATATGGTACTGTATTGCTCAAGTGCGTGAATCTATGATGTAAGTCAACTAACATTAAAGTCAGTAATAGCATGAAATATGGCCATTTATTAAGCACACATAATTTCAAATATGCTATTAAAGATGTTACCTAGAGCATGGTATTTTATGTATGAAGTTGGTTTGGTTCCCAACGGGGATGTTATCATCGACGAAGTAAATGTCCGTATTCTACATGGTATCGGTGCATGATTAGGATGAGAACGTGAATTTGTAGGCGGTAATACAGATCTGATTCATTTTGTCATATGTAATGAAATAGGTTTAAGTAAAGGAAGTCTATTCTGTTTGTAATTATCTTTAAATCAGGAAATCTTGGTTCTAGGCACGGATGTTACAATGGAAAAAAATGAATCCAATTAAATCCTTCAAGTAATTTGTAGATTTTGATAAATATCACTTTTCTCAGAGATATGATTTTAAGCACTTTACTTAAAACTAATTTTGTTAAACTGCAGAACGCATATAGATATCAGAATTAGGAAACGAAAGCATTACACTATTTGAGACATAAATTATCTTCTATATATATATATATATATATATGTATATGCAAACCTAGCCACCTGTCTTATGAAGGATTTATATGGAGAATAACCAATCTAATAAAATATACATGAAGACACAACATGAAGTAATAAATTACTGCCATATTGTGTGTTGTTGTTGTTGTTGTTGTTGTTGTTGTTGTTGATGATGATATTCTGCTATATTTTTAAAACCAAGAATATAGCTAATTTAAGTAATGCAAATGAAAACATAAATCTACAAGGTTGTCGTCAGTATGTATTAAAATATATATTCACTCATTCAGGTAATCAGTAGATTTTATCCCAGTGCTTCCCAGATTCTGAACTAATTGCAGTTGAGCCGATGTAAGTTTATCTGAAGATTTTCAATTTAATTAAGGAAAATCAGTAAAGAAGTAACGGGTATTTTCCTAAATGTTGAATATGATATCTTTAAATATGATTAATGGGCCTATATCAATAACAAGCTGCCAATAGTTATGCTATATCAATAGTTGGGCAATGATGATATCTTTAATGTGGTAATGAACAACAACAACAATAACAATAATAATAATAATAATACTAATAATAATAATAACAATAATAATAATAATAATAATAATAATAATAATCAGGAAAAATGTCATAAGTACCGGACTCAATATTGCTTCGATGCGCGTTTTATGTATGGCTATTGGTTCCCAGCGCAAATGTTGAGTGGTTCTGAGCAGAGATATTTTGGTTCCTATCTCTGATGTGAGCTAAATAAGCCTACTCCCAAGGAGAAAGTTCGTTTAGACCTTTTGTGAACAATTTAATTGACGGCGTAATAGTGAATGATAACGAGTGCAACGTCAGGTTGTTCATGAAATTTATATATTATATTGACCCCCCAAAAAAATAACCAAACTGAAAAAGTCATTTTAAAACATGCGAATTAAATGATTGAAAATTTGTCGCCAAAGTTCGAAATCGATCAATGATAAAGTCGGACAAAACCATATTTGAAATCTTTGTTATGATTTAATAAGCACTTTATTTGACCGATTATTAACACACATGCTTACAAATTCAGCAAATATGTTGATATTTCAAAAAAAGGCACACAAAAGCCCTTCAATGTCATAACAAGTGATAATTGTATAATATTGTTGTAGGTGAGTTTGTTGCTTAAATTACCAGAATAAAACTATTGCAGTTGCTATTTATACCCTAATGCACGACTGGTAATTGGGATACAAATCTAAATTGATTGTATCTCAAAACGAAATACAAAGCCTGAAAAATCTTTAATAAAATGTGTTTTTTAAAAAAATATATTAAAATATCATGCTTCGGAAAAACTATCGACCGAAATCGTTATTTGTTTATTTGTTTACACATTCACACATTATAATACAATGGCATAACAATAATGTGTATTTCAATATTTATATTATTTTAATTTCCTGATTTTTCCTAAGGTATACAAGTGTTAAAAACTAAATGTTTTCGGTGGTTTTGGACATAACATATGCCTTATTGTATATTGTTTCTTTCTCAACCATCTGGTGTTAAGGCAACCCATTCAACATAACTGACTGATGTTGAAAGATTTACGTCAGCAAAGCAATGAATCTGTCTCAACCGTATAAATAAAAGCCAACATAGCAATACTGGTCTTTATTAATAAATTCACGTCACTAAACAAAACAAACCTGCACTATTCAGAGAAACGCTGTAATTGTATACATATCATTGGTCTGCGCAGAAAATACCGGTATATAATAATTACCAGCAAATATTTCTTATTTAAAAGAATAATCCAGTACCAATTAGTGTTCAACTAAAAAAGAAGACAAGGTGTACAACATCGAAAGTATTCATGATCGAAGAACTCACAAAGTGTGAAAAGGACGTGTCAAAAAGTCATAGTACGTTGGAAGTACGTTGGAAAGGATATCCTCTCATTTGTATTCTTGGGTGGAAGCTTCATAAGTCATCAACACTAAAAAGAAGTGACAATCATGCCCTTCAACACTTCCTCAACCACCACAGTGACCTCTCCTTCGCCGTGTTTCTTTCTGCAAGATCTACAAAAGCAAACCTTTTGATTTTGGAGATCTGCTGAAGTCTGCATTTCATTATATGTGGCTCCAGTTTCGAAACCAATGGCGAGTCAACGATTTCACGCTTTGATGCACAAAAAATAATTTCTCCTAATGTCATTATCGACAAACACAATCACAAATAAGCAGGCAAATATGTCTTACTTGAAACTGGACAAGACATTTTGGGTCGACGAGAAACTTATTTAACTGCCCTGGATGCTGTTGAATCAGGCATTTCTGACGCCACAGTAAGGACAAGGTAGAAAGAGACAACTAAGATACAACTCCATAGGACTTCACATGCACATGAACAAAAATACGAAGAAAAGAAGAACCTACAGAGAATTAAACGTTTTTTTTTTGTTGTTGTTATTGAAAACAGAAAAAATTATGCACCGAGGGTCTTGCGAATGTTTCAAGATATAACGTTACCTGAATCCAATGGGTAGAATTTCATCTCATCTCCTCTGTCAATGACACAGCCCCCATCAAGTTAGAGCCCAAAGATTACATCGATCTGAATAGCAGTTACGTGTAATTGAAAGTCAAAATACCTGACATTGATGGTACTGATCTTGATGCAGATGAGGTATTAGCCCCCGTCAACAATTTCACCCATTCCTTCTTCAGCTCAGTGGATTTGTACCTGAATAACGAACTAATCAGCAGTAGCATGGACACTTACTTTTATCGAGCCTACCTAAAATAAATATTTTGGCGTGTGGAAAAGAAGCTACAAAAACTCATCAGGATGCATGTGTGGGGTATGGAAACCTGACACAGTGGGCAAATTCAAACTAATACATGCCATTAATGTGGGTTTTAAAGATTGTCAAAACAAAATTACTCTAAGGCGTAGTTTAGAACTGATGGATCACTTGCAATTGTACATGTGGCTGCAAGAGATGTCCATCTTAGATTGAGTCAAATCAGTGCCGCTTTCTATGTAATGGCTCCTGCTGCCGCTTTCAAAACTCTCATCAAAGAAGACTGACTCTACGCACATCTCGTGAAAGTTTTACCTTAAGTGGGAAGCGATATCAGTCGCACTTTTAGCAGAACGACTGCCAAATATTTGATAGGAGTGGAAGTGAAAACATTCACCATTCTCACTGGACAGCGATCAATATAATCTTCTCCACGGACAGTCACCTAAGAGTTTAATCATTGGCATAGTTGGGAATTTAGCCCTTAACGGAGCCTACGATGAAACTTCTTTTGAGTTTCAGCATTTGGACATACTCAGAATCAAAGTCAGTTGCGATGGCAAGACGTGGTGTACCAGACCTTTTGACAGATGTCCAGAAACAAAATACCTTTTTGTCTCCTGCTCTGCATAAACGATTACAGGGTTCACCAAAAGATTACTATGAATGTCAAAACGATTACTCCTGGCAAAGTCAACATGATAAATATCTGATGATGAGTCAAGATGAAAAACTGGACGAGCTTCTGGAGGATGCTTTGGGTTTTATCTCAGAAGAAGCAGTGATGCATCAGTTGTATAAAGACTTGCATGATCATTCCTCCTCTCCAATGACTGCTCTAAAGATCCTTCTCATCGAATATCTCTTGGCACAGAATATGGAGACAAAGTGAAGCGAATCTTTGACCGAGATTTTCAAGCAAAATGTCAGGATTGAATTGATAACTTATCATCACCTGTAAAATACGAAAGATGGAAAGCTCTTGAAAAACAGTTTATACATTGCTTCTTGGAATCCTGCACTGCCTCACTGCAAACCTAAAGACCATCCAGCTCATAGCAAACCTAAAGTCCATCAAGCTTATGTCATCAACAAGGACAACAGTCATCCCCAAGGAACTCACTGGGTACCAGTCTACTTTCCCAATGATACCTGTGTGAAGTATTTTGATTTGTATGGACTACCACCTTCGGAGGATGACATCATTGACTTTATGATCAGAAATACCAAGAATACCAAGATGACATAATTCAATAATGTGAAATTACAAGACAGATTCCATGGTATGTGGACATTATTGTGTGTATTTTTTTTATCAAAGCGGTCTTGTATATCCCTTAGGACATTTAGAGACTTATTTTTATAGTGACTCTTCTAGAAATGATTATAAAGTAGATAGATAGTTTGTGACCATATTGAAGAACAATAAATTGTCGTGATGTTATATTATTTGTTGGTGGGTTGTTGGTTGAATAAAAATGTTATCAAAAATGATTGGTTGTGGTTTGTTTAAAAAAGAACACTAAATATTTTATGTTTTGACTTCTCTCTATCCTTCTACATTAGATGAGCTTTAGCATTCCTACCAACAACAAAAAGTGCAGGGATATTCTCTATCATGTCCTTGCTTGAGACAGATAAAGGGCCATTCATTGTTAATGTGTCAACCTGTGAAGATGTCTTCAAAACTAGCTAAGCTGAATGAAGCCCACATACATTTACATCTTGTCAGGCAGAACCTGATGCCAAAGCCTGAAAAGATGGAAAATGTCAGGATGCTGAAAGTAGCACAAGACATAACAGAAGAGGTCTTGAAAGAAAAAATAAAAAAAGAAACTAGAAAAATGGACCGAGAAGTATTCACTTAGGCAGCAGCAACAACAACAATAAGGTTAGAGCTTTGTCAATCATGCGTTCTCCTTCATTTGTCATTATTGGTGCATTGATAGGTTAAACAAATAGACTTGTGCCTCTAAACACTTTGTTTCTCCGGTTTGTAAGATAGTGTGTGTTGTTTATTTTAGAGTTGTATGTCTGGATGGTAATACAGTGTATGAACAAGTAATTGATAGGGTTTCTTTTAGGTCCGCATGGTCCATGTTTTGGTTGTGGTATGGGTATTGTTAGCTTTTGTGTAAGCAAAGGGGTCTTTCATATCCGTGCTTCAAGTTTAAATTTGTCCGTCTGGCTACCTCAGCGTTCATTTGTCATTAGCAAAGATAAACAGAATCAGCAAGCTGTTCGAAGTTTAGATGCGCATGGAGCATGCCAGGCGATTCCTGGATGAGCTGGCTACGAAGGCAAGCCAGGAGGATCGAATCCAGAATCAAAGAAGAGAAAGAGGAGAAGAATAAAGAGAAAAAAGTGAAGAGTACATCCCTGCCTTACCGCATCTTGAGAGCAAGTTGTGAGGTGAAACCCATGGTGAGGAAACCTCACCAGTGCCAAGCACTACTGCCACCAATACTACCACCATCAAGACCTGTGGTTCTCCAGAAAATTTGTATGCATAATTGGAGATGCAAGAATAAGATTGGCAGCCTCAGGGACCACAATATCCATGGGACTAGAATAGACAAAGGAGACAGGAACAAGTCTTAAATATCCCTCAAATGGAGGATTGGGATAGTGAAGCTGAGCAAACCGACTCTGCATTTCCAACCATATGCATCAATTGGGACATTGATTGGAGTCGGCATTGTGTTTGTGGTACCTGGCATGGGAAGTGTCACCATTAACTAGGTGCATCTAGATTTCAAACAATAGCCCTTCTCAAGGCTAACCAGATCTATGTGTGTGTGTGTGTGTACAAGTATATGTGTGTGTGTACTTTTTACATTAACAAACCCTTGTTCATATAAACATAAGTGATTGTTTTCTATGAATGTGGATTTGTGTAACTATAAACACTAACTCCTTTGCTGATGTGATCGTGTGTGCGTGTGTGTGTGTGTGTGTGTGTGTGTGTGTGTGCAGGGGCGGGGTGGGTCTTTTCCTTAACAAAATCCCTTGTCTCTACTATTATGGAAATTAATCTTTGATAAAGAGATCTGACCAGATGCCATTCACTTCTCTCTTATGTTATTCAACCTTATTTCTTGACACAAAGATACAATTGCTATGATGTATTGCTGAATTGTACTTACTTTGTTTTCAGATAAGGTCATATAATTTACAAAATGTCAAAAATGTCATTTACTGCTAGTCATCCCAATCTTACTGCTCTCTTAAGTCACATATAGTTGTATGATCTGCCTATGTGTGTCTATGAAAAATGTGTGTGTGTGTGTGTGTGTGTGATTTGGATTTTTAATGTAGTTTTAACAATTTTTCAGTCATATCACTATGACATCTGCAGTGTGACAGAGTTGATTGTGATATCTAGCATTGGGGCATCATGCCGCAGATACGTCCCACCCAGTCGCATTATCCTGACACCAGGCTGACTAGTCCTAACTCTAACCTTTTAATGCTGAATATCAAGCAAGGCAGCTGTTAGCCATTGTAGTAAGCTTTTGGTATGACTGAAACAGGGATCAAACCCACGACTTCCCTCATCTGAGGCAGAGGCTGTAACCACTAGGCCACTGGAGCGGTTGTGAGGGTGGGAATGTGATGTCCGAAAGAGTTTTTTTTTGTAAACTTCAATTATGGAGCATATTTGGTATATAATAAAAGAAGAAAATTGTCTTTTCCTATGTATATACAGGATATGTTTCACCCTGTGGTACTTAAAACAATATGTTAAAACTCATTACTTTGCCACCTGTTCAAATAATTTCTGCACCACACGATGAAATATATTTGATATTTATGTCACACAAATGAAATATATTTGATATTTATGTCACACAATGAAATATATTTGATATTTATGTCACACGATGAAATATATTTGATATTTATGTCATACAATGAAATATATTTGATATTTATGTCACACGATGAAATATATTTGATATTTATGTCACACGATGAAATATATTTGATATTTATGTCACACAATGAAATATATTTGATATTTATGTCACACAATGAAATATATTTGATATTCATGTCACACGATGAAATATATTTAATATTTATGTCACACGATGAAACACGATGAAATATATATTTGATATTTATGTCACACAATGAAATATATTTGATATGTATGTAGAAAACAAAACTATCTAACTGATTGTTAAAGTAAAAGAACTAAAAGTGAACAAAACTATGTATTTATTTAAATAAATTATGAAAATAAATCTTCAATTTAAAATAAAACTATTTTTAGAATTACTCAGTCCTGCTTTAAGTTCAAAAGTTCTGTATGGAGTAGTGATTTTACTATAAAATTGAACCACATCTTAAATATCAAATATCATAAACACAAACTCAACAAAATCTCATCACCTGCTTACCTATATTATTTCTTCTTTCTATCTATATTGCTAAACTATGATTTAATCATCCCAATCAAGGGAGAGCAACTCTACATTTAAGGATGTGTCTAACATCAATTCAGTGTCTAACATCAAAATCAGTGTCTAACATCTAACATCAAAATCAGTGTCTAACATTGAAATCGGTGTCTAACATCAAAGTCAGTGTTAACATCAGCAGCAGAGGGGGCGAATCCTACAACCTTTTGCGACAAAATTGATGGAAGCCTCAAAACGGAAAATAGAGCCTTCCTGCGAATCTCATATTTTAACCCAAAAAAATAAGTCTCCATTTAGCAAACGGAGACTTTGCGATTTTTCAATCATCCGGGTCGCAACGATATTGTCATCGCTCCCTCTGCTGCTACAGGTTAACAAAATATTTGATCAAGTCCGATACGATATCGTGTTCGAACAAGGAAATCATTTATGATTTCACAAAGAGACTAATCGCTAACACCTCTTCTTGTAGATCAATCAAATTATTTGACTGGTCGGTGAGTCGGAAATTAATTCTCGTCAGCGAATTATTATGGCATCGCATATAGACAGGATTAGTTGGATCCTCAATAATTAACCATCCTGGAGGAGCTGTTGGTGCAAACGAATAAAGAATATATCCTTGCTGTGCTTGATTTGATTGCTCGAGATTTATTTGATAGCTTCCTTCAATTGCATCACATACTAAATTGAGCGCAATCACCGCTGAAATATTTACATTGAGCGGGGCAATATGCCTACAGCCGCCATCTGGGTCATTATTATATTTGAGGATAATTGAATCTTGTACTTGTAATACCTTGATAACATTTCTAACAGATTCTTTTATTTCCTCAGCGTTATATCCGGGAAACTTGAAATTATGTAGATCGGCTTCTGTGATATTGTAACCGGTTAGGAATAGTTGTTTATTGTCGCTGTTGTCATTAATTATTGTTTGAATAATTCGTTCGCTGATATATTCCATATCAGATACAAGCTGATTTAATATTTCAACGTGTTTTTGCGATTTTGTTTGCCGTAGTTGTTCTAGTTGTGTTTCATGTAATTGATTAATTTCATTAAAATAACCAGTGATGTCAGTTAGCGTAAATGAAATAGTAACAGTTGACTCATCTGTTCTTTTAGTAATAAAATCCCATTGCAATGTGTTTTTGTTGGTAAATATGAATCTATTGGCGATTTTTCCTTCTTTTATATCAGATAAATTATCTCGGTATACGGGATTGATTTCATGATATGATTGTACGTCTATGGTTATGTCGGTGGGGGATTTTTCCGGTGGTTTTTCAGGCCATCCTAACACTGTTCTTAACGAGCTGTTATACATATCTACAATGTATCCCTCTATGCTTATTTCGAGCGACGACGAGAGCGTCGGTTCATGAACTTTAATTAGCTATTTTTGATTCTTTTCCAGTGATTGATTTTATTCTACGCTGAATTTCAGCATCGATTTGCTCAATTTAGTATGACCCAGTTGGTAAAGAAACAGTTTCCCATGCTGGAGTACCATCGGGTTTATTCTTATACGAGAACACCTGTGCGTTATTCGGTTGCTGACCGCTAAATGCAACCGATCTGATACTAGGCCAGCTATGATATACTCGTAATATTGCCAGCGCGATCTCGCGCACTGGAATCGGAGAAGGGAAGTTCACACTAAATTCAGGGTTTGTTGATGTTATTGACATCATGCTTGTTCGTATCGGAGTGGTATTCTCCGCGATTCGTTGAAGCAGTTCGAGTGACATTATTGTTAACGCTGTCTTCAATTTCCAATTTTAACATCGCTGAGTTATACAACTGGGTCATCGCGGAAACTTCAACATCGGATATGAACGAATTATCTATCGACAGCGAGATCAACTCGGATAATTTCGAGTTTGCGTCAAATACCACTCTGTACCGAGCTGTATAATCGGCGAGTTTGTTCTGAGAACACGATGATAACTTTTTAGTTATCGCGGTGGCGACTGCCGCAAGTGTTGTTGCCGCGGAGATAGCGATTGGAACTGCAATCGGAGCCATCATGGTCACCGTCGACAAAATAACCCCGGCGCTGGCCATCACACCGGACACCGAGTACACGGTTACATCGATGGCGGTAATTCTTCTGCGGTTTTTTTTATTTTTTCACGGCAGCGCTCAGAAATCAACTTCAAGTTTGCAGAAAATTCTTTTACTGTGTCGAATCGATATCGATGCGATTGTGATACCGTTGATCGATGTCATTGTTATTTTAAACCCGCTAATGTTTTCAATTATTCCCCATCGTTAGGGGGTCCAGGGCGGGTGTTAGGTATGTAGATGGGTTGGGATGTCGTAGGTATGGTAGCGCTAGCCGGAAAAATCACCTACAAATTCTAAACACCAAGTTATTCTTGATCTAACGGTGGAGCTATCAACCGCGACGACATTAAAGTCTTTTCCGCTACCCTTGAGAATAAACGTCGCTGTGCCACCAGAGTAGGTGTTACCGCCCTCGATCATATTAAATTGATCGATAGAGATCCACGTTAGCCTGTAGATACCATCGGCCGTCTTTGGCATGAGGATACCATCGCTCCCCACCTCGCTCCCTCCCGAGATACCGATGGGCAATGTAGTATAAACGCCTCTTCTCCAATCCATGGTTCCATGATTAACCGTATACACGATATTTTTAACGCTTATGTGGAGATGCGGAATCTTTATCTTTTCAGATTTTCGTTTTAGTTTAAGAAGTTCGTCGTAAATATCGAGATAATTTACCATGATTCTGGCAGGAACTATTGTCCCCCCCTCGCCTCCTTGTTGGAAAAGAATGAAGCCAGAAGGTTGTTGATTTTAAGCCGTGCTTGTTCTTTAATATGCCAGTCGATATGATGAAGTTTTGTCGTGATATCTTGGGGTTTACTGTCCTTAAAGAACTTATTAACAATTTCGTTGATGAGCATTTGTTCGTCAATAGCGCTTTTAATTTCAGCGAGGGTCGGGCCTGTCAGAGATTCGATTTCAGATAGAGGTGTTCCCCCAAACAACTTTTTCACGACGTTATTAAGTATCATTTGTCTCAACCTAAACATACTAATATTGCTGAGAGTCAACGTAGATGTAGCCGGGACACCAAATAAATCATTAGTGACGTTGTTAATGTGAGTATGTTTTCTAATAAACTCGCTAATTTCAGCGAGAGTCATACCTGCCACAAGTGGGTTTCCAAAGAACTTACCAACGACGTCGTTAGTGGGTTTTTGTACCTTTTCAAAATTTTCTTTTAGTGTAAAAATATCCGTGTAAATATTGAGATATTCGCCTTGATTTCGGCAGAACTCATTATCCTCCTCTAATCCTTGTTAAAAAAGAATGGAATCAGATCATGGAGAATTAAGAAAGAAATGCTGCGTGATTAATCTGAATCAGCAGACGCTGAAAATAAAAGTAATTACTTACACGGTGATAATTTATCAGAGCGTTCTAATGCACCACCGATATCCGATCCAATTTGTAGATATAAAACAGTTTTTTTAAACGGCTGTGGCAATTCGGGAAAAATGACTCGGGCGATTGAATTATATCGTGGGAAAAATATGATTGGGCTGACACCTTCCCATAGATTAGTGCGAGAGATAAAACAACGAAACGTTGAAGCTTGCACTTATCACAGTTTTTTTCGATACAACGGCGACAAATGGACCCCTGAAGGAATGGGTGAAAAATTAATCCCTGCTATTATTATTTGGGATGAGATATGTACGGTTTCGTTATATGTATTAAAAATGTTTCTTGATTGGTTGCTGCAAAAGAATACAGCGGTAATAATGTGTGGAGATCATGGCCAACCACACCCATTTGTCGGCGCGGGTCCACATGATTGGTTAAAATGGTTTGTTGACTATTATGAAGAAATCGATACTGACTATAGGGCACTTGATGAACAATTACGTGAGGTCAAAAAATTAGTTAGATTACAACCGGATGGAATCCAATGTGAAATAATCAGAGAAATAATTCCTGAAACTCCCATGGAGGCTTTTTGGGAAGCATGGACACCAAACGATTTTGTAGTGGCAAGTAGAAAGATAGTCAGAGATACACTTCAGAGAAAGTTGTTTGAGCTTCACAAAGAAACATTCCCAACGCGCCCAGTGCCGCTGTGTTATAGACCCTATGATACACGGCGGCAGAATATTGAAGTTGAAATTCCAGGACGGGTGACTTCGTCAGGACCCGAAAGACAAACACTAGTGTTAAATGATATTGTGCTGGTTGATATCAGTGTTGTCGAAAATGAATTGAGAGCTGATAAATCGCCATGGACACTGGGTTATGTAACGACGATACATTCCTCGCAGGGATTAACCATCACGGATACAATTGTTTGGATAGTTGATAATCGCATCGAGTGGTCAAATTTAGAGTATCTTGCAGTGTCTAGAGTACGGCGAATAAATCAACTTCGAAGAATTGATTTCGATGATGACACCACAATGGATGATATTGATGTTAGCATCATTAATAAAAAACTCTCCGGTTACAAACAACAAGACAAAAAAAAACATTGAGAATTTGACATTGATGCTGAATTAATAATCGAGTTACGACAACAACAGAATAATCACTGCGCGAGTTGCAATTGTATAATGCGTTGGCGTTATTCGGATAAAGATACCGTAGACAGAAAAAAATAACAGTCTCGGTCATGTCAGAAACAATGTGATGTGGACTTGTCTTGAGTGCAACAGACGCAACGGCGCTAGTTAAGACCATGCGGTGGCAATTGAGAATCGTCAGGAATCACTTCTAGTTGTTCGTGTGTAAAACCCCGCTGAGGGGCAGTTGATTCCAATTTATAGATTTGAGGTCTACTAGTTGATCGTGTTATAGTAGATATGCTATGCGTAGTGACACTCCAAATAGGATCAGTAGCCCTTTTTTACCACCTTCAAGTTCTCCTGGTTCATATAAATATCTGACGGTGACATTGCTGAGAATTGGCTGAGAAACGCTATCCCGCTAGTGGTTGTGGTATATACTTTTTTTTTATTGCGTTGTTAGGTTTCATATTGATTGCTCTGGTAATCTCGTTATTTAGCGCTGCAACTACCCCTGGTAACGTTTTGACCCATTCACGGGATCGCTTTTCTTGGATGAATTATTTTGCGTATTGATATCCAAATAACCCTCAGCAAGAGTCCGATTAAATCGTTCTACAATTGCCTGATCGCGATGTAGTGCAGTATGCCCCCGTCTGATGGTGACATTGTGATGTTTCATTGTAGATGCAACCACACCCTGAAATTCCTTGCCAGGATCAACTTGTAATAGATTTGGCCAGCGTAGTGGGCCTCGTCGATAAATCTTTTCAAATGCAGAAGCAACTTCAGGTGATGATTTTGTTTTTAGCGGTTCTGCTTGTTCGTATCGACTAGCAACGTCAACTACGGTTAGCGCGTATTTGTTACCGTTTTCATGTGGTAAAAACAATAAATCAGCTTGATGAACTTCATTGGGTACAATAACATCAAAATGCGAAAAGTTGATTTGTTTAGGACGCGGTAAATAGATTTGCCATATAGCCTATTTGGATAACCAATTAGCCGCAGTGGCCTTTTTCACTTTTGCGGCGTTGGCGAGTTTATTGATTGCAGCGTTACCCCTCCAGTATCCTTTTGGAGAATAATAAATAGATTCCATATTATTAATTACCATCGCCCATCATCAATTTGCCTTTCATAGCCGATTTTACCAACCACGAAGCCAATTTTTCTTTGAAAGATTTATCAGGAATAGCATTTAACGCATTAATTAATTTCACATCCGCGAGATGCCTGTGTTGCAAATTGCTGCTTTTATATGCAACATCATGAGCATGACACGCCTTATCAATGGCGTTTATCGGTTCTTCACCACGACGAGGTTGATTTTGATCATCAAGTCTGATATCTAATCGTGTTCCTGCGCCACAGTATCTATATCCTGGAAGATGCTTTTCTCCTGGATACTTTGCCCACTGCGTTCCAGGGAGTTTTACTAACTTGGCTGCGATATCACCTCCTCGTTTGTTTTAAAAACATCTCCGGATTTCATAGAAACAAATCTAAACTTTTTTATACCAAATGTTACACATCTACCAGTAAGCGCTGATCTGTTATTGCTAGTTGTAATCGTCGTCACATCATTTGTGCCAGTACGCGTTTTACACTTCACACAATATAGATCCATAATTTATGTATAGAAATATGAATATAATTGATTTTTCAGCGACTAAAACAAGAGAACCAGTTAAGCATATTGCAGCGCTACGAAACTCTATCCGCGCAATTATAATCGGGCCATCTGGATCCGGCAAGACGCAATTGTTACTCAATTTAATAATGAGATGGATGAAGTGGGATAAGTTGTATTGAATTGCCCCTAGCGTAGATGATCAACGATGCTATGAAGTGTTAAAGGATTTTAACGAGAATGCATCAGAAATTAAAGGTGAGAACGTCGTTGATTTTATAACTGATATTGACGAGGCACCTTCCGTGGATGACCTTGATGGGAGCATTAACAATTTAGTCGTATACGACGATGTGATGTTAGACAATCAAAAAAAAACCAGCTAGAATATTTTCCCGGGAGCGTCACAAAAACACTGATGTGATATATGTCACTCAACTCTACACTCAGATTCCAAAAGTGATCATAGATAACTGTAATATTCTTGCCGTGTTTAACGGCGTTGATACACATACGTTACGAAATATTTGGCAGACATGGTGTTCTGATATGGACTTCAATCAATTTCGAATTTCTTTAGTCATGCTCAGTCGATCCCACACGGATTTATAACAATAAAGTTACATGATCCTCGGACACGATATCGTATCGGACTTGATCAAATATTTGGTTGAAATCGTAAAAACCCCTTGTGAAAAATCATTTATGATTTTTGTTAACCTGTAGCAGCAGAGGGGGCGATGACAACATCGTTGCGACCCGGATGATTAAAAAATCGCAAAGTCTCCGTTTGCCAAATGGAGACTTATTTATTTTTTTTGGTTAAAATTTGAGATTCGCAAGAAGGCTCTATTTTCCGTTTTGAGGCTTCAATCAATTTTGTTGCAAAATGTTGTAGGGTTGGCCCCCTCTGCTGCTACATCAAAATCAGAGTCTAACATCTAAATCAGTGTCTAGCATCAAAGTCAGTGTCTAACATCAAAATCAGTGTCTAACATCAATGTCAGTCTAACATCAAAATCAGTGTCTAACATCAAAGTCAGTGTCTAACACAAAATCAGTGTCTAACATCAAAATCATTGTCCAACATCAACATCGGTGTCTAACATCAACATCAGTGTCTACATCAAAGTCAGTGTCTAACATCAAAATCAGTGTTTAACGTCAAAATCAATAGTTTTGTTGATACCATGGTTTCATGGTGTAGTGAAAGAATGATTTGGTAAAAACAACAATTTATGGATTTATTTAGGGTCATAAGTTTGCCTATTTGCCTATTTGTTGGCAAATTTGCTTCATTAACCTGTATAAAGACAAATAACAAAGAATACAAAACTGTAGTAAGACCCACAAAAAAGATTTAGAAAAAAAACGAAAATATGCAGACAACAAACAGTGGTGGCTTGAATGGTTAAAACAATATTACAACTAGAATAAGGTCAACAACTAATGCAGTTAAAAACATTAAGACAGGTGCTAAATGTAGATAAAGAAACACCAAGTCAAGTGTTAAGAGCAGCTAAAAACACCAAGCCATGTGTTAAATGCAACTAAAAACACAAAATTAACTGCTAAATGCAACTAAAAACATCAAGTAAAGTGTTAAATGCATTTATAAACGCAATGTCAAGTGCTAACTGAAAAATATGTATGTAGTTTTTTTATTTAAACCACAGTATATTGAGTTTTACCATTATTAGGTTTTAATGATCAATTTCTAATATGTTAATATTGATAAAAAGATATGAATATTGGTAGACACCGCTAGCACAGACATAAGCTGACAAAAAATTATCCCAGTAGATTTAAATCTTCTACATATAAACAGCTGAGAAGCCCAGAAAAATAAACAAATTATCTTATCTTGTCTATATTATTTTCACAGATAAAACTATTTTTGGGTCAGAACTAACTTACCTCCCCTTTCAGTTTTTAGTACATTTTCTGACATACATGTACCTGTCCTGTCTATGACAACCAAATTTCACATGGGATTTCTGATTACTTATGAAATACATATAGCTGTTAGATGCAACAATAATAATAATAATAATAATAATAATAATAATAATTATAATAATAATAATAATAATAATAATAATAATAAATAACAATAATAACATTAATAATAATAATAATAATAATAATAATAATAATAATAATAATAATAATAATAATAATAATAATAATAATAATAAAGACTTTCAGTATATACAACATGATATGAAAAATCTGTCTTGGCACTAAATAAATAATTGATTTAAAAAATCAAAGTATCAAGCCTGCAACATATGCACAGGCATAAAAGAACACATTAATATTAATAAAATATAAAACATTATCATGCACTGAAAATTAAACCTTTCAAATGATGCCACATTACAGAAAAGCAGGCGGTATTTATTGTACTAGAACTTTTCAATTGTCTCAAGATTTTATCTATTTAAGACATTGGTTATGAAAAGAAGAAATGTTTGGAGTCTGCCTTATGCTGGGAATGTTGTTCCATACATGTGGATTAGTATATTGAACTTTGTTTTAAAGAGATCCTCTTTTTGCCTCGGTATAATGTAATTTTTACTTCTTATGGACCTTAAATCTGGAGTATCATCATCATCTCTTTGGTGAAAGATATTGCTTAGATAGACAGGAATGGTTTTTCTGGTTACTTTATACAATAATTTGACCTTTCTAAGGATTATTATTTCCTTTCTTATTAAAACCTATATTTCATTGATCGTTTCCTATGCACAAGGTCGTATAGTGTTTCAATAATAAATGACATTTAATTCAACAAATTTAGATCTGTTTTTAAAAAGAAAACTAAAGTATCAGACATTTGAGGCATTAAATCAATGGTATTCAACCGAATTTCTGACCAGGACCTAAAGAAGATGTACTAAGTCAATACTATAGGTGTTCATAATCGCTCTGCTTTTTGTACATCCAATGTGGTTCATCTGTACTTTGAAATGTGGACAGGACTGGGGTGGAGTGGAGCGATATTATGGAAAGGAAATCTCCAGTGGAATGAAGCAATAATATGGAAATGAAATCACTAGTTGAGTGGATGTATATTGTTGAATGGAAAAGAAATCTCTAGTGGAGTTGAATGATATTGTGGAAAGGAAACGAAATCTCCAGTGGGGAGTAGTGATATTTCTGGCAAGTAGATGAAGGCAACCAGGAGTATCTTGTTCACAATAATGAAACACAGATGAGCTTAATGTAATAAATATAAGTTCACGTTCATTACCAATACTTTGATTAGTGTTAAAATGTTTAAAACCCAATATAAACATAAATAAATATGACTTTTGTTTTATGTAGAAAGTAAGTAAAGTTTTTGAAAAGCTTTACCTGCTTTAATTTTCTTGTATAACTCCAGTGTAAAAAAATAAAAACTCATCAACAGTGCTGCACATTAAACGCTATGATGGTTATTGAGTTCCTGTAGACTTCAACAGTGCTGCACATTAAACGATATGCTGTTTATTGAGTTCCTGTAGACTTCAAAAGTGCTGCACATTAAACGCTATGCTGCTTATTGAGTTCCTGTAGACTTCAACAGTGCTGCATATTACAAACTATGCTGGTTATTGAGTTCCTGTAGACTTCAACAGTGCTGCATATTACAAACTATGCTGGTCATTGAGTTCTGTAAACTTCAACAGTGCTGTACATTAAACACTATGCTGGTTATTGAGTTCCTGTAGACTTCAAATCAAACAACAACGTACCCCAAGCAACTTAAATTAGCAAGCATTGGTTTTGCTTTCGTAGCATTGTAAAAGATAAATACGTTTAACACAAGTCTGCAAATAAAATAATATTTTTTTTTAATAATAAATGTATAAGGTTTTAAAGTTGTCATTAGGATGTCTGATTATACCAGTGTACAAATGAACAGAATCTGATAAAATTCTTAATTCTATTTCTCCAATGGCGGGTGACGAAACCACAACTATACGCCATACTTGAAACCTGTTCAGAGAACAAGTGACCTGCAGGGATAATGAATGGCAATGATAGTACCTTTTCACTCTCAATAAATGTGGCAAACCCCAAACATGGACATTGCAGGTTTATAAAGACAACCATGGATATAAACAAATGATGTCGGGTTACGAGTGAAACGATGGCTGATGCAGGTCCCTCCCATCACTGATAAGTGTATAATTCCCTAAAGATGAATTCTAAAACATGTACATTTCATCACATTTAGAGAGAAGTAATGTCATCAAAGCAATCCTCTTGAATTCAAGATAATATTTCCTAACCAGAAATTCTCATCAAAATCTTAGAATAATATGAAGCAATATATTTCCAATAAAGAAAAAGTTACAGTAATAAAGCAGTATACCTGTATAAAAGAAGGTATCTGGGTAGAACTGTACATAAGTAAAGGAAAATTTAAAGCTATTGTAGTGTAAGGACTGAACACTTGCATGTACCAGTGATGTATTTAAGGCAGAGATTTACAATCTTGATTTATAATGTTTGGAAATAACTCTTATTCAAACCAAATGGTGAAGGAATTCCACAAAATAAAAATAAATAGTTGAAACATCAGGACATAAAAATATATAATATGTCAATAACTATAGCAACTTACACTCTGAACACATTTCAAACATTACCTGCATTATCATGTGTCCTCCAGCCTGGCACAAGTGAAACAACCCATCGAAAGGTTGTCTTCCACTAGACAATGGAAATCAAATCCTGGCTATGAAATCTATTTTTTATTTTTCTTTCACAAACGAAATGATTCACCAAAAACACTTTTATCAAAGGAATAAACTCAGTTGCTTTCACATGTTGTTGACATATACTTATACTTCTAAATACTTGAATACAAATATAAGTAATGTTTATCATGCTAATTCCATTGCCGCATCCTTCTTGGTTTTAAAAGAAAATTTTCTCATTATCTCTCCTGTTATTTGAACATTTATAATTGTTATGAAAACTTTAGTAAAATATGATAATTGTGTACATCCATCTAATAATAATAATAATAATGATGACTTTGTATAGCAGCTAATCTTTAAAAGTTCTAAGCACTTTACACCATCAATAATGATATGACTACACTACAGAACAACAAATGACAAAAACAATGAAACTGGAAAACATAAAAACATGCTGAAAATATATGAGATACAAAACATGATTAGGTAGCTACGTTTATCCCTGAAGTCGAAACAGGTGAGTCTTGAGAGCACTTTTAAAAGGGACCACTGTGTCTTTGTGTCTAATTTCAATGGGCAATTCGTTCCACTTCGCCGGGCCCTGGTATGCAAACGAACGTTGTCCATATGACTTTGTTTTCACCTTGGGAACAATGAGTATACGATTATCAGAAGAAGAGCTTAAGGATCTAGCTGGTGTATACACATGGGTGAGGCTAGATAGGTATGTTGGACTGGAGTCTGTCATTGAAATATAGCACAAAGAACAAATTTTGTGTTTGATTCTGTATTGAATTGTAGGGTATAGAGCAGTGGTGAGGTGTGCTCTGATCGAGGTGCTCTAAAGATGATCCGTGCAGCTGTGTTTTGAACTTTTTGAAGTTTTTCTGGAGTAAATATTGTGACAAACCAGACAGAATTATTGAGTTACAATAGTCCAAGTCTTAAAAGTACTAATGAACACACAAGTGTTTTCGTGGCATCAACATAAAGATATTTACGAATGGAACTGATGCGTCTTAATTCAAGATATGCAGCCATTCAGATGTTCATGACATGTTGGTGCAACGTGAGAGTACTGTCTAGAGTAACACCTAGATTCTGTACAGACTGTGATAATTTAATGTCGGTGTTGCTGAAATTTATTGTCTGAGGTAAAGGATGTGAATGAGTAAGTCTTTGTGTTGTTATCAGAATAGCCTCAGTTTTATCATCATTCATCTGCAACTTGTTACATGTCATCCATGATTTCACATCCGAAATGCACTTCTCTACTCCATGGATGGTAATATCAACTTCAGTTGGGTGGCTAGACTTGTATATTTGAGTGTCATCAGCGTACAGTTGGTGCAACACTGGGTGATGATCTATGACACTTGAGAGCGGCTGAGTGTACATAAAGAAGAGAACAGGTCCAAGAACAGATCCCTGTGGAACACCACAACATAAGTCAACTGGGCTGGAGTGTTTTCCATTTGCAGATATAATTTTTGCTGTAACTGACAAAAAATTCTCTCACACCATGACCTTAGAAAATTACCTTTGTGAAGAAATTTAGAAAAGTGTAATGATATTACATGTATAAGTGCATGATTACTAAAATTGGAAACCTTAATTTCAGTACAGTGTGGCCTCGATGCTACATTATAATACAATGATGAAATTTCTCAAAAAGTAATGACTTTGCATGCATAAGTAAATAATTATCAAACTTGGAAAGAAAACAAAAATGTGTATTATGACATATATATTGCTGTATCCTTCTAGGTTCTTAAGGAAAGATTATTCATTATCTCCCCTGTTATTTTATCATTCATAATTGTTATGAAAACTTATCTAAAATATGATAATTGTGTACATACTTCTGTAATTGACAAATAATTCTCTCACACCGTGACTCTAGAAAATTACCTACTTGAAGAAATTTATAAAAGTGTAATGACATTACATGTATAAGTGCATGATTTACTAAAATCGGAAAACTTAATTTTAGTAGTCTGGCTTTACTGCTATATTACAATATTATCTGTCCACCATTGCATTATTGATAACTTTATGAATCTCTTCCATCAAGATAGGCTAACCAATCTGTATAAATTTCTTAATAGATTGCTTCATACAGGTAAGAACTATTATTACATATTTACAAGAAACTTACATGACTCTTTATACATGTATTATTAACCTGGAGATTTTGAAATTAATTTAAAAAATTCCAGTAATTAAACAAAATTGAAAAATATGCAATGACCGATAAAGTAAAAACCAATACATTCAGTAACCTATACAAAAAATAACTGAATCATAAATTAATTAACCAGTAAATATATGTACATGTATTTACGATGAAATCACTCGGCATGCAATGCTATCCATTGTAAACAAGGTTATGCATAAGCAGCATTGTGTGGTCTAGGAGAGATAACTCACAAAAAACTTGGGGAAAAGGATTAGATTCATTTTTTGTCTAAATCTGTAAAATCCAGAAACTTGAAATCTACAAGACTCTTAGCATCATTACTGTCAAGCCTGTGTATTCCATAATTTCGTCATTACTGTAAGGTCTGCATATTCCATATTTCATCATTACTGTCAAGTCTGTGTATTCCATATTTCAGCATTACTCTCAAGTCTGTGTATTCCATATTTCAGCATTACTCTCAAGTCTGTGTATTCGTAATTACTGTCAAGTCTGTATATTCCATATTTCATCATTACTGTCAAGTTTGTGCATTCCATATTGCATTAGTACTGTCAAGTCTGTGTATTCATATTTCATCATTACTGTCAAAACTATGTATTCCATATTTCATCATTACTGTCAAGACTGTGTATTTCATAATTCATCATTCTTTCTCTGTTCTCTGACATCAAGAGTAAATTAAATATGCAAATATATGCTACAAGTTATATATAAAAACTGACACACAGTCTATTTCCACCCAACACCAAAACAGTTTAGCTGATGTTGTGATGTTGAGAGCTACTGTTTATTTGTAATATTATTAGAATTTATGTTTACAACAAGCAGGTGTCTTTCTGTAAAGCTGTAAATTTGAAGTTCAATCATAAGATGTTTAAACATGACATTGTAATTTGATTTTTCCAGTCTGATCCTTGATTCCTACACACTGAACCTTGACTCTTACACACTGACCCATGACACTTAGAAACTGATCCTTGACTCCCTCACACTGACCCTTGACTCCTACACACTGACCCTTGACTCTTACACACTGACCATTAACTCCCTCACACTGACCCTTGACACTTAGACACTGACCCTTGACTCCCTCACATGGATTCCAAGCATTACAGTCACCACAGGGGCAAAGTAATTACAAAGATTCAGAGTTTTAACCCATCATTTTTGGAAGAGATGGAGACAGAGGGGTGAATGACAGACTTCAAGACTGATGGAAGATATCAAAGTATTGCTATCTCTTTTCAAAAAGTGTGAGGACACAAATCTAGAATGTTTACTTATCAATCCATGTATATTAAAGACAAAGCTAGGTTGACTTAAAATCTGGATAATGCAATCAGATGCTTATTTTAAACTCTATTTATCATTAACCAGAAATATTTATGGGATTGAATGTTTTCACTCATCCATCATCCAGAAATGGATCTGATGACTTTAACCAAGGACTCTGAAATCAATGTATAAAAATATTGTATTTATGTCAAAAGCATCCAAAAAACATGAAACACACTGCATACATTGAAAATATGATACAAGTTCATTTGAGACATAGGACTCACAGTACTAATTTAGTTCCCATGGAAACACCATGATAATGAAAACTCAATAACTTAACATTTCTTGGTGCTAATGATCAAACCTACATTTCGTCTTGCACAACTATCCTTGGTGCAAGCGTCTGTGTGGAGAACATCATATAAGCAGCGGAATCTTTTTTATCTAAATGTGCATGAAACGTGTTATTGATTCTGCACCAAATGAATCAGGTACTACTTCCATTATTGAGTGCTCTTAAGTCAAATCTGTAAAATTAATATGCTATAATTGCATCAATATAATGATGTCTATATTTGTTTTTAAATTACAGATAGGATAAGCTCTCATAAGCTATTTTGACTAAAATGTTAATTTTATTTTTAACCAATTATGGACCACCAAACCTACATGAATCACATCACAATCAGTATTTCCAGTTCAGTATGAATGTAGTTCTAGTCTTTTTTTAGGACAGTTTTTCCTCCCTGATTTTGGTGGTGATTGAAGAGTTATATGTATGCATTTGTGGTAGGGATTTAAAGGTAATTGTTTATTCTTGAGAACATGAGCTCTGAGAGTGGTTGTCTGTGTGTATTTTGGCAACAGAGCACAGTATGTTATTAGGCCTTAGCGATGATCCGGAAGTGAAATCTGTGTTCTGTGTACATGCTGCCCTGTTTATAGTGTAGCCTCACAAAAAAATTATGGTGAACCTTTAATAAGAACTTTACCGTGAATTCATCTTTGGAGGTATTTTAGGTTAACATATGATCTGTATTGATTATCACACAGTGGAAAGGTCAGTACTGAGAAACATATGAAGAGAATATATAGTACATGTCCATATACACTCTAATTGTTTGTTCACCCATTTCCAAACTGGTTCACTGTTCTTCCATATAATTAGTATTGTGTCCTATACAACTTTTCCTGGCAATATAAGTCTGGATACTGCAAAGGCCAACACAGTCTAAAGGAGATCACTCATATGTACAGGTTTTGCAAGAGCAAATAACACTGCAAACAGAAAAAATAATTTTATTCCATGTATAAAACAACATAAAAATATGACCAAAGATATTAAAAAAAATTAAAATAAAGGAACATTTTACTGGAAATCCGAAGTATTTCAAAAGAGATAAAGATTTACAGACTGTATTCAATGGTCATGACATTGAGATAAAATATATCATGAAATGTCTCAAAAAGATTACGTCATTGAGATAAGATTATAGAATGATCATAGCACTGATTTTACATAGGTTAATATATAAATCTATATTCATCTAAATGTACAATACAGCATTAGATTGTGTAAAGTTTACTGTATGTTTACTGTCAGGTTACTAACGGGTTATGAGCGTTTGTACAAGCCCCATCTGTCAAAGGGTAAGTGGTAAGTCCCACTTGTCAAAGGGTATTATACAACATATAATAATAATAATAATAATAATAATAATAATAATAACTATAACCCACTCCCTTTTGATACTCGTTATCTAAGAGATGACCGCACTCGATGTTGCCCGGTTCTAGTATGAGAACAGATATGGTAAACTAAGTAGGTATATTGAACAAACAACTCCGAGCTCCCGTACAAATAAACAAACAATTTAATCAATTACATACAGTTATCAAACTTTCCTTCATTAGGAATACACGCAGTTTAGAAATACAACTTTCACCGAATTACAATAAGATTTGATATAGATTGAAACAAATTAGTTGTTCTATTACTGATAGTTTTAAATCATCATAGGATCGAGTGGTACAATTGAAGTTAATGACTTGTTCGATTTTCATAACCTGCTATTCTCGATCCTCATTGACTGTTCAATCAATGTTGTTTCAAGATGTCTCTGTCGCGTCCAATTTCTGGATACTCTGCACTCATGGATGTTTCCGCTTGATTCCGGACTTGTCCACTGTATCATGTGTTCACTGCAATTTCCATTCTGTTTCCAAAGTTTACGTCGTTGTTCCCGTAACTTCACGATCTTCCCAAAAAACTATTTTCTTCCTTTTAAAAGAAAATTAAAACAACCTAAGTCTCTCGTTACAATGGTTACTGTTGAGACTTTCCATTATTCCTGGTTCGAGCAATCAGATATTTCTATCAGTGATAACAACTTTACGGCTAGTAATTAACTACACATGTCCTCAGATGACTGTAGTTAAACAAATCATTAATTCGTTTTGCCTTGACCAAATACATAAATGCACTACACAGCGAGGCGTTGAAATATGGCTCGGCCTAAATTTCCACAGCACATAAATTGTGACAGTACCTTTGTGTTTTTGGTGTGTCTCCCGTAATTTGGAGGTTTTTCCTGGACTATGAATTAACGTATATACTTCTCTAAAATAACATCTGGAGCCTTTACTAAATAATTCTACCCCTTGTCTCTCTTACAGAGCAATTTTCAAGACTAACTTTTAATTTCACTAGGCCATTATTATGTTCTATGAATTTTCGTGTGAAAACACACACCTTATTTAACCGTGACCAATCGGAATCAAATGTATTTTCTCCCGCTTTCTCTAAAAGTCGCTTACGTCATGGTCAATATGACATGATGGTTTTAAGTAACAGAATCTCTGCATTTTCTCAATTCTGACACTTTTCGTGAGAAATGAAACTCTAAAATGTCAGTCAGAAGGCTGTTGAGTAAAGACGGTTTCATTAGTTCAGCGGTCATTATTTATGTGAATAATGGAGTTTAGCAGATGTATTTCTTGAGTAAGGGAGTATAGCATCTGTATTTCTTTGAGTAATGGAGTTTAGCATGTGTATTTTTTGCGTTAGAGAGTTTAGCATGTGTATTTATTTGAGTAACGGAGTATAGCAAATGTATTTTTTTGATGAAGGGAGTTTAGCATATGTATTTATTTGAGTAACGGAGTTTAGCATATGTATTTCTTCAGAAAGGGATTTCAGCATATGTTTTTCTTTGAGAAATGGAACTCAGCATGTGTAATTCTTTGAGTAACTGAGTTTAGCATGTGTATGTCTTTGAGTAATGGAGTTTAGCATATGTACTTCTTTGAGAAAGGGATTTCAGCATATGTATTTCTTTGAGAAATAGAGTTCAGCATGTGTCATTCTTTGAGTAACGGAATTTAGCATCTGTATGTCTTTGAGTAAGGTAGTTTAGCATATGTATTTCTTTGAGTAAGGGAATTTTGCATATGTATTTCTATAACAAAGGGAGCTTGGCATGTGTATTTCTTTGAGTGAGGGAGTAAATCATGTGTGTTTATTTCAGTAAGGGAGTTTTGCTTATGTATTTTTATGAGTACGGGAGTTTAGCCTATGTATTTCTTTGAGTACCAGAGTTTAGCATATGTATTTATTTCAGTAAGGGAGTAAATCATGTTCATTCATTTGAATAAATTTGTATTTCTTTCGGTAAGGGATTTTAGCATATGTATTTCTTTTAGTAATGGAGTTTAGCAGATGCATTTCTTGAGCAAAGGAGTTTAGCATATGTATTTCTTTGAGTAAGGGAGTTTACCATATGTATGTCTGTAAATAAGGTAGTTTCCCATTTGGTATTTTTTGAGTAAGGGAGATTAGCGTATGTTTTTATGTGAGTAAGGGAGTTTTGCATATGTATCTTTGAGTAAGGGAGTTAACATGTATATTTCTTTGAGTACGTGAGTTGTTTAGCATACGTATTTCTTTGAGTAAGGGAGTAATTCATATGTATTTATTTGAGTAAGGGAGTTTTGCATATGTATGTCTTTGAGAACAGGAGTTTAGCATATGGATTTCTTTGAGTGAAGGAGTTTAGCATATGTATTTCTTTCAGTCAGCGATTTTAGCATATATATATATGTGAATAATGGAGTTTAGCAAATGTATTTCTTGATTAAGGGAGTTTAGCATTTGTATTTGTTTGCGTTAGAGAGTTTAGCATGTTTACTTCTTTGAGTCACAGAGTTTTGCACATGTATTTGTTTCAAAAAAGAAATTTAGTATGTGTACTTCTTTAGTAACGCAGTTTAGCATGCATATGTCCTTGAGTAACAGAGTTGAACATATGTATTTATTTGAGTAATGGAGTTAACATATATTTCTTTAAGTAAGGGAGTTTATAATGTTTAATTCTTTGAGTAACGGAGTTAAGCATATGTATATCTTGGAGAAAGGGAGTTTAGCATGTGTATTTCTTTGAGTAACGGAGTTTATCATATATATTTCTTTGAGAAAGGGAGTTCAGGATGTTTAGTTCTTTTAGTAAAGGAATTTAGCATGTGTATGTCTCTGAGTAACGGAGTTTAGCATATGAATTTCTTTGAGTAAGGGAGTTTAGCATATGTATTTCTTTCATTAAGGTATTTTAGCATACATATTTATATGAATAATGGAGTTAAGCAGATGCATTTGTTGAGTAAGGGAGTTTAGCATGTGTATTTATTTGAATACGGAAGGTTAGCATATGTATTTCTTTAAGTAAGGGAGCTTAGCATGTGTACTTCATTGAGTAATGGAGTTTAGCATATATATTTCTTGAGTAAGGGAGTTAGCATGTGTATTTCTTTGAGTAAGGGAGATTATCATGTGTATTTCTTTGCGTAAGGCAGTTTAAAATGTGTATTTCTTTGAGTAACGGAGTTTAGGATATGTATTTCTTTGAGTAACAGAGTTTAACATATGTTTTTCTTTGAGTAAGGGAGTTTCCCATGTGTATTTCTTTGTTGTGCTGAATGAGACTCATTTTATGTTGACATAATTGTTAAAAGTTCTAATTTTAACGTATGTGTTTTTTCGATGACTGTCTTTCATCTTCATTATGACCTTACTCAATTAGTATTTATCTTTTTTTAAATCTAAATTTTCAGAGATTGATTAAAGACTTCCTCCTATCAAATATAAATCAGAGATGTTATGAAATAACAGAGTATTTATGAAATGTAAAAACAGGTATGTAATTATCCTAGAAACATACCTCGTAACACTCGCAGCCTTACTACTACCAGCGGTAGGCATACATTTTTGAGTTATCTCCCTTACAATGGTGACTTCATGAAAAAGCTTATTCGCTTTGTTGCAGACCCTGCATGGAAATAAACGACACAGTTTGATTATTATGAATACGAATATACTGACACTAGGTCCAATAATAAACGAACCATATACTGTCAAATAGTTTTTTTTTAGCATGACATTATTCTAATACAAGATTGTAGAAGAAAAGAAAGAAAAAAAATAAACGTTGTAGATAATTTGGGTTTGGTTTGTTTGGGGCGGACTGGGAGGGAGAGAAAAAGTCAATCCTTAGGATGGTATGGGCTAAGCACGGCAGCCAGTCTTTTTCCCAGGCGGAGGGGGGCGTGGGCGGGGGGAAAACCATGTAGGAACCTCCAATCCATAGTAAACTAATAACATGTTTTGTTACCTACACACATTCTTCAAGCCGAGACTCGAACTTAAACTGACTCTTGTGAGATATTGGATATGTAAAGACGGGAGCTTTAAACGACTCGACCATCCGGAGACTCCAGATAGTTCGGAAATTACTTCCAAATCACCGTCATCATATATTTACGTCATTTGCGACATCAGCATAACGGAAACAACTGTAACAATTACAAGATCATACAGTTTGTCACAAGGAGCACAAAGAACGGGAGATATGTCAAAGCAAAGACCCATCTGAAGACACCATAATATATGTATGGAAACTGGTCAGATGTTCAGCAGCACAGTGCCTCAACGACCACATTAGGTCAAGAGACTGATGATGATGATACGACGACGATGGTGGTAATGATGATGATGATGATGAACAATTACCGCTGCTTGTGCACATCAGTACGATAATGACGATACTTATGTCATGTCGATAATTAATGCTATATATAATCTTCCACCAAGTAAACGTTTACTCGATTATAAATTATAACACGTATTCACTTATAGAAGCATACAACATTAAAGAATACAGTATCAACTATGTTCCGGTTGTGCAATTTTAGAATGAATGGATGGGCCTTGATCTTTAAAAAGAATGTACATATAATGCATCCTTCCTCGTCAGGTTTGCATGACTCGTGTTTATCATACAAATCAACATAAGTACTTTATTTCCTTGTGATAAGGCTATGTTGACAATTACAAGGGTTACGTAAGTGGTGCAATTAATCATGACGGATGTCCTTGATCCCATTTAACTGATCAGTTCGTGCTGGTTTGAAACTTATGTTCTAAATTTAGAATAACACGGACTTGTTGTCTTGCTGTCATATGATGGGGTACTTGTCAAAAGCAAGAAGTTGTCATTTTCAAAACTCTTGTTTCTACCTTTCACCTTATTTTTTAAATACCAAACTAGTCAATACAAATATATAGAAAATAGATATATGTGTTTAATTTTAAATTTTATCTCTTCAAGAATGATAACATTTGATAATTATCTTTTGAGAAAGTCTGAAAATCTGGCTACACCACGAATCGTCACTTCAAGTTCGATCTTTTGGCACCCATGTATTTTGTCTTCCTTATTACAACAAAAGACTTTTATTCAATTGATTGAGATAACCTTCGATTTACCCTTGGCCTTTACAAGGAAGTTTTTTGACCCAAATATTGAAAATATGTCTGCCTAAGATTATAACCAGAATTCTTTATGATGAAATTGAAAAACATGAATCAACTATTTATCTAACTGTATATTCCACCATATTGCAATTTGAGCCTAACATGAAATACTACATATGGTAGGGAATAAAAAGTATGGCGTAACAAATAGATAATAACAATGTAGCAAATAAATAATTACAATTAAAATACAGCTAATTACAATGTAACAAATAGCTAATTACAATGTAACAAATAGCTAATTACAATGTAATAAATGGCTAATTACAATGTAACAAATATTTAATTACAATGTAACAAATAGATAATAACAATGTAGCAATAAATAATTAAATAACTACAGCAACTTTCTAATTTTGATGTGGCAAAACAAACAATCATCTTTGTAGTTTTAATGTCGCGTAACAAACAATCATTTTAGTTTTAATGTGTCATAACAAACAATCATTGTAGTTTTAATTTCTCTGTGCTGATGTGTGAGTATCCGTGGAACACATTGTTAGGTCCTACATAATATATATATATATATATGTATATATATATATATATATATATATATATATATATATATATATATATATATATATATATATATATATATATATATATATATATATATATATATATATATATATATATATATTCGTTTTCCATCTCCCTCCGCATTGTTTATGTCTTTATAACTTGTCCTTGCTTTTTCTTCAAACAGAAATACCGAACAGGTTTTATCACGCCTATCCTATTTCTAGGTGCCTTGACATGGTTGTCAATATCAATATCGAGAACGAGGTCAAAATCTGCAGCAAATTGTGTACAATATGCATCATCATGTAGCTCAAATTTTCCCGCGGATTAAGAGGTGTTGTCAATATCAATATGTCCTATACATGAACAAATTACACTTTAATTCTATATATTACATTTTATTTGATTTATCGTTAAATAAAGATATTTGTAAAATGTATCTCTTATCAAAACTAAAATAAATTTGTACAATTCCAATTTGTAGAATGAGCTTCGTTTGGTTGACAACCCCCATCTTACCGATCTCTGTAGATGACTGCCATTGTGAGGCTTCAGTTCGGTGACTACTAAAACTTCCTCCTTTTATCTTTGATTTGTAAATAGAATACTTAGAAAAATTACGCAAGGTTCAAAATATGGTAAGTCAACATGGCACACTGTTTTGGACGATAAATTCAGTAGGTAGGAAATAAAGAAATGAAAGATGACCAAATATATCATTAAATCATCTGTATGTCTTTTATAAAATGCAATAAATTAATACAGATAAACACACCAAAAGTCGAATTTAATATCAAAATATATTTAATATTCTGCATTCCAAACCCACCAGCGCCTTTAATGAGCAGAAGTTTTGAAGTACTTTATCTTCCGCTGGTATAGACTGCACAAAGGTCAGAAAAGAGTGTGTAACTCATGTCATTATTGATTATATTTCTGTATAAACCAATAAGTTCTTGCATGCTTGAAATATGATATGATAAAATTAGAATAACAATGAATTGTTGACAGTCCTAAACGAGTTATGTAGATGGGGGTGTGGGACAAACAAGAGAATTATGCATTTCTTGACTTTTTTTTATCTCTGTACTTAACTTAATTCCTCAAATATCCGTATTAGCCTATGTTTATGATCAGCAGAGGGGGAAATTCCTACAACTTTTTTAGAAGCGTCGACGAGTTAATCTGAGGCTTCTTCAAAAATGCGTTATAGAAGCGTCCATTCAGCAAAATAAAATTTAAAAAAAACGACGCCACCCACCCCATGAATTTAATTTATGTAGGTAACGATGTTCTTCGAAATGCTTAATTGAAGCCTCAATTGGTAAAAAAAGACGCCAACGTTGTTGTAATTTCACTCCCACCCCCCTGCTGCTATGGATTTAACAATTTATGAGTTATTCAGTATGATAAAATTTAAGCGGTATGAAATTTGTACAGACACCGTATGTTAGACCCGGAAATAGCTGCATGCAAAGACCGTACGATATCAGACGGCAAGTAAATGGTTTCAATATTTTGTTCATCCTATATTTTACACGACGAATTCAGACTATTAGAAAATTATTGAATATTTTAAATCTGTACGATTTTCAATGAAATTACATCCATTATGGATGAACTGCAACACAATTTTCATATCTCAAGGGAGTTAAATCCATATGACAGAGTTATGTCGCGTGATTGAAATGTAGTCCAATTACTGTCTATTAGAATTAATTAATTATTCGTTACGATGAAAACTGTTAGCTAGCAGCTGTATTATATTTTTTAGTGGTTTATGCAAATATTCAGTCTCATTTAAATACTGTGAAACACCATTTACAAGTATTCGAGGAAATAAAATAACACACCGTGTGGATTGAAGCTGCTGTTTAGTCACCTTATATACCATTTGAACGATATAAAGCTTCTGGCTTTCGGAAGGCGAATCCGACCAATCAAAACTAACCAACGCCATTTGACACGGCGGCGTGGTTGTCTTTTGTTAATCATGCAACCGGGTTAAATTTCTTTGGTTGCTTTTGATTGGTTGTATTGCCTTTGAAAATAAGACCGTCGTTTCATATTTGTATCGTCTAGTGCTGTCCCGCCTACAAAATCTGCCAAACATTCGATGGAGATTACCGGCATTGTATATGTAATGATTTCCCCAAGCATATATTCTGGGCGGTCTAATATCGCATTTGTCACGCTAGGCCTCCCGCCGGAGATTTATGTTTCGGGCCCCTTGGGCTTGCTTGGATGCGAAGGCAACCAAGGAGTTCCAAGATGTGTTGTTGTATATGTAACCTCTGTGTTGTTGTATACGTAACCTCTGGGCCTCTTTCACGTTATTTGACGCGAAAGGGGTTTCCAAATAGGGTTTTTATTTTTTTTTTCAAATTAGAGATAAAGTATTTTTTAATATATAATAATGGATATCCAAGATGTAAAAAATATAATTGTTGAAATCAGAAATTTGGAAAAGAATGGAATAGTATTATCTGAAAATCTAGACTGTGAACGCATTGTATCAGAATATGAGCATATCGATGATCAATCAAAACGAGGTCGTTACGTTTTTCCTAAGATGTATTCTCTGATAAAAAGAATACAAAAATCAATTAATGTCTCGTTGTATCGTAACGACGTTAATGTATTCATACATTTATTTAGTATCGTTGAATCAATTAGAAAGAAATTAGGGCAATAGTACCAGATTAGATCCGAGATAGCCTCTAAAGTTCGTGACATTAAAAAATTGATAAATGACTCCCCACGCGAGCGCAATGACTGATCATACCTTCAAGGGGCATACATACATACATACATACATACATGCATGCATACATACATACATACATACATACATACATACATACATACATACATACATACATACATACATACATACATACATACATACATACATACATACATACATACATACATACATACATACATACATACATACATACATACATACATATACATGAATGAAATTCTTATAGGTGGGGGATTCTTTTTTTTTCGTTGTAAAGTCATGCAATACAACAAAGATTTTTACGATTTCTTATTTGAAAATTCAGTGGGGTTTTACAATAATGATCGAAGAAGCATTAACGACTACAAAAGCACGAGAGAGATTAAATGCTATTAAAAAGTTTATACCGGTCCGAGATAACGTACGTAATAAAATTCAACGTAGACAAGAAATGCAAACTGACTTTTCTATTGGAAGTAAATATCTATTAGCCCCAATAACGAGTGCTACCAAAGATGTGAAAACTGCTACAGAACGTGCTATATACGGAGATATTCCTGAGGAGGGGAAACGAGTAGAGAGACCTCTTCTTGGTGAACTTGAAAAAATAGCAATGGAAACTGAACAAACAAAACAAGCTGTACAAAAACATCACGGTGATATATCAACTCAGATGGAAATAAAACGACAAGGTGGTATTGATGTTAGTGAACCATCTCAATCACCTTAATCAAAAAGAACAGTAAGGGGTTTGCGCGAGAGATTTAACGAGGAGGGGTTAGCAGCAATTGATAATACTAAACCAGCAGAAATTCCTAAGCTTGTTGTTACGACTTATGAAAACAGAAAAAAATGCTAAAACGAGGGCAACAGGGATATATTAAAATATACAACATTGGGCTGATGTGTTCTACAAAATCAAAACTAAAACAAATCAAATTGATCTAACAAATATATCATACATTGAATATATAAGAGTAGTGGGTAACGTAAAGAATAAATATGAAGAACTGCGACAACAACAAAAACGCAAAAATTGCAGCGGCGGCAACATCCATCAAAGAAAATAACTTTCTCACCTAAGAAATCACAACTTAATCCAAAAACAGATACACAGGGTGTAACTGGTGACGATGCAGAGCTTGAAGATTTTTTTAAAATCCCTTCAAGGTCAGGAAGAGGATACACAGGAGGAATTTTCTGGGAGTGGGATATCAGGTAGTGGTTAAAACGTCAGTTGTCCTGGTAATGTTCTTAGTGATATATCACGATTAGAGGTACTCGTAGGAGGAAAACGGGCAGGAAATAACTCACCGGAAATAATTAATGAAGCAGCTGACATCTGCAGGCGATTGTTTCAAGGTGGTATCATGGATATTGCAACATATCGAGATTTCATTGACGAATTAGCGGAACATTATACTGATTAAACTTGAAGAGTTTCCAATCGAACAACAATTCAACACCAGTATTTTTTATAGGAATGATTATACACTACAACCATGATAAACCAACAAGCGTGTATGTGGTAAACTCACGATTGCCAGAATACCGAGCATACTATGGAGATGGTCTCGGTGATACTATAATAGGATTATTTGCAAGAATGGCTCCAAAAGTAGCTCCGATAGCAAAACAACTATCAATGAAAGCCATTGATGTTATTAAAGATAAGGGTATTAATTTCGTTGGTGATCTTGCCGGGAAGGCGTTTTCAGCCGCGAAAGATAAATTAACAGCGTTAGTTCGACGTCGAAAGAAACCACAAATGACTTCACAATCATCACCGTTACCATCTACGGCAGTGATGCCTGCAAGTGTTAGTAAAATAATAAATAACGCAGTAGATGAAAAAGTAGCATCATTGATGGCGACTAACGCCCAAGATAACATAACCGCAAATATGATAGCGGGAAGTGGCTTAAACAAACGTCAACGACGTCGGTAAAATTGAAAATCTTTAGATTTTTGCCTACAATTTAGACCAGCAGATATATAATAAAAAATGTTCAAACGGGTACCTGAGAGCGCATTTTATATGGATGACACAGTACTTAAAGATGATTATGTACGTGATTATCAATACTATTCCTATCACGCAGTGCAACCTGATCTTAGATCACGAATTGAACTTCAAGTTCATGATACCAGTAAATACTTTTTGCCATGTGAAGCTTTTATCGAAATCGAAGGTGAACTTCTACAAACAGATGATACACCATATGCAAATGACCCAACTATCCGAGTTGGTTTAATTAACAACAGGATTATGGCGTTATTTGAAAGTGCAAGATATCTCATTGATGGAAGAGAAATCGAATCTATTGAGCGTGAAGTTGATATTGCTACGGGAATAATCGGGTTAGCGAGATATTCCGATGACTATACAAGATCGGCAGGTCCGTCTATGATGTTCGCGAAGGATATTACTGATAACGCTGAGCACGTCCAGTATTCTAGAGTGAAAGCAACACAAGCTACTGCAGTTGATCCAGCACCAGCCGGGTATATAAGACCAGCTGCTGATTTTGATGTCATAAATAATATTACCAGTTACAACCTAGGATTTGCAACACGAGTAGCAACGTTGCAGGGACAACATCGACGGTTTTCATGTGCGATTCCGTTGCATCACATATTTGGATTTTGTAGAAACGTCAGAAAAGTTATCTATGGAGCAAAGCATACGGTAGCATTAGTGAGAAAGGGCACTGATGATAATGCAATCTGGCGCACTGGCGGCGCTGCGGGTAAAGTCGTTTTATCAAAACTATCACTATGGATGCCAGTGTTGACTCCCTCGCTGTCAACAGAAGAACGATTACTATCATTTATGAATCAGGGGGGAAAGTCGTTGTTGAGTTGGTTATCAGTGTCCACAGATACGATGGATTCTAATATTGATGGTACACTTACATGGCATCTAGCATCAAAACAGGGTATTTCAGCTCCACATCACATATTTGTTGCGCTACAGAATACTGCGCGATTAAATAATCAAGAACGTTCCCATATGATATTTGATCAAATTGGATGTAATGAAGTCTCACTGAGAATAAACGGACAGAAAGAACCATCTGAGGATAAACAATTTAATTATGAAAACAATCACGTTGCACGAGTTTATCATAACCTATTGTCGTATATGGGACGCGATCAAAATGTCGATACTGGTCTACAAATATCTCAGTTGGATTTTAAAAATCTGTATCCGATTTATTACTTTTCGCTGGAACATCTCGATTTAACAAGGCAATCCGTCGTTGATATACACTTTCGAGCTCGTGTAACCCGTCCTGGTGGTATTGCTAATTATAGAGCAGTTGCTGTCATTCTCAGTGATAAATCAATGCTACTCAAAGGTGTTGGTGGACGAATGAGAATCATTGATGCACCAGTGGAAAATATGTAATTGAAACTTTATAACAATTAAATCAATCTGTGTTTGTATAATGTCGTATAGCAATATCAATGTCACGTTGACACCTGGTCAGTTAAAAAAATTACAATCAAAATCAGCTAAGCAATGTGGAACCACAATAACGCTGAAACCTAATCAAATATATGGAGGGGCAAATAAATTGTCACTGACAACTCGATAAGTGAAACATTTCAATGACGCACTTGTAGCAAAAAAAAGTGTTCAGATTACTCTTTCTGCAACTGCAATTAAAAACATGATAAAAACCGGTGGTATATTCCCGCTGTTAGCTGCGATTCCAGCGCTGATTGCTGCGGCCGCCCCAGCGGTAGTTAAAGCGGCGGCGTTAGGAGCTTTTGGTACCTCGGCAGGAATGGCACTAAAGAAAGCAACAGGAAAGGGGTATACAAAAAGGGGAAAGGGTCTAAGACTACCAGGAACAACACACACCAGGTACAAAGGATCGGGTCTAAGAATCCCAGGAACGGTTTACTAGTTCGGGAATCTTCGATTCCAATGTCTAATTTTGATTTAATTGATGCCGCTAAAAAACTCGCGAGTAAAAAACTTCAGAGGTGTTTTTATGAAAGATCAGTTATCGGCACAACCAAATGATGTTGAAACCGGTATTATTAATCTAGATAACAGCGATGGACTTGGAACCCACTGGGTTGCATACGCAATTGATCCACGTGGGATTATTTATTTTGACTCATATGGATTAGCGCCTCCGAAAGAATTTATGCGTTATATAAACAACTTAAAAACTTTCACCTTGATAAATCAAGGGTGAAGACTTGGTATTCTACGTTACCAACACAAACGATGATTGACCCACCAATATGTGGCAATGAAGTATTAAATGTACTTGATGCTATTTCACGGGAATCAAAGATGAAATTGCAAAGCAATTTACACCTTAAACCACTTCATATAGTTGTGAATGAGTATATTAGCAGTCGCTGGATTTAAACAGAGAAAAGATTTCTACAATAACAATGATTGATATTTGGGGACGACCTTTATCATTGGGAAAACCCGAACATGATGGTGTTGAAATCCTTGATAAAATCAAGGGTGTTAAGAAAACTAGTCGAAGATGAAATAGCTGAAACGTTGAACTTAGCAAGTGTTGATCCCGGTGAGATAGTTGTATTTCAAGATCGTCAGGGTAAATTGAAAACTAGTAATGTTTCTCTTGATGATATTTTAGTTAAACAACGAGACGCAACAGAGAATACTATCTCGCTATTTTCCGATCAGGGTAAACTCAAACCCGGTGTCCTTATTTCAACAATTACAGATGAAATTTTATCACTCGATAACAATCATATATCTGTTACGAATTCATTAAAAACATTCAACGATCATATAATTAAATTTAATCAACTCATTAACAACATCGACAACTTCTTTGACGTTCCACGTGTGACCACCCAAAACTCATAGAGATAAAAAATTCTATGGTGGAATTTGCATCATTTCAATGCAAATATGCAGATCATGTTGATAAGTTTACATCATTTCGTAAAAATATCATCGAGAAATTTTTTGTAACCACCCTGGATAAAAATGATATAAAACTTCCTGATATTAAAAAATCCATCGATGAGATGAAAACCTTCAATGAAGCAATCAAAACTGATTTTTCGAGGATGATAACAATCATTGAAAAAACAAAAATTCCTCATGAAAGAACCAATAACGTAGTATACACGATTCAGCATGGATCAATTACGTGGACTCCACTAAATAACAAATTAGATATCACTGCAACCCTCAAAGGTATTTATCGATTAACACTAGTGACACCAACTCAATTTAATATATCATCGTCGAGTTCATCTGGGGTCAACACTACGATTTCAATTATCATCGACAAGGATAGAACTGAAAAGTTCACGATAACATCCACTGATGATAATTTCATTAGGGTTTCACCAGTATCATGGTATATGGAATTTGTAGCAGATTTGAGTAAATAATTAAACTGATTTTAAGTTTCAATTGAAAACACTAACGCGTTAAAAAATAAAATGACAACATCGATGATTTCATCATGTCAGTATCGCTATGGTCAGGTCAGAGAATTCCAATCTAAACTCTACTCACTCACTGAGGAGTATCAAAAAAAAATTAAAAAATACCGACGAAGAATAACCGCGGTTGATGTTATCGTGTACTCGGTATCTGGAGTAATCACTGCTGCTGGAATAATACTATCTTCAGTTACAATGATTGCTCCTGTCGTTGTTCCAATTTGTATTTCTGTGGTGGCTACAATCGCTGGTATATTAACCGGGGTCACAAAAAAATTATCATCGTGTAGCCAGAGTAAACTTCACGATTATGTAATTAAATTTCATATTGCATCTGCCGCATACTCACAATTATCATCAATGATATCATCGTCGTTGGATGATACAACAATATCAGATAGCGAGTTTTCGGCGATGGTTCAGTTGTACGAGTCAACGATGTTAAAATTGGAAAAAGTAAACAATTTCAACAGTGATAATAAATAATAATAATGACAACACCGCAGGAACTACTTCAACAAATAGTAGAATATACAACACCGGTGAAAACAAGCATGATATCAATAACTTCAACGCGTCCCGAATTCAGCGTAAATTTCCCGACTCCGATTCCTGTGAAAGAGATAGCGCTAGCAAAACTACGGGTGTATCACAGTTGGCCTAATATCAGATCGGTAGCATTTGGTGGTCAACAACCGAATAATTCTTTAGTGTTTGCGTGGAAAAATCGTGAAGACGGAACTCCAGACTGGAAAGGTGTCTCGTTGCCAACAGGGTCATATCAAATTGAACAAATCAATGCTGAATTACAACGAAGAATTAAATCTATTACTGGAAAAGAATCGAAAATTGCTATAACAGTTCACGAGCCAACGCTATCATCTGCGATTGAAATAAACTCGCCAAGTTATGTTGTAGATATCTATCAGAGTTCTATAAGAACAATACTAGGGTGGCCTGAAATCCCACCTCAACAAGTTAACATACCACCTGAACCACACAAATCTGATTATATCACCGACAGGATAAAACCCGAAAATCCAATAAAAAGCTATAGCGAATACAATAAGTGGGATTTTTTCATTGAAGTAATAGAAGAGAGCATCCAAAGATATTACTTAGCTCAACGGGATAAAATCATCGAAATTTTCACAGCGATGAATAATGATATTTCGCTGTTGGTAATCTCTCTTAAATCCGGCACCCTCACCAGAGATGAATTTATCAGCGTTGTAGAAACATGTAATAAAATCATCGATGACATGGAAACATATAATTTGAAAATTATTCAAGAGGTATTAGGTGACGATAATCCTAAAACGATAACGTTGTTTGCGATAGAAAATATTATACGCGTAAAAGATATTCCCACGCTCAAACTACGTGGATATAATGTCCCAGTGATAAAAAAATCTCTCAATGATGCCATCGATGAAGGTTTCAAAAAAATCCATGACGCATGGAAAAAAATAACAGAACAGCAAACAACTATCCTGACATATAATAATGACCCAATCGGCGGTGGTAGGCATATCGCTCCGAACAACGTCAATATATCTTCGGTGATTGCATTGAATTTAGTTTGTGATGTTATTGAAGGAAGCTATCAAATTAATCTCGAGCGATCAAATCAAGCTCAGCAGGGATATATTCTATATTCATTTGCACCAATGGCTCCTCCAGGATTTCTAATTATTGAGGATACCACTAATCCAGTCTATATACGATGTCATAATAATTTTTTAATGAGAATTAATTTTAAACTCACTGACCAATCTAATAATTTAATTGATCAGCGAGGTGAAGTTTTGCAAATCAGTCTGTTTGTAAAGTCCTAGGACATCATACTTTTTTTTTTAACCCACAACGACAAATATCCAGAATAAAATTCTGCAGCCGCATTCATTGATTGTCTTCGTTAGTTTCTGTATCACTCTTTGCTTGTTTTGCGTGTTTATCTCCCTTAATGCCATAGTTAGACATAAACAAATCGAATCCTATTATTAAAACGTTTTGAAAAAGAAGACTGATAAATTCCTTCTGCAACAAATCGTACTGAGGGTATACAAATATCGAAATATTTACCAGCCGCATTTATTGATTGAAATATTTTTTCTTCGTTAGTTGTCATATTATATGATTTCACACTCTTTGCTTGTTTTTCGTGTTTGCCTGTTCCGCCAATTTTTGTATTCTGACTTTTAGTAACAACTCGTATAAGTTCTCAAATTTGTTATTTTGAGGAAATCCATCAATGTGATCAATCACAAATCCGTCTTTGATTAATCCATTAAATGATACATACAAGATTCTGTGACAGAGATATATTTTATTTTCAACACTGAACCTCAAATATCCCATATTACTCACAACACCAACAGATTTCTTCAATCTGCAGTGTTTAACAACACCATCACGAGAAGCTTCGTAATTAACAAGCACGGGATGAGGTCTGAAGTCTTGGCTCATTTTATAATAATACTTTTTGTCTAATTTAGTATTTGCTTTAATTATAAACCTCTCAATATAGTCTTGAGGGGTCTTTATCATTTTGTCATCGCTGGGGTCTATGACGGTATTTTTTATTCGTTTGTCATAGTAGCGTTTTAGTTCTCTGTATCATTTGCCGCCACAATTGAGACATAATTGTGATTTTCCCCTAACGCCCATCCCACATCGGAGGCATGGGAGAGGGCCTTTCGAACCATTTCTCACGCTTTGTAAATGATACCCACATAATTCGATTCTGCATGATTTGTTACAGGGAGTCGCTGATCCAATCATAAGCCATTTGCAGTGATTCATTATATAATAAATTTTCTATTTAAATACTTGCTTTAATTATATGAATGAAGAATTCGAGAGATTATCATCAATTAAGACTTACAAAAATATTAAATTCAATATCGATAGAACCCTCAAAGATGTGCCAAAACGGGCAATAAATGATAACAGTTTGAAAAAAAAATGCGTGACTGTGCTATTGAATTCAAGCGTGATGGAGCATCTCATAGCTGGTCAACATTTCGAATTGATGGCGTTGTTGATGCCACCATGAACGACGAAACCTCAGCTACGATAATATCACAACTTGACAGTAAAAAGTATTTTTTTAGAGTGAAAATCATTGTCAATTTAGAATCAGGTGATTGGATTATACGAGACAAATTGGAACCAATTCTCAAAGACAAGAAAACAGTCGTTGTTAGCCGTGATTCTAAGCCGGGTCTGTTAACTGGAATTGACAAACCATACTATGAACGAGCATACCCTGAAACAGCAGTTGTTTATGGGATATATTCGTTAAATGAGAAACCTGATATGGGAAAACTAAAACCAATGAAACAATCAACGAGGATAAATTGTGTAGCAGAACGAATAACAGAGCATTTTACAAATGCATCCCGAGGTAACAAACTAACTGATTTACGACGTAGCAAAATAGTTCAATGGGGTTGAACAAAGAGCGCGGATCAACTATTAGCGATATAGCGAAATTAGAAACATCACTGAGATTTCCAATAACCGTTATGACGAAAACCGGAAAAGTATTATATGAATCGAAATATAACAAAAATGGAGCCCCAATTAAAATTATTGATCATAACGAACACGCATGGACATCCGCGGTCACAATATTTCCACGGAACAGAACAGTAGAGTATATACCCGACGAATTCTTGGGAGACGTTGAAGAAAAACTATTCGATGCTATTGCGCATTTGAGTAAAAACGACCCCGTGTCAGAGTGGTTACTTCGCAGCACTGATATTTTTGATCAGTTTGTAAGACCAATGGGTGAATTATACCGCACTGAAGCGTTGCACAACAAAATGAAAAAAAACAGCTTTAGGTTTTTTAACGACGGATGATGAAATCATCGACAATGACAATGATGAACAATTACTGACAAACTGCTTTACGATTCCATCGGTTGCAGCTCATTTTGCGAGAAAAAAAACGCATGGAAACCAACACGAACTGAATTCTTACCTGATATTAAGTCTAGTTTTCTCGAATTTAATCATGGCGGTTTATGGAACCAAAAATACGACTCTGGAACCACAGGTTCCCCGAGTATCATTTCAGTTAATATGGTTGCTTGTTATTCAGCTAGTTTTCTTGGTTATGGATCCGCCGCTGAGTATTTTAAACGATTTGGGCACCCCGTACATGAAATGGCTCGTGTTACAATTAATGGACCATTACCCGACTTTGATTTAACAGGTTTTGCTCGTATCATTTTAATTCGCTGCAGGACTTCATCGCTGTTGTTATATTTGGATTAGTAGACACATGTCTGAAAAGAAGTGGCTGCCAATAGCGTTATTACGGTTCATGATTGATACAAAAATGTTAATTTCTTTAACAGTCAGTGAAGCAATTATATCATATCGGAAACAAACTAATGTCTGGTTACCAGAACCGGAACGTCTTGATAGTATAATTGACGAATCCAGAAAACATATTGATGCCGACGAAGAATATATCATTGAGTTGTCCAAAAGGGTATTTAATCAACGAAACAGTGAAGCAAAAGATCTCGGCAGAAGAATAATTGGAAAATTCACTCAGGGAGGGAAAAAATGTGACTATAAAATATATTGTTCACGGTTGATTATAGATAACACCGAATATGACTTTGTAATCGCGGATGCAGTTTCTAAAAACATATATGTGGATCGCAAGGACGCTTTTTTGTCCGATGGAACAAAATTGGGTACAGTTGTTACTTACAGTGACGGTTACAGTTCTCCGTATACACATTTGAGGTCGTCTATGCTGGGTTATGCTTGTATCAATTTATTTTCAATGATAAATATATTTCCTGACACTGCGGTTAGAGTTGCAGTTGATTCATTTTATATTGACAGAAAGTACATCAACGAGGTGGCTAAATTCACTGAAGCTACTGACGAAGAGCCCTGGGGTACATGGAGAATTAAAAAGGAAACACTGCGTGATTATTCTGAAACAGCAGACGTTGAGATTAAAAACAGTTACTTACAAGGAGATAATTTATCAGAACGTTCTAATGCACCACCGATATCTGATCCAGTTTGTAGATATAAAATAGTTTATTTAAACGGCTGTGGCGGGTCAGGAAAAACGACTCGGGCGATTGAATTATATCGTGGGAAAATTCCTACGGATTTCACAAACATGATTGTGCTGACACCAACCAATAGATTAGCGCGATAGATAAAACAACGAAACGTTGAAGCTTGTACTTATCACAGCTTTTTTTGATACAAGGGCGATGACTGGACCTCTGAAAGAATGGGTGAGAAATTCATTCCCGAGGTTATTATTTGGGATGAGATATGTACTGTTTCGGTGGATGTATTAAAAATGTTTCTTGATTAGTTGCTGCGCGCGAATACAGCAGTGATAATGTGTGGAGATCATGGCCAACCACCACCATTTGTCGGTGGGAGTCCACATGATTGCTGAGAATTGGCTGAGAAACGTTTTCTTTTTGTGGTTGTGATATATAATTCCTTTTTATTGCGTTGTTGGGTTTCATATTCATTGCTCTGGCAATCTCGTTATTTAGCGCTGCAACTACTCCTGGTAATCTTTTGACCCATTCACGGGATCTTTTTTCTTGGATGAATTCTTTCGCGTATTGATATCCAAATAACCGCTCAGCAAGAGTCCGATTAAATCGTTCAACAATTGCCTGATCGCGATGTAGCGCAGTATGCCCTCGTCTGATGGTGACATTGTGATGTTTTATCGCTGATAAAACAGCGCCTTGAAATTCCTTGCCAGGATCAACTTGTAATAGATTTGGCCAGCGTAGTGGGCCTCGTCGATAAATCTATTCAAATGCAGAAGCTACTTCAGTGGCCGACTTTGTTTTTAGCGGTTCTGCTTGTTTGTATCGACTCGCAACATCAACTACGGTTAGCGCGTAATTGTAACCGTTGTCATGGTAAAAACAATAAATCAGCTTGATGAACTTCATTGGGTACAATAACATCAAAATGCGAAAAGTTGATTTGTTTAGGACGCGGTAAATAGATTTGCCATATAGCCTGTTTGGATAACTAATTAGCCGCAGTGGCCTTTTTCACTCTTGCGGCGTTGGCGAGTTTACTGATTACAGCGCTACCCCTCCAGTGTCCTTTTGGAGAATAGTAAATAGATTCCATGTTGTTATTAATTACCGGCACCTAACATCAATTTACCTTTTATAGCCGATTTTACCAACCACGAATCCAATTTTTTTTTAAAGATTTATCAGGAATAGCATTTAACGCATGAATTAATTTTACATCCGCGAGATGCATGTGTTGCAAATTGCTGCTTTTATATGCAACATCATGAGCATGACACGCCTTATCAATGGCGTTTATTGGTTCTTCACCACGTCGAGGTTGGTTTTGATCATCAAGTCTGATATCTAATCGTGTTCCTGGGCCACAGTAGCTATATCCTGGAAGGTGCTTTTCTCCTGGATACTTTGCCCACGGTGTTCCAGGGAGTTTTGCTAACTTGGCTGCAATATCACCTCCTCGTTTTTTTTTAAAAACGTCTCCGGATTTCATAGAAACAAAGCTAAACTTTTTTATATCACATGTTGCACATCTACCAGTAGGTGCAGATCTGTTATCTTTAGTTGTAATTGTCGTCACATCATTTGTGCTAGTACGCGTTTTACAATTCACACAATATAGATCCATAATTTATGTATAGAGATATGAATATAATTGATTTTTCAGCGACTAAAACAAGAGAACCAGTTAAGCATCATGCAGCGCTACCAAACTCTATCCGCGCAATTATAATCGGGCCATCTGGATCCGGCATGACGCAATTGTTGCTCAATTTAATAATGAGATGGATGAAGTGGGATAAGTTGTATTTAGTTGCTCCTAGTGTAGATGATCAGCGATGCTACGAAGTATTAAAAGACTTTAACGAAAACGCTTTAGAAATTACAGGTGAGAACGTCATTGAGTTTATAACCGATATCAATGATGCACCATCCGTGGATGACCTTGATGGGAGCATTAACAATTTAGTTGTATTCGATGACGTTATGTTAGACAATCAAAAAAAACCAGCTAGGATTTTTTCCCGGGGGCGTCACAAAAACACTGACGTGATATATGTAAATCAACGCTACACTCAGATTCCAAAAGTGATCAGAGATAACAGTAATATTCTTGCTGTATTCAACGGCGTTGATACACATACGCTGCGGCGATATGGACTTCAATCAATTTCGAAATTTCTTTAGTCACGCTCAGTCGGTCCCAAACGGATTTATAACAATAAATTTGCATGACCCTCGAACACGATATCGTATCGGACTCGATCAAATATTCGGTTGAAATAATTTATTAACCCGACGCGACAATATCAATGGTAATTTTATTTTGCTGAATAACTCATAACTCATCGTTAACTACATAAATTAAATCCATAGCAGCAGAGGGGGCGAAATTACAACGAGGTTTGGCATCATTTGTACCCAATGGAGGCTTCTATTAAGCATTTTGAGGAGGCCTCAGTTTGCTAAAAATCGCCTGTAAAATTAGGATTCGCCACTCATAACTAATCGTTAACTACATAAATTAAATCCATGGGGTGGGTGGCGTCGTTTTTTTTTAATTTTATTTTGCTGAATGAACGCTTCTATAACGCATTGTAGGATTAGCTCCCTCTGCTGCTTTATGAAAGAAAAAAAATTAAGAAAGGTCGAATATAAAACTTTATCGTTATGGTAACATATAATAATTATATTTTTCAGGATGAATCACAATTCGACATCTCGGGTTCAAACGTTTGGCACACAGCCACACATTTATTGTTATTCTCATTAAAAAGACACGTGTTCATTAGAGTGGAATAAAACTCGATTTATATTGCCCTTTACAGTAAGGTGTTAACCCAAATATCGAAAATGTATCCACTCGAAAGTATGACAATGACAATGTATAATACAATTGGAAAATACGAAGTAGCTATTTATCTTAATCTAACTTCCATGATATTACGACTGGAGTCTAACAATTACAAGTATGTTGTAATAGATGGATCAATTGTCAGATAGATAGACAGAATCGTAAATCATATGTTTGGTCCATCCCATTCCAATGTATTTTGATTCCAAAGTCTAGAATATGGTGTGGCCTTTCCTTTAGTATCAATCTAAATAAGTACTAAATAAACAAAATATGTTTTAACTAAGAGCATATCCATTCAATTTTTAATGTCGTATATAAAAAAACGTCTTGGTTTTCAGATTTTTTGTTTTTGCTGTCAACAGAAAGCATCGTGTTTGCTGTCAATATAACGCATTGTGTTTGCTGTCAATAAAAACACATTGTTTTTGTTGTCAATAGAACACGTCATGTTTGCTGTCAATATAAAACATTCTGTTTTCTTGCTTGCAAACGTATTTCTTTTTAAAGACTTTGCTATGAATGAGTTATGAACGAAAACACAGCAGGACACAAACATATTTTGGTCAAGTAAATTCACCTCATATGTCATTTCATTTTTTCCATTTTTGTCTTTATGACACTATTGCTGTCCATCCCTACCCACATTTCTTTGTTTCTAACTGTTCCTTATTTATTAGTTAATCGAAATTCCAGACACGTTTTATCATCTCTATCGTATTTATATGTGCCCTGACCTGATCTTCTTTATCGTGTGTAGCAAGAACAAGGAAGAGCTCTGCAGCAAAGTGGGTACAACATGCATCTTCAAGTAGCACAATATTTACCCAAAGATTTAAGGGTGTTGTCAAAATTAATATATCCTACACATTACAAAACTACTTTAATTCATTATTTCACATTGTAATTGAAAACATCACTTAAAGCTGAAATGAAACGATTTTATATGAGTTATACAATTTAATTTAAATGTTGTACAGTTTTGTGTTTAAAATCATTATTAACGTTTCCCCGATTGAAAAATATGATCATACCCCATTTAAATCCATCAAAATGATTTGGTACATATTTCCCGCCATAATATTTACATCGCTTTCTTCCCTTAGCTGATGACGTCACTTTGTCACAACAAACTTTGTTTACAAGCAAGTTTACCTGTGTGAATCGAAAAGCAATGAAATGGTGTATTGCGTCGCTTTTAACTGTAAACCCAGGTCAGGTCAAGGGGTAGGATTATTTAAATTTCCGAAAGACGAAAAGCGGAGAAAAGTTTGGATTTCCCGAGTAAAACAACCAGTTTGTTGTTAATCCTTCATTAGTAATGATAAGGGCTACAAATTGAAAAAACTACAGCTAAAACGAGATGCAATACCATTAATTTTCGATGTTGAATCGAAAAACAATGATATGTAAACGCGGATTCACTCGAGAGAAAACAATGACAATCGGGGGCAGTAGCAAAAAAAAAAAGAATTTTTCTTCCTTTTTAAAATTATAATTTAATTGTTTTACTAGTCATTTTTTACAATTAAACTGTATTTTCAACATTAATATGAATCTGTAAATAAACTAGATATCTCGAATTTCAGCCAAGAACAATGGGTTTGTATGTATGAGATAAGCACAGCAGGAGAGTCTGGACTATGTCTAAAGATATAATCACTAATTATTACAGTAAACAACTGCTCATTCATTATGATTAACATGAATAATTGCTATCCACACAATTAACAATTTCATTAATACAAAGAACTTTTAATAAATTACTTTATAATTTATTTATTTTGTTGCTAGATAAAGATGTTAAATTATTTTATTTTATTTTTTTAATTTCTTGCAGACACATTCACAAGTATTGAAGGATTCATCTGATAGTGATCAGAATGACAATACATGTAACATTAATGAAGGCAAGGAGACACAACATGAATCTGATACTGAGCAGGATCATAATGATTGCCATGCCCCTGGCTTGCAACTAACAGCAAGATATAATGCCTCATGTCAAACAAGAACCATTGTAAGTTAATGAATAAAATATATAATTTCATATTATAATATGTTATATTTTATATATATATAAATTCTTTGTTATGTTTTTAATGCAAACAATATTTTTAATAAATAAATATGTGTACTAGTAAACTAAAAGAGAGTAATTAGACATCATTGTATATTTCATATTTCATTGTTTTTTCTATTTGGGAAATAATTAATTTTACCATCAATGTTTTATAGGCCAGTAAAACCTCAGCTTTCAGGCAGAACCATGCATGATAACAATAGGAATCCAAACTGATGATAGATGGGAAACAAGAAGAAGCTACAGAAGTCCATCAATGGAATTCAACACAAGTCAAAATCTAGAAGATGATGACACTTCCCAAGATCCAGATTGGTGTCCATCAGATCAGGAGGAAGCATTGATAATATACATGTAGACAATGATATCCCTCCAAACAAGGAAAGAAAGTTTGTAGTATTTGAGCGAAACCTGGATCAGCTTCTTAACATAAAATGTAGCTATTGTGGAACAATAGAAGTTTTAATGAAAACAGTTGTTGTAACAGCTTTAATTGTAGACATGTGCTGTACATGTGATGGGCGTTACAGCATATGTCAGGAACTATGCCTTTAGGCAATTTGATTTTATCTGGAGCAATCATGTTTGCAGGAGCAAGTCCAACAACTGTAATGAATGTGTTTATGCACTCAGAAATTCAGTGCTTTTCACAGAGAACATATATGTCAATACAAAATGCATATATTGTTCCCATTGTATCATCAGTTTGGCAATTAAGTCATTCCTACATCTTGGATGAAATTAGAGACAGAGGGAGTGTAATTAAATTTGATGGAGATGCACGCTGCTGTTCTCCAGGACACACAGCAAAATATGGGTTTTAAAGCATTTTGAAAGTGGGAAAATATTGGATCTTCAACTTGTTCAGGTAAATTTCCTTTCAATATATATAAATATATGTACCTTTTGTGCCTGGAATATAGTTAATTGATAATGCATGTACGTTCAGTCTTCACAACAATGTAAGGTATTAAAAGTAACCAAAATACTAAAAATACGTATATTTTCTTTTCCACAAGTTTTTTTTTGACCATTTGAAAATAAAATAATTTTACATCCATCTTTTTTCCAGAGCAATAAAATGAACAGTTCATATGCTATGGAGTTGGAAGGTCTGAAAAGATGCCTAGCTTTACTGTCTTCAGAAGATGTGACTGTGTCTCATTTAATAACAGAAAGACACAGTCAAGTAAAAAAATACATGAAAGACAAGCATCCAGAGATTATGCATATGTTTGATATTTGGCATGTGACAAAAGGTATTATACAGTTCAAAATTAAAAATTTGCAATTTTAAAACTGTTTATTACAGGAGTTTGAATAATTGACACCAAATACATTGATTCAAGTCTTGATGAACATGTAAGTGATGAACATGAACATATGATGTTGCTCAATATTGCATTTGAATGCAAAAACTATGAAATATTAAAAAGAAAATGCATTTGACCATATTAAAATGAAAATATTTTTTTCAAAACAGGTGTGTACAAAAAAACAAAGGCATCTGGAAAGAGAAAAGAGTGTGACGTCGTGGGTAGATGGGCAAGGTCGATAAGCAACCATATGTATTGGTGTGCTGCTAGCAGCTTTGGTGATGATGAAGTTGTTCAGCAGAAATGGTTCTCCATCCTTAAACATGTTGCCAACATTCATAATGGCCATGGAGACAAATTTTTGCAATGTGAACACGAACAACTTGACGACAGAGAATGGATTAAATATGGTATGAACAGTTATCTACAGTTAGTAATAAGAACCAGCAACAGTTGTTAAATTTAGTGAATACATGTAATCATTTGCAAGAAATTATTTGTTTGCATTTAATAAGTACTCAATAATCTAAATTGTAACAACAAATTACACAGAACAGTAACATCTGTTTCATTTATTTTTTCAGGTAAAAAAGCCCATACAGAGGTTGAAAAGGTGGTCGAGGGTAGACTCTCGGCAACAGACATAAAGAAGCTGTCTCCAGCTGAACAGACTTCAAGTCTAGAGTCATTTCACAGAGTGATCTGCTTTTTTGCACCGAAATCATTGCACTTTTTCCATGCCCAGATGGAAGCAAGGTAATTATACTGCCAAAATTAAGACACTGATGTAACCACAAAAACAATCGCATGTCATAAGTCATAAATACCCAGTATACTGTTCATTTCAGCAAGTCATACTTTTTCAAAAAGTAGTTTTATTCGTTCAACATTTCAATAACTTCAAATTATGTTTTTTATTGCAGGCTTATTCTTGCAGCATTCAATGAGAATGTAAATAGAGGTCAGGCGGTGACATTAGATGGCAGTCACCAGTATCGAGTGTCCTTCTCAAAACGGCGAAAGGGAGAAGGAGTTGCAAAATAAATTAAAAGCAGACAAACATACAGTAAGTTATTTGTTTAATTTTTAACAAAAATTATAGCATTCACATCTAACCATCTATTCTTCTTGTTTCAAGTAATAAACAGTTTGATTTGATTGTTTTCAGGATATATTGATGACTTGTTTGATGAACTTCTGATCAGACGGGAAATGTACACCAGCTATTCAGAAGCCTTTGATGTCAGACAAAGAGAAGACAAAGTTAGACCAGCCCCTCTGGCACAGGCATTGCCAAGACAGTCAAAAAATGAAATAGTCGATAGACATATTTTAAGATTCAATTTAAAGTGGAATTAAAATTATTTGTGTTCAGTTTTGTCTTCTTAAGAATTTAGGTAGGATATTTAAATCCACACTATTGTTGTGAAGGAAATTTATCTCTTATTGCTTTCACAACACAAGATGGCAAGATCTTTCTTTGCTTTTTACCCAGTCTTTGGTAAATCCATTGCACAAATCTTCTATAAGCTATATATCTGTACAGTCTGTAAAAAACATATTCTTAAAATCATTGAAGAGGTATTAAAATTGAATGTGGCACATAGATGTACAGATGAATAATCATTTATACCTATATTTATATTTATTTTAAATTGATTTGATTCATTTTTATTGTTGCTGTCATGTTCATAATCTATTACTACATTTATTTTGCATTACTGTTAACACCTCTATAAACAGTTGTTGTTTTGTGTTTTATTTCTACAAATTAAGAAAACTATACATAAAAGGGTAAAACTTGATTTGGGGGGAGAAGAGACCGGGTGTTTAGTGTTTACTAGAAGGTACAAACGAACTATTGAACTTGAACAGTTATTCCTTAATAAAACAAATGTAAAAAAAACTTACTCATGTATATTTTGATCATTTTGATCATTTGGTCCATGTTCCTCCAAAGACGCATAATAAGATTTTTCCAAAACATGTTCATTCAAACAGTTTGCTTGTAAACCATCATGCAGGAAATGCCTGCTTCTTCCATTTTTCCATCCACTATATTCGTGTCTTTGCAACACATTGACTCACTTATTGTCTGCATTGTCATGCAGTGTTGGCATGAACACCTGCAACAATTAAAATAATATACTAAAGTAGTGTGCCAAATCAGTTTATTCTCATTACAAAAACTACTATTTCCAAGATCTACATATAAACTGTAAAATGCAGTAACAAATTGATTAACATTATATTTTGGTGACAATACGGATGAACTTTTTAAGTTTATTTTTTTCAAGCGGATGTGAATAAAAATATACACATTATATACAATGTAAGGTCCTTAGACACATGCAGGAAAATAGTCTAAAAACAAAACATCATCCCCCTCTTTTAAACTCTTTTTGAAACGAGCAAATCAGTAACCAAATACTTTAAAACACCGATTGCATTTTGGTCCTAATATAAGTATTTGTTAGAAATCTTACCAAAGATTCACTCCATCAACCTCTTCGTCAAGTAAGGAGTCTTCATTCTCTTCGGTCGAAAGGTGACTGTCGTCCGAGTCAGTTTCAGAGCTTGTGTCTCTGTTTGAAACATTTTGTACCGAGGATAATCTTGATTCAAACATATATTGTGTTATTGACGGTTTCGTCAAAGTCACGTCTGGCATTTCTTCACAATCTGTCGAACTTTCATCAGAAACATAATCCATTTTGTTATCTTGCTATCCACGCCGTAAATTGTTTACAATTGTATGACACGTATGACGTCAGCAGAAGAGGTAATTCAAGGGAAGAAAGCCAGGTCATAATTGTGCACAGTTCGATTTTTGATGACCGGGTACGTGCAACCGACATTGATTTAATTAATTTCATTATTTTTTTTTACTTCCAAAATAATAATCAATCATTTTACTTATTAAATTTGAAGATTAAAATCGTTTAATTTGACCTTTAAATTAACAACAGCGGTCAATTCCTCAGGCGGTGTGTACACTATGTTGAAAGCCCCAAAATCTGCAAAAAGCCACCTACCCCAAAAAAACAAACAATACAACAACAAAGGTGCCGGGCTAAAAAAAACGCCCAGAAAGAATTAGAAAATGTTTGTTTTGTCTATGATCATTATTTCCATTTTACTATATATTTAAGTCAGCACAAATGAATAGTTTAAAACACGTAACCAGTTGAGAATCTGTGATTATTCGTTGTAGATTTAATTGACCATTGCCAAATCCATGTTCCCCAAATAATAATAGGTATGGTAACTTCTCTGATAATAAAAACAAAGATGAAACTCCTTTCTGCAGCCTTTTGTAGTAAATATGAAGACATTATAAAACTTTTTTTCAGAATTTAAAACAGTTTAATTTAAGATATAAATACAAATGTCTGAAACGACTTGTATGACTGTCAGGCTTTGTGGGGATTTCTTAGGCTTTCTGTCCATAAGTTCAATGAACAATTTATACAGTATGATTGTGTCATACTGTGTTATTCATTTGTCATTAATCGATTTCGAATTGCAAATTATAAATTTGTGACCCAACAATTAAGTTTTCTTCATTTCTTTCTTTCTCCAATTCAGGACAAGGCTTGGGTGCACTTTATGTGGGCCACAGGAAGATAGGGATTCTTAATATACATCAATTATTGGGAGCTTGATTAGTGGAGATGTAGAACCAGCTTGCAACCTGAATAGGTTTGTCACTCATGGATACTCGTAATCCATAGTTCTATGGTTGACTGTGTTGTATGAACTCTTGTGGACAAATAACAATTTTCTTAGTTCTTCCTTTAGCCATGTTTTCTTAGATAGTGGCTATGTGGGTTGATGTAATATTAGTGACATCATGGTTACCAGTTGTTCCTGGATGTGATGGATCTTAGACAGTATGTAACATCATAATCAGCCTGGGGCTTGAAATTGTTGGGAAACACACCTACCCCCTTTGTTGGCATACAAGTCTGCATGTTTTGGTTTTATAACTAATTCTACCCTATAAGGCAGTCAACGTATTAGATTTTCATTGTAATTAATTATGTATGTAATCATCAATCACATTCCTGGTCCATGGAATGGTCTCACCAGGAGTTAATTCCCCTTGACTTTTTATTTCAATTCTTTGGCATACAAGCATTAGTGCAGATTCAAATTAGATTACTAGTGCCTGGGAAAAAGTGATTTTTTACAAACAAAATAGATATTTATGTCTACTGTTATGCATTTATAGCATTAAGGACTTTTTTTCTTAATCCAAAGCTGGATAATGTTTGCACTATTACCTCAAACTTTATGGAATTTTCCTCACTTTTCTCAAATGATTTACATGTGTACATGACCCAATTATAATTTGCAACTTTGGAAACATCAAAATACATTAATTGATGTTTGGATAGAAAAATAAAACAATTACTTCATATGCATTTATTCTTCAATGTCTTTCTTTAATGTCAAAATAATAGCATTTCCCAGTGACGTTAAAATACAGTTTTGACGTCATGAAGCTACATTTAAGTTACTTCAGAGGGGTATAGTAAATTAACTATGTCTTTTTGATTTTGGAAGTAAATACCATGTATGATAAATCAATATGTTTGAAATTGCTGAATATGGCAAGTTTTTCAATAAGTTGAAAACACGTCTTGAGTGGTTCTTTAAAAAGCACTCGGGTGTATACCCATGAAGTTATATTTATTGCTGTTTGTATTAATTTTCGCTCATTTAGTTTAAATTCACAGCAGTTTAGAACTTAAATGTCTTTTCATTCCAAATTCTGCTGTAATTAAGCGGCTGCAGGTGGGTTTGAGAAGCGTTATGTCCCTTGCAATTGTACACAATACGACATAGGCTAGTGGCAATTAGAAACCTCTGTGTGTCATTGTTTTTAAAAATGTTTCATAAATTTCACATTTCTCGAGGAAGATGCTATCAGTTCTACTTTGAACTGGTAAAAAATTGGATTTTTTCCCTGTTTTTTCATTGTCAAATTAAGCTATTAACAGAAAATTTATTTTCTTGGTATTAAATAATTTTGTATTGACATCTAAAAAAAATTTCATAGTATCATATGGTCATGGTTTATTAAGCTAAGTCAGAAATATTTCAAACTAAATTATGGTTGACTGTGTTGTATGAACTCTTGTGGACAAATAGCTATATTTTTGCTCTTACTTTATCCATGTTTTCTTAGTGGCTATGTGGGTTGATGTAGTATTAGTGACATCATGGTTACCAGTTGTTCCTGGTTGTGATGGATCTTAGACAGTATGTAACATCATAATCAGCCTGGGGCTTGAAATTGTTGGGAAACACACCTACCTCCTTTTTGGTATACAAGTCTGCATGTTTTGGTTTTATAATTAATTTTACCATATAAAGCAGTCAACGTATTTGATTTTCATTGTAATCAATTATGTATGTAATCATCAATCACATTCCTGGTCCATGGAATGGTATCACCAGGAGTTAATTCCTCTTGACTTTTCATTTCACTTCTTTGGCATACAAGCATTAGTGCAGATTCAAATTAGATTACTAGTGCCGGGGACAAAAATAATTATGTACAAACAAAATATATATTTATGCCTACTGTTATGAATTTATAGCATTAAGGACTTTTTTAACATCAAGGACGTTTTTTTTTCTTAATCCAATGCTGGACAGCTTTTGCAATATTATCTCAAACTTTATGGAATTTTCCTCACTTCTCTCTCTTGATTTACATGTATACATGACCCAAGTATAGTTTGCAACTTTGGAAATGATCAAAATACATTATTTGATGTTTAGATTGAATAATAAAACTATTACTTCATATGCATTTATTCTTCAATGTCTTTCTTTAATATCAAAATAATAGCATTTTCCAGTGACGTTAAAATACAGTTTTGACGTCATGAAGCTACATTTAAGTTACTTCAGAGGGGTATAGTAAATTAACTATGTGTTTGTGATTTTGGAAGTAAATACCATGTATGATATATCAATATGTTTGAAATTGACTGGTTTTTCAATAAGTTGAAAACACATCTTCAGTTGTTCTTTAAAGAGCATTCGGGTGTATACCCATGGAGTTATATTTATTGCTGTTTGTATTAATATTGGCTCATTTAATTTAAATTCACTGCAGTTTAGAACTTAAATGTCTTTTCATTCCTAATTCTGCTTTAATTAAGCGGCTGCAGGTGGGTTTGAGAAGAGTTATGTCCCTTGCTATTGTACACAATACGACATAGACTAGTGGCATTTAGAAACCTCTGTGTGTCATTGTTTTTAAAAATGTTTCATTAATTTCACATTTCTCAAGGAAGATGATATCAGTTCTTCTTTGAACTGGTAATAATTTGGATTTTTTTTCCAGTGTTTTCATTTTCAAATTAAAATATTAACAGAAAAATTATTTTCTTGGTATTAAATAATTTTGTATTGAGATATAAAAAAATTATATATTATCATATGGTCATGGTTTATTAAGCTAAGTCAGAAATATTTCAAACTTAATTAACAGTTCAAGAATTAAGGACATATAAAAGAGCTTCAACTCAACATGCAGAAGTCTGCAGCATGTGTGACATTTGGACAGGATCACATAAACAACATGGTTATGGAATAATTTATGTAACCTTTCGTGGGAACAGAAAGATTTCTTTGGCTCACCGACTAAGGTTCTATGTCGAAACTATGGTAAATTCACCACCATATCAGTGTGAGGTATCACATAGATGCCATACAAAAATATGATCATTTATCACTTGAACCAACAACGAGTAAATATGGCTAGAAAGTCATATAAAGCCAATGGTGAATGCCAAGGCAATGTGGGCTAGGGGAGTGGTGTATACTGTGATAGTCAGGTACATTTAATAATGGTTACATGCATTAATTTAAAGGATTTAAAGTGTATGGATGTTCATTGGGTACAAAGTTATTTATTGAATTAGCAAACATTGAATTTTGTACAAGTTTTATGTTGCTTTTTTGTTTGAGTTTGATGTAGCATATGTACTTGTACTGAAGACTTGATTTCCTCTCCCTATCTTTTACTGTTCTTTGATCTCATTCTACTATGAGCTGAAATACTGGATCAGATTGAGTAGAACAATTCCATTAGAGTTGGTCAGTGGGAGAGTAAAGTTTCCTGTACCATACTCAGAGCTACGTGGGGTTGAATGACATAATGCATCAAAATTTCTGCTCCATACTTATATTTTAGGTGCATAAGTAAAAACGATATTGTGCACGCTCTCGCACTTATTTGTATTTAAAAAGTGTGAAATTTTACTTAGCTTGACATCTAAGAAAAAATGTCTTAGTAAATATTCAATCCTTTTAATATAAGAAAGATTTAAATGTTTCCCATATGGCAGAAATTTTGAGTAATAGGATGCTAAATGGGCAAGTCAGTCACTCCAACTTTGGCCTTGTAGTAAGAAAGTGTCAACATCGCATTTAAATGTCCTATGCCTGGGCCTCACTTTCTATCTCCTTGGCACTTTTACTTAAAGGCAGCCTGTTCTGCTTCCTGCAGATTGTACTTTGTACATTTAGCTATTAAAATGGCACACAGTCCTTGAGTTTTGCTTTTATACATCGGTGGATTATTTCTCTTGCAATTTCCACCTCAGTCATACATTATGTGCAATGTTCCCAGTATCCTAGTTAGTTTTGATATGTTGATAATTTCATTTTAATTGATGTTGACAACACGCTGCAAAATCTGACCCAACAATTAAATTTTCTTCATTTCTTTCTTTCTCCAATTCAGGGCAAAGCTTGGGTGCACTTCATTTGGGCCACAGGAAGATAGTGATTTTTCATATACATCAATTCTTGGGCGCTTTATTTGTAGAGATGTAGAACCAGATTGCAACCTGAATAGGTTGGTCACTCTTGGATACTCGTAATCGATAGTCCTATGGTTGACTGTGTTGTATGAACTCTTTTGGACAAATATCTATTTTTTAGCTCTTCCTTTAGACATGTTTTCTTAGTGGCTATGTGGGTTGATGTAGTATTAGTGACATCATGGTTACCAGTTGTTCCTGGTTGTGATGGATCTTAGACAGTATGTAACATCATAATCAGGCTGGGGCTTGAAATTGTTGGGGACTCACCTACCCCCATTTCTTGGCATACAAGTCTGCATGTTTTGGTTTTATAATCAATTTTACCATATAAAGCAGTCAACGTATTTGATTTTCATTGTTATCAATTATGTATGTAATCATCAATCACATTCCTAGTCCATGGTATGGTCTCACCAGGAGTTAATTCCCCTTGACTTTTCATTTCAATTCTTTGGCATACAAGCATTAGTGCAGATTCAAATTAGATTACTAGTGCCGGGGGAAAAAGTAATTATTTACAAACAAAATATATGTTTTGTCTACTGTTACGAATTTTTAGCATCAAGGACGTTTTTTCTTAATCCAATGCTGGATAATGTTTGGCCTATTACCTCAAACTTTAAGAAATTTTCCTCACTTTTCTCACTTGATTTACATGTATACATGACCCAAGAATAGTTTGCAACTTTGGAAATGATCAAAATACATTATTTGATGTTTGGACTGAAGAATAAAGCAAATACTTCATATGCATTTATTCTTGAATGTCTTTCTTTAATGTCAAAATAATAGCATTTTCCAGTGACGTTAAAATACAGTTTGACGTCATGAAGCTACATTTAAGTTACGTCAGAGGGGTATTGTAAATTAACTATGTGTTTGTGATTTTGGAAGTAAATACCATATATGATATATCAATGTTTGAAATTGACTGCAGAATATGACAAGTTTTTCAATAAGTTGAAAACACATCTTCAGTGGTTCTTTAAGTTGGCGCTCCACAGTTTCGTACTTTGCATAGGGTTAGAATTTTAAAGAAAAATAATTTTCTGGGATTTCTTCACTGGTTATACTGGCAATATAATTAAGAATTTGTATATCTTAGGTGTTGGGAAAAGAGCTTTTAATTCCCTTTATTTTGGTGTATGATTGATGGGTGTACTTTAGGTTATAGAGTATACAGCTTAGGCTAACTTAAGATGTGCTCATGTAAAAATACTACAAGGTCCGCATGGTCACTTTCACTTCCTGGACTTCAGAGGTAAATTGTAGAAAAATGGTCCGATAACTTCTTTTACTTTTCAGATGTTTTGTAATTTGTTCATTACACTTTCAAAAGCTGCTATTGCCTACTTCAGCAAAATTCGCTTTCCCTAGTTTAATAACTGCTAAAGTTAGTGTTCGTTTGATTAATTCTGGCTAATTTTTCAAGCACATGGGAGCATTCATTTTGTTATACCACGTGCTTAGATCATTTACAATTTCCACAAGTGCAGTATCCAAAGAAATATCAGCCACATTACATCAAAGTAGCATTGAGATAAGCCAACATTATTTACATTGTGCATGTTACAAATGCAAACAACTTCACCTCATATACGTCACTATCTGAAAAGTACATATTAACTGGTGAGCTCCCCGCTATATAAATTGGTTATGAGCACGGATGCAAATATTCATACATCACGTCATAGGTCAGGTGCATGTATCTTGTATGTAAAGTGAATCAACACGAGAAGCACTAATATTATGAAATTTGTTGATTATACAGCACACATAATTTCAGATATCCTAACTATTGTATGATAAAAGATACTTGAATCTGTTTTGGTTCCCAGCGGGGATTTTATCATTCATGATGTCAATGTTCTTATTATACAGGGAGATAAACTGACGTCTGCAAAGGAGCAAGCATTCCAAATATATATTAGTCATTTTCAAAGAGAAATACGCCAGTTGGTTCTTAGCAGGTATGCACAAAAATGGAATCGTAGGTTGATGTGAAGGAAGTCAACACATTTTACATAGACACATACAAAAGCTATATGTATAAGTTTAAATAGTTCTTGATACGGGTGCTAGAATTCATACGGAACTTCATAGCACATGTCCATTCATCTTCTAAGGTGCAAGGAACAATATAAATCCATGATATTATTTGATTTCTGTACATTTGCAGACTAGAATATATGTATTGTTGTGTTATAGAGAAACACGAATCTAAAGGCTGGTTTACAGTACGGATACAATAATTCGAGCGGTATTACATATCCCGTTTTATTATGCGCCACATGACAAAGTATAAGCGCTTCGTGAAGTTCCTAGATTAATCATGGACACTTAATATAAAAAAAAATAAAAAATTGGACTATTACTAGAAGATGCCTTTAATTGTTTTGGTTCCTGGTGAGAATGTTATAAATGGTCGACATACTATGGACACAGGATAACAATACTACTAATAGTAATAATAAGAAGAAGAAGAACAGTCGTTAATTTGTATAGGGTTACAGGGATCAGATATTTTGATATTTTGATATTTCTTCTGAGATCTGTATGGGAGACTTGTCAATGTTCTTAAATATTCTGAAACTGCTTGCGTTAGTTTGAGGTGTGGATGGTGCAAAGAAGCCTGCAATACGAAATATAATGAAGTCCATTGAACTAGGAGATGTTTGTTCGTTGTCAGAGTTTATCTATATTAATAGAGATTCCAAAATCTCCCTTAATTTCACCTGAGTTTTGTGCAGGCATAATACGCTCAATAAGGTGCGGTTACTCGTGCCCTTATTTATTTGCTATCGCGTGCGTATCTGAGAGAGAGAGAGAGAGAGAGAGAGAGAGAGAGAGAGAGAGAGAGAGAGGGAGGGAGGGAGAGAGAGACTTTGCTTTATCCGTGAGAAAAAAAAGTAGAAAATCGCTTCATATTACAGGACTCCTTGCACAAAGAAATATTGTTATTTTACTTTATTTGAACAGGCAGAGGTTTCATATTTATTATCTATTTCGTTGTTCTAGTTCTCCTTCTTCGTACTGATGTCATTAAAGGGAAATTACTCTTGAATTGGTTCCCATCGTGGATGTTTGATAGCGGTTCTAGTTGTAGACTTCCGGTTCTTATTGCGGATGTGCACTTTAGGTATCACGGTACCAATTGTTTTTCCATAGACCTCAATGCTAATATTTGGAGAGATAAATATATTTTCTATCCTAATTTAGCGTGCATCTCACACACTGTTATAGAGAACAATGTTAGATTGTCAATTTGTCGATGACAAAACCAGGTACTCTATTGCAATTAAGAGAGATAACTCTGCTGGAACTAGACAGGGGTATGAGTTATCTAGTCACAACATACCTATTTTCAGTCATGTGTATTACATTTTCAAAAAATCATAAAAAATACAAAATTTGATCTATTTAGGAATTAGCATAAATTCACATGTTGCCAAGAGGCTAAAAATTGTTTTAAGCCTAACAGAAAGTACAACTCTTACATAATCCACCAATCAAAGCATGTGTTGTTGTTCATTTCGGATTGCAGTGGACTCTACACCTTAAGCACCGCCCACCTGGTCATGCGCAATTGGTACCGTTATACCTATAGCAAACCTTGATTTTTCCAATAATCTGTGAAATAGCTCGGGACTATATAACTAACAAGTGTACTTAGTCTCGCTTGTCAAAAACAATTTTATGAAGTACTAAGCTATGTTCTATATAATTACAAGATGACAGATTGCTGGCAGATTTACACATTTTATGTTTAAATACAAGATGACGCATTGCTGGTAGATTTACACTTGTTTTTTGTTTAATTACAAGATGACAGATTGCTGGTAAATTTACACATTTTATGTTTAAATACAAGATGACACATTGCTAGTAGATTTACACATTTTATGTTTAATTACAAGATTACAAATTGTTGGTAGATTTACACATTTTTTGTTTAATTACAAGATGACAAATTGCTGGTAGATTTACACATTTTATGTTTAAATACAAGATGACACATTGCTGGTAGATTTACACATTTTATGTTTAAATACAAGATGACACATTGCTTGCAGATTTACATATTTTATGTTTATTTACAAGATTACAAATTGTTAGTAGATTTACACATTGTATGTTTAATTACAAGATGACAAATTGCTGGTAGATTTACACATTTTATGTTTAAATACAAGATGACACATTGCTGGTAGATTTACACATTTTATGTTTAAATACAAGATGACACATTGCTGGTAGATTTACACATTGTATGTTTAATTACAAGATGACAAATTGCTGGTAAATTTACACATTTTATCTTTAATTACACGATGACACATTGCTGGTAGATTTACACATTTTATGTTTAAATACAAGATGACACATTGCTGGTAGATTTAAACATTTTATGTTCAAATACACATTGCATTTATAAGGAATACACGTATAAAGAACTAAAAGACCTAGATAGACCTAGAGCACAAATTTTGATTGATTGACATTTATTTATTAAAGTACTGCCTTCACGAAATGTAAGTGACATTTTTATTTTACAAAATATCCTTGAATAACGTTAATTGCATGTGCTAAGAAGGCCAAAAGTTAACAAATTATATGACTCTTCATTAAGAGTTCATATTTCATAATATTTCCCATGTAGGTTTTTGATGATAAAACAAGCAATACATAATGTTATATTTGCCAATTTTGATCATGATTTTATAAATTGGGATCAATTTTGTGACTTTTTTGGTTTAAACATGGATTACACACCTGGCCTTATAATTGGGTGTTATACAGTTATGATGAATATTTGTATGATGACCTATTTCTTTGACCCAGTGACCAAGTTAGTTTTTTTTTTGGTCACAAGCACTTATCAGGGTTCTCTATACGATATTGCAAACCTAGCCCTTCAAAAGCATTCTTCAATGTGGAATTACTTCATCCTGGAGGTCACTGCCTATGTTCACATACAGTAACTTAGTACTTCAACATTATAACATTATTAGGCTTTGGATGGCTTGCATTTGGATTAAAGAAGTATTAATAATTTGTGCTTGAAGGTCAGGGTTGCTATTACGCAAGAAATATATTTTCTGAAGGTTTGGTTCTACATTGCATTCCTAGATCTGTAATTATTCCTAGACCAAATCTTGAGCATAGCTTGTACTTTGGGTAGGGAAGAAACCTATCAGGCGTAAAAAAAACCAATGATCATGATCACTAAATGAAAGAATGTCAATGGCTGATTACATTTAGTTTAAAATCAAGATCACTAAATGAAATAATGACAATGGTTGCTTACAATTAGTTTAACATCAAGATCACTAAATGAAATAATGACAATGGTTGATTACATTTAGTTTAACATCAAGATCACTAAATGAAATAATGACAATGGTTGATTACATTTAGTTTAACATCAAGATCACTAAATTAAATAATGACAATGGTTGATTACATTTAGTTTAACATCAAGATCACTAAATGAAATAATGACAATGGCTGATTACATTTAGTTTAACATCATGATCACTAAATAAAAGAATGACGATGGTTTATTACATTTAGTTTAACATCAAGATCACTAAATGAAAGAATGACAATGGTTGATTACATTTAGTTTAACATCAAGATCACTAAATGAAAGAATGTCAATGGCTGATTACATTTAGTTTAACATCATGATCACTAAATGAAAGAATGACAATGGCTGATTACATTTAGATTAACATCAAGATCACTAAATGAAATAATGACAATGGTTGATTACATTTAGTTTGACATCAAGATCACTAAATGAAAGAACGACAATGGTTGATAATAACAGTATCAGTTTAACTTCAAGATCACTAAATGAAAGAATGACAATGATTAATTACAATTAGTTTAACATTAAGATCACTAAATAAAGAAAGACAATGGTTGATTACATTTAGTTTAACATCAAGATCACTAAATGAAAGAATGACTAAGGTTAATTACAATTAGTTTAACATTAAGATCACTAAATGAAGGAAATACTGTAGTTGATTACATTTAGTTTAACATCAAGATCACTAAATGAAAGAATGACAATGGCTGATTACATTTAGTTTAACATCAAGATCACTAAATGAAAGAATGACAATGGCTGATTACATTTAGTTTAACATCAAGATCACTAAATGAAAGAATGACAATGGTTGTTTACATTTAGCTTGGTAATGATACTTCAAAGACTTTTTCAATTATGCTGAGCTTTCTCAGAGGTCGCACAACATAATTTTAACAATTTGAACATCAGGCATGCTTATATAAAAGGCTTTTAAATTGTGTCAGGTATCGGTCAAATATAGGTTCTCATTTTTAAAAAAATACACCTTAGACAATGTCTTAAAAGCCAGTCCATATAATCTGACCAGATTTGCCTTTTAAATTTATATTATCAATATTTAACTGCCATCAATTATAGAGATTGTGCCTAAGAATAGAACATTTAGAAAACTTCAAGTGAAAAAATTAATTCTGGTATAAACCTTGGCATAATGATTTTGTTTCATGAAAATTGGATGAAGATATAAAAAATAGAGAAACGTTTAAAACATCTTCGTATCATTTCTTCAGTAGACATTTGGCTATTAGGCTGATGTCAACCTGATGAGCAAAGGCTCAGTTGGGTCTCATGTTATGTTATAGTATCAAGACACTAAAAAAGGTTGAGCATTGTGAATATTTTCATGATCATATAAGTAAACGCTAAATTAACCATTTTATATTTTAGGGACTTGCTGTCAACATTTCATACAGGACTGTCAAGTTTGCATATTAATACATGTATTAATAATTCATAATTAATAAATGTTCTTACACCATTTCAGGGTTCGAGTACGTCATTTGTGAAGTAAACGGAGGTTATGACAGGATAGTGAAATGTCCAGATGGACTTTACCAAGTGGACAACACAATAACTGCCTCAGAGGCTAAATGTTCCAGTGAAATAGAATGCAATCCTGATGGTAGTCAATGAAACTGATAGCTTTTGTCTCGGTCCATTCATTGTGTACCCTCCTTAGGGGGTGGGGGCCCTGATTGTTCGAGTAGTCTAAAGTGCTCGCCATTACAAATCACTGCCATGTCACCTCTGTCTGCATGGGTTTGAGTCTAAGATTCGGCTAATGTGAGGATGTGAGAAAGCTTGCCAGTAGCTTCTGTGGGTCGGTAGTTCTTAACGGGGTTTTCCCAGGTTCTTCCTCTGGCATTAATACTGGCCACCATGTATAACCTATCAACAACCATTTTTAACGGCAACAAAACCCTGAATCCTTTTATGATATGAATATGAAATTTGATAAAAATTTTAGACCATTAATGTGCCATGTATTCTAGTAATTCTTCATTTCTAATATTTATATTGCGCTTGCTTATTTGTAGGAGTGAAACACATTGATATATCATTGCATCAATTCTTTTGCCATACCAATAAACGTAGCAATAGAAGAGGCCAAGAATCAATGGAAAATGATCCTGTGTGCCAATTACTTTAAATTTTAAGCAGTCCTTTTGCCTTTCTATTCTATAAATTTATAATTCATATTAGATTGCTGTTGAAGGCAGAAACATTAATTTTTTGGTTTGATATTGATTCAGTTACATATAATATATAGTATGGCCAATGTAATTAACTGAAGGACTATAAAAATGTGGGTTCATGTGATGGATTACTATTACTATGTTGTTTGATTGATAAGGTTTTTAATTTGGTAAATGAATTTTTATTTTAAATGCTTAACGTTTAAAGAACAGAAAACAAAAAAGCATAGTCATTGGTGTATATTGTATCAACATATTTTAAAGTTTATTGTATCCATTATGGTAAAAGATCCAGCTAAGATCACTGACAAGGAATATGGGTTTACACAGATTTGTACGTGTGAAATAGTAATGTCACAGGAATTTACATTCTTATAGTCCTTCAGTTAAGTACATAGGCCATGTTATATATTTTATTTGGGTAAATCAGTGTCATACGGACATAAGCAAGAATGCTTTGTAAATCTGTTCCAACTGTACTGGCATGAACTGGATGTCAAAATTTCATTGCTGGCTGCCAATACTGAACATGTTCCACAGTCTTTTAATCTTTAATCATACAGTGCGTTCTTGGATTCTTTTGTCCACTGTGAGTATGCTATTTATTTCATTAAAGAAACTTGGCCATTAGTAATGCCATTTTTGGCATTACTTTGCTATCATTATGCCTACAGAAACTAAATGGCAGTCAGCACAGTTTTAAAATATGCAGTGGTGGTCCCTGTACATGTATTTACTTTGATATGGAAAAAGGCATCAAAACAAGTATAGCAATTATACTCCAGGCCAGTGTTAGTTATAGCAATTCGACTCCAGGCCAGTATTAGATAAATCAATTAGACTCCAGGCCAGTGTTAGATAAATCAATTAGACTCCAGGCCAGTGTTAATTAAAGCAATTAGACTCCAGGCCAGTGTTAATTAAAGCAATTAGACTCCAGGTCAGTGTTAATTAAAGCAGTTAGACTAATGGCCAGTGTTAATTAAAGCAGTTAGACTCCAGGTCAGTGTTAGTTAGGAGTCTAGGACATCACCCCCCCGGACATTCACCCCCCCGATTTCCCCCCACCCCGACATATCCCCCCGGACATCTCCCCCCTGGACTTCTCCCCCCATCAAATAGGACTTTTCCCCCCAGTCATTTCCCCCCATTATCTTTATACTAGTTTATTTATATATAGTAACATTAAGCTTTGATGTATACTCGCACCTCGCATCACCGTTAGTGCATAGGTATGACTGTTGTCACCTGAAATAAATGCATTATTAAATGTAAAATATCTACTTTCCTGAGCTCTCTCTCTCTCTCTCTCTCTCTCTCACTCTCTCTCTCTCTCTCTCTCTCTCTCTCTCTCTCACACATACAATCATGCTTTTACTCACTGTAGAACATGAGGTTTCTTTGAAGTATGAAGAGACTTCAGTTTAACCTTTATTTATTGTGCATATTTGGTATATTTAAGATAAACAACAGAAGGATTAGCCATCGTTCAATTAATTGTAGTTGTTTCAGTACAGTACTCAGACCAGATTTCAACATAAGCGGATTATGATGTAACAATGCACTGTAAAGATGGGTTTGTCTTACTTATTCTGTATCTATATAAACTCCAAACAATTTAAACCAATACATTTTTTGAAAAACCCATGAGATGGAGTTGGAAACTGTTGCGAGTATTCGAGGAAAAAGTAAAGTTGTGTTAAATGGTTTTGTTTATGTTAAACAAAACAGCTTAGCAAACAATGTTATAAGTTATGAGTGTGAGCGTCGTCGAGGTACAGGAAAAAATACAAGTGAATGTAGGGCAAAAGTTAAATTAAATGAAGATCTGTCAGTAGTTAGTTACCTGCATGAGCACACTCATACTGCTGATTCAGTTCATTGTGAGGTTTTGACTGTCCGGGCAAGTATCAAACGAAAAGCAGAGGAAACTGAAGAAACACCGCAAGAAATTCTGGGTCAAGAATTGCAGCAACTAAGCCAGCAAGCTGCTGTTCAGATGGTGCCAATTCAACATCTACGGAGAAACATCAGAAGAGTTAAACAGAAGAAAAATGCAGTTCACCCTCTTCCAGTCGACCGCACATTTGAAATTCCAGAATACAAGAGTTTGGCTGATGGAGAAAATGTTCTACTCTACAACAGCGGATGTGATGACCGCAACCGAATCTTGATTTTTGGAACAGAACGCACACTAAATTTGATTAAAGATTCACAGCATTGGTTCATGGAGGGAACTTTCAAGGTGGTACCTGAACTGTTTTTTCAATTATATACAGTACAAGTTCTTGTAACTGGATCAATTGTTCTGTGCTTGTATGTTCTCCTACCAAACAAAACACAGGCTACTTACTGTCGTTCATTTGAAGCAATTACAGTGCTGCAGCCTCAAGTTCATCCAACAACAATTACGACGGATTTCGAAAAGGCTGCAATTAATGCAGCCACCGAGTGTTTTGTAAACGTTGAAATACATGGCTGCTTCTTCCATCTTGCACAAAATATATTCAGAAAAGTTCAATATGTTGGACTGCAAGATCGATAGCAGAATGATGAAGATTTTGCCATGTCAATTCGGATGATTGCTGCGTTAGCATTCGTTCCAAGCGAAAAGGCAATCGAATCTTTCGAAACACTTCAGGAATCGTTTTCAGAGGAGTTTGGCACTGTCATGTATTATTTTGAGGACAACTACATTGGTCGTCTCCGTCGTAATCGCCGTGTAGTAGCGGTGTTCGTTAAAAGCATTTGGAGTGTGCATTCACTTGTTGCCAACAGTTTGCACAGGACAAACAATGCTGTGGAAGGTTGGCATAGAAAGATGCAGTCTGCAGTTTCCTGTCATCATCCAAATATCTGGAGCTTCCTTCCGATTCTTAAACGTGAACAGAGCTTAAATAATGTCAACCTAAATCAGATCTTCAGTGGACATTTGCCTGAAGAACCAAAAATAAGTACAAAGACTGTTCTTCGAGAATTGCAAACATAGTCGCCGACTTCGACAATCGTGACACCATAGAATACTTAAAAGCGATTGTTACAACATTAACTTTTAAACAATACATTTTTTTAATATGTGAAAATGTTAACTTTCTTAAACACTTACTACTTACCGCGTGTGCCGTGCTGTGCTGTGCGTGTGTGTGAATTTTCGAGGTAAAGAGATATCTTGAGATATCTGCTTTGTTGATATAAGTTCACTATTTTGAATGAATGAAATGTCAGTTCACTGTTTTGAGTGAGTAAATATCAATTCACCATTTTGAGTGAAAACATCATTTGTTTTGCTATAGTGAAAATCGTATTTTCATTTTGTGATATACCATGAATCGTTCTTTTTTTTTGTCCTGGTACCGTATATGACAATGTGTTTGCATTTGTATTTGTTGCATTAGTAGGATCGTGCTAAATATGTTAATTCGTCCAATATTTGGACCCATACACGCACGTATCAGTCAGACTTATTTTCTTATTTTCATATATCATTAAAAATTGTATTTGCATTACCATCAATAGTGTTTTGTTGTTAATCCGGAAATCCCAAACTCGGTTTTCTTGTTACAAATCTTGTTACCTTTATCTCAAATAACTTTTTTCTTTTAATATAACTTAATATACGTTTTTATAATTAAATATGAATTATGTTTTAAGATAATGGGGGGAGGAAATGACTGGGGGCGAAAAGTCATATTTGATGGGGGGGGAGTCCAGGGGGATATGTCCGGGTGGATATGTCGGGCGGGGGAAGTCCGGGGGAAATGTCCAGGGGGGAGATGTCCTGATACCGTTAGTTATTAATTCCTACTTTGCTATCATCACTCTTAAGGCAACTGAAATGGCAGTCAGCACAGTTTAAAAAAATGACGATCTCTGTATTTACTTTGATATGGAAAAAGGTATCAAAAACAAGTATAGAACTGTAACCGCAGTTCGACTCCATGTCAGTGTTAGTTAATGCAATTAGACTTTAAGGCAGTTTTAGTTAACACAGTTAGACTTCAAGCAGACCAATTGTGTAAATTACAGCAAATAGATTCCAAGTCGTACAACTGTGTCAGTTAATGCAATTAGACTCCAAGCAGAACAGCAGTGTCAGTTAAAGCAATTAGACTACAAGCAGAACAACTGTGTCAGTTGATGCAGTTAGACTCCAAGCAGTACAACTGTGTCAGTTAATGCATATAGACTCCAAGCAGTACAACTCTGTTAATTAATGCAATTAGACTCCAAGGAGTTCAACAGTGTCAGTTAATGCATTTAAACTCCAAGAAGTGAAGCAGGTCAGTTAAATCAATTAGACTCTAAGCAGTACAACTATGTCAGTTAATGCAACTAGACTTCAAGCAGTGTCAATGAGTTATATATAAGTCCATGCCTTATTAAATCTTGCTTTGTCATTGATTAGATACAAGTTCAAGCCTTCTTAAACCTTTCTTTGTCAAAGTTTAGATACAAGTCCATGCCTTATTAAATCTTGCTTTGTCAGTGATTAGTTACAAGTCCATGCCTTCTTAAAACTTGCTTTGTCAGTGATTAGATACAAGTCCATGGCTTATTAAACCTTACTTTATCAAAGATTAGATACAAGTCTATGCCTTACTAAACTTCGCTTTGTCAGTGCCTTAGATACAAGTCCATGCCTTATTAAACTTTGCTTTATCATATATTAGATACAAGTCCATGCATTATTAAACTTTGCTTTATCAAAGATTAGATACATGTGTATGCATTATTAAACCTCGCTTTTTCAAAGATTAGATACAAGTCCATGCCATATTAAACGTTACTTACTCAAGAATTAAATACAAGTCCATGCCTTATTAAACATTGCTTTATCAAAGATTAGATACAAGTCTATGCCTTATTAGACCTTGCTTTGTCATTGCATTGGATACAAGTCTATGCCATATTAAACGTTATTTACTCAAGGATTAAATACAAGTCCATGCCTTATTAAACCTTGCTTTGTCAGTGATTAGATACAAGTCTATGTCTTATTAAACCTTGCTTTGTCAGTGCATTGGATACAAGTCCATGCCTTATTAAACCTTGCTTTATCAAAGTTTAGATACAACTCCATGCCTTATTAAAACTTGCTTTGTAAGTGACTAGATACAAGTCCATGCCTTCTTAAAATTTCCTTTGTCAGTGATTAGATACAAGTCCATGCCTTATTAAACCTTGTTTTATCAAAGATTAGATACAAGTCCATGCCTTATTAAAGCGTGCTTTGTCAAAGATTAGATACAAGTCCATGCCTTATTCAATCTTGCTTTGTAAGTGACTAGATACAAGTCCATGCCTTCTTAAAATTTCCTTTGTCAGTGATTAGATACAAGTCCATGCCTTATTAAACCTTGTTTTATCAAAGATTAGATACAAGTAAATACCTTATTAAACCTTGCTTTGTCAATGATTAGATACAAGTCTATGCCTTATTAAACATTGATCTGTCAGTGCATTAGATACAGGTCTAAGCATTATTAGACCTTGCTTTGTCAATGATTAGATAGAAGTCTATGCCTTATTAAACCGTGCTTTATCAAAGATTAGATACAAGTCCATGCCTTATTAAATCTTGCTTTCTCAGTGCATTGGATACAAGTCCATCCATATTAAATCTTGCTTTGTCAATTTATTAGATACAAGTCTATGCCTTATTAAACCGTGCTTTGTCAAAGATTAGATACAAGTCTATGCCTTTATATACCATGCTTTTTCAAAGATTAGATACAAGTCTATGCCTTATTAAACCTTGCTTTATCAAAGATTAGATACAAGTCCATGCCTTATTCAACCTTGCTTTATCAAAGATTACATACAAGTCTATGCATTATTAAACCTTACTTTGTCAAAGATTAGATACAAGTCCATGCCTCATTGCACCTTGCTTTGTCAATGATTAGATACAAATTCATGCCTTATTAGACCTTTCTTTATCAAAGAGTAGACACAAGTCCATGCCTTATTAAATCATGCTTTGTCAATGCATTAGATTAAAGTCCATGCCTTATTAAACCTTGCTTTTTCAATTCTTATATACAAGTCCATGCCTCATTGCACCTTGCTTTGTCAATGATTAGATACAAATCCATGACCTGTTCACCCTTGCATTTTCATTTCATTGGATACAAATATATGCCTTATTAAACCTTAATTTGTCAAAGATTAGATACAAGTCCCTGCCTTATTAAACTTTGTTTTATCAGTTATTAGATACAAGTCCATGCCTTATTAAACCGTTATTTGTCAAATATTAGATACAAGTCCATGACTTATTAAATCTTGCTTTGTCAATGCATTTGATACAAGTCTATGCCTTATTAAACCTCACTTTTTTGAAAAATTAGATACAAGTCTATGCCTTATTAAACCTTACTTTGTCAAAAATTAGATGCAAGTCTATGCCTTATTAAACCTTACTTTGTTAAAGATTAGATACAAATCTATGTCTTATTATACCTCGCCTTTCAAAGATTAGATACAAATCCATGCCTTATTAAGCCTTACTTTGACAAAGATTATATACAAGTCTATGCCTTATTAAACCTTGCTTTGTCAGTGTATTGGATACAAGTCCATGCCTTATTAAACCGTGAGATGTCAAAAGATTAGATACAAGTCCATGTCTTATTGAATATTGCTTTGTCAATGCATTAGATACAAGTCTATGTCTTATTAAACCTTGCTTTTTCAAACATTAGATACAGGTATATTCCTTATTATACCTTGCTTTTTCAAAGATTAGATATTTGTCTATGCCTTATTAAACATTGCTTTATCAAAGATTAGACACAAGTCTATGCCTTATTAAACCTTGCTTTGTCAAAGATTACATACTAGTCTATTCTTTGTTAAACCTTGCTTTGTCAGTGCATTGGATACAAGTCCATGCCTTATTTTAGAGGGATTTATCAATGATTAGATACAAATCCATGACCTATTCACCCTTGCATTTTCATTTCATTGGACACAAATATATGCCTTATTAAACCTTAATTTGTCAAAAATTAGATACAAGTCCACGCCTTATTAAACCTTGCTTTATCAGTTATTGGATGCAAGTCCATGCCTTATTAAACCGTGATTTGTCAAAGATTAGTCACAAATCATGACTTATTCAATCTTGCTTTGTCAATGCATTAGATACAAGTCTATGCCTTATTAAACCTTGCTTTTTCAAACAAAAGATACAAGTCTATGTCTTATTATACCTCGCTTTTTCAAAGATTAGACACAAATCCATGCCTTATTAAACCTTACTTTGTCAAAGATTATATACAAGTCCATGACTTATTAAACCTTGCTTCATCAAAGATTAGATACAAGTCTATGCCTTATTAAAGCTTGCTTTGTCAGTGCATTGGATACAAGTCCATGCCTTATTAAACCGTGATTTGTCAAAGATTAGATACAAGTCCATGCCTTATTAAATATTGCTTTTTCAAACATTAGATACAAGTATATGCCTTATTATACCTCGCCTTTTCAAAAATTAGATACAAGTATATGCCTTATTAAACCTTACTTTGTAAAATATTAGAAACAAATCCATGCCTTATTAAACCTTACTTTGTCAAAGATAAGATACAGGTCTATGCCTTATTAATCGTTGCTTTATCAAAGAATAGATACAAGTCCATGCTTTATTGCATCTTGCTTTGTCAATGATTAGATACAAGTTCATGCCTTATTAAACCTTGCTTTATCAAAGAGTAGACACAAGTCCATGCCATATTAAATCTTGCTTTGTCAATGCATTAGATTCAAGTCCATGCCTTAGTAAACCTTGCTTTGTCAATGATTATATACAAGTCCATTCCTCATTGCACCTTGCTTTGTCAATGATTAGATACAAATCCATGACTTATTCACCCTTGCTTTGTCATTTCATTGGATGCAAATATATGCCTTATTAAACCTTAATTTTCAAAGATTAGATACAAGTCCATTCCTTATTAAACCTTGCTTTGTAAGTTATTAGATACAAGTCCATGCCTTATTAAACCTTGCTTTGTCAGTTATTAGATAAAAGTCCATGCCTTATTAAACCGTGCTTTGTCAAAGATTAGATACAGGTTCATACCTTATTAAATCTTGCTTTGTCAATGCATTAGATACAAGTCCATGCCTTATTGAACCTTGCTTTTTCAAAGATTAGATACAAGTCTGTGCCTTATTAAACCTCGCTTTTTCAAAAATTAGATAAAAGTTTATGCCTTATTAAACCTTACTTTGCCAAAGATTAGATACAAGTCTATGCCTTATTATACCTCGCTTTTTCAAAGATTAGTTACATGTCTATGCCTTATTAAATCTTTATTTGTCAGTGCATTGGATACAAGTCCATACCATATTAAATCTTGGTTTGTCAATTTATTAGATACTAGTCTATGCCTTATTAAACCGTGCTTTGTCAAAGATTAGATACAAGTCCATGCCTTATTAAACCTTGCTTTATCAAAGATTAGATACAAGTCAATGCCTTATTCAACCTTGCTTTATCAAAGATTATATAAAAGTCTATGCCTTATTAAACATTACTTTGTCAAAGATTAGATACTAGTCCATGCCTTATTAAACCTTGCTTGATCAAAGAGTAGACACAAGTCCATGCCTTATTAAATCTTGCTTTGTAAATGATTAGATACAAATCCATGCCTTATTAAACCTTGCTTTATCAAAGAGTAGACACAAGTCCATGCCTTATTAAATCTTGCTTTGTAAATGCATTAGATACAAGTCCATGCCTTATTAAATCTTGCTTTGTCAATGCATTAGATTCAAGTCCATGCCTAAGTAAACCTTGCTTTGTCAATGCTTATATACGAGTTTATGCCTCATTACACCTTGCTATGTCTATAATTAGATACAAATCCATGACCTATTCACCCTTGCATTTTCATTTCATTGGATACAAATATATGCCATATTAAACCTTAATTTGTCAAAAATTAGATACAAGTCCATGCCTTATTAAACCTTGCTTTATCAGTTATTAGATACAAGACTATGCCTTATTAAACCTTGCTTTTTCAAACATTAAATACAAGTCTATGCCTTATTATACCTCACTTTTTTCAAAAATTAGGTACATGTCTATGCCTTACTAAACCTTACTTTGTCAAAAATTAGATACAAGTCTATGCCTTATTAAACCTTACTTTGTCAAAGATTAGATACAAGTCTATGTCTTATTATACCTCGCTTTTTCAAAGATTAGATACAAATCTATGATTTATTAAACCTTACTTTGTCAAAGATTAGATACAAGTCTATGCCTTATTAAAGCTTGCTTTGTCAGTGCATTGGATACAAGTCCATGCCTTATTAAGCCGTGATTTGTCAAAGATTAGATACATGTCCATGCCTTATTAAATATTGCTTTGTCAAAGCATTAGATACAAGTCTATGTCTTATTAAACCTTGCTATATCACACATTAGATACAAATCCATGCCTTATTAAACCTTACTTTGTCAAAGACTATATACAAGTCCATGACTTATTAAACCTTGCTTTATCAAAGATTAGATATTTGTGTATGCCTTATTAAACATTGCTTTATCAAAGATTAGATACAAGTCTATGCCTTATTAAACCTTGCTTTGTCAGTGCATTGGACACAAGTCCATGCCTTATTAAAACTTGCTTTGTCAAAGATTAGATATAAGTCCATGCCTTATTAACTCTTGCTTTTTCAAACATTAGATACAAGTCTATGCCTTATAATACCTCGCTTTTTCAAAAATTAGATACAAGTCTATGCCTTATTAAACCTTACTCTGTAAAAGATTAGATACAAGTCTTTGCCTTATTAAACCTTACTTTGTCAAATATTAGATACAAGGACATGCCTCATTGTACTTTGCTTTGTCAATGGTTAGATACAAATCCATTCCTTATTAAACCTTACTTTGTCAAATATTAGATACAAGTCCATGCCTTATTGAACCGTGATTTGTCAAAGATTAGATACAAGTCCATGCCTTATTAAATCTTCCTTTGTCAATGCATTAGATACAAGTCTATTCCTTCTTAAACCTTGCTTTTTTAAACATTATATACAAGTCTATGCCTTAATATACCTCTCTTTTTCAAAAATTAGATACAAGTCTGTGCCTTATTAAACCTTACTTTGTCAAAGATTAGATACAAGTCTATGTCTTATTATACCTCGCTCTTTCAAAGATTAGATACAATTATATACCTTATTAAACCCTACTTTGTCAAAGATTAGATGCAAGTCCATGCCTTATTAAACCTTACTTTGTCCAAGATTAGATACAAGTCTATGCCTTATTGATCCTTGCTTTATCAAAGAATAGATACAAGTCTTTGCCTTATTAAACCTTACTTTGTCAAATATTAGATACAAGGACATGCATCATTGTACTTTGCTTGATCAATGGTTAGATACAAATCCATTCCTTATTAAACCTTACTTTGTCAAAGATTAGATACAGTCCATGCCTTATTAAACCTTGCTTTATCAAAGATTAGATATAAGTCTATGCCTTATTAAACCTTGCTTTGTCAGTGCATTGGATACAAGTCCATGCCTTATTGAACCGTGATTTGTCAAAGATTAGAAACAAGTCCCTGCCTTATTAAATCTTGCTTTGTCAATGCATTAGATACAAGTCTATTCCTTCTTAAACCTTGCTTTTTCAAACATTATATACAAGTCTATGCCTTATTATACCTCTCTTTTTCAAAAATTAGATACAAGTCTGTGCCTTATTAAACCTTACTTTGTCAAAGATTAGATACAAGTCTATGTCTTATTATACCTCGCTCTTTCAAAGATTAGATACAATTATATACCTTATTAAACCTTACTTTGTCAAAGATTAGATGCAAGTCCTTGACTTATTAAACCTTACTTTGTCCAAGATTAGATACAAGTCTATGCCTTAATAATCCTTGCTTTATCAAAGAATAGATACAAGTCTATGCCTTATTAAACATTGCTTTGTCAGTGCATTGGATGCAAGTCCATGGCTTATTAAATCTTGCTTTGTCAATGCATTATATACAAGTCCATGCCTTCTTAAACTTTGCTTTTTCAGAGATTACATACAAGTATATGCCTTATTATACCTCGCTTTTTCAAAGATTAGATAAAAGTCTTTGCCTTATTAAACCTTGCTTTGTCAAAGATTCGATACAAGTCCATGCCTCATTGCACCTTGCTTTGTCAATGATTAGATACAAATCCATGCCTTATTAAACCTTGTTTTATCACAGAGTAGATACAAGTCCATGCCTTATAAATCTTGCTCTGTCAATGCATTAGATTCAAGTCCATGCCTTAGTAAACCTTGCTTTGTCAATGATTATATACAAGTCTATTCCTCATTGCACCTTGCTTTGTCAATGATTAGATACAAATCCATGACTTATTCACCCTTGCTTTGTCATTTCATTGGATACAAATATATGCCTTATTAAACCTTAATTTTCAAAGATTAGATACAAGTCCATTCCTTATTAAACCGTGCTTTGTCAAAGATTAGATACAAGTCCATGCCTTATTAAACCTTGCTTTGTAAGTTATTAGATACAAGTCCATTCCTTATTAAACCGTGCTTTGTCAAAGATTAGTTACAAGTCCATGCCTTTTTAAACCTTGCTTTGTCAGTTATTAGATACAAGTCCATGCCTTATTAAACCGTGCTTTGCAAAGATTAGATACAAGTTCATACCTTATTAAATCTTGCTTTGTCAATGCATTAGATACAATTCCATGCCTTATTGAACCTTGCTTTTTCAAAGATTAGGTACAGGTCTATTCCTTATTATACCTCGCTTTTTCAAAAATTAGATCAAAGTCTATGCCTTATTAAAACTTACTTTGTCAAAGATTAGATACAAGTCTACGCCTTATTATACCTCGCTTTTTCAAAGATTAGATACATGTCTATGCCTTATTAAATCTTTCTTTGTCAGTGCATTGGATACAAGTACATACCATATTAAATCTTGCTTTGTGAATTTATTAGATACAAGTCTATGCCTTATTAAACCATGCTTTGTCAAAGATTAGATGCAAGTCCAAACCATATTAAATCTTGCTTTGTCAATTTATTTGATACTAGTCTATGCCTAATCAAACCTTGCAATTTCAAAGATTATATACTAGTCTATGCCTTATTAAACCTTACAATTTCAAAGATTAGATACAAGTCTATGCCTTGATATACCTCGCTTTTTCAAAGATTAGATACAAGTCTATGCCTTATTAAACCTTGCTTTATCAAAGATTAGATACAAGTCTATGCCTTATTAAACCTTACTTTGTCAAAGATTAGATACAAGTCCATGCCTCATTGCAAATTGCTTTGTCAATGATTAGATACAAATCCATGCCTTATTAAACCTTGCTTTATCAAAGAGTAGACACAAGTCCATGCCTTATTAAATCTGGCTTTGTCAATGCATTAGATTCAAGTCCATGCCTAAGTAAACCTTGCTTTGTTAATGCTTATATACAAGTCCATGCCTCATTGCACCTTGCTTTGTCAATAATTAGATACAAATCCATGACCTATTCACCCTTGCATTTTCATTTCATTGGATACAAATATATGCCTTATTAAACCTTAATTTGTCAAAGATTAGATACAAGTCCATGCCTTATTAAACCTTGCTTTATCAGTTATTAGATACAAGTCCATGCCTTATTAAACCGTGATTTGTCAAAGATTAGTCACAAATTATGACTTATTCAATCTTGCTTTGTCAATGCATTAGATACAAGTCTATGCCTTATTAAATCTTGCTTTTTCAAACATTAGATACAAGTCTATGCCTTATTATACCTCACTTTTTTCAAATTTTAGATACATGTCTATGCCTTATTAAACCTTACTTTGTCAAAAATTAGATACAAGTCTATGTCTCATTATACCTCGCTTTTTCAAAGATTAGATACAAATCCATGCCTTATTAAACCTTACTTTGTCAAAGATTATATACAAGTCCATGCCTTATTAAACCTTGCTTTATCAAAGATTAGATACAAGTCTATGCCTTATTAAACCTTGCTTTGTCAGTGCATTGGATACAAGTCCATGCCTTATTGAACCGTGATTTGTCAAAGATTAGATACAAGTCCATGCCATATTAAATCTTGCTTTGTCAATGCATTAGATACAAGTCTATTCCTTCTTAAACCTTGCTTTTTCAAACATTATATACAAGTCTATGCCTTATTATACCTCTCTTTTTCAAAAATTAGATACAAGTCTGTGCCTTATTAAACCTTACTTTGTCAAAGATTAGATACAAGTCTATGTCTTATTATACCTCACTCTTTCAAAGATTAGATACAATTCTATACCTTATTAAACCCTACTTTGTCAAAGATTATATGCAAGTCCATGCCTTATTAAACCTTACTTTGTCCAAGATTAGATACAAGTCTATGCCTTATTAATCCTTGCTTTATCAAAGAATAGATACAAGTCTTTGCCTTATTAAACCTTACTTTGTCAAATATTAGATACAAGGACATGCCTCATTGTACTTTGCTTGATCAATGGTTAGATCCAAATCCATTCCTTATTAAACCTTACTTTGTCAAAGATTAGATTCAGTCCATGCCTTATTAAACCTTGCTTTATCAAAGATTAGATACAAGTCTATGTCTTATTAAACCTTGCTTTGTCAGTGCATTGGATCCAAGTCCATGCCTTATTGAACCGTGATTTGTCAAAGATTAGATACAAGTCCCCGCCTTATTAAATCTTGCTTTGTCAATGCATTAGATACAAGTCTATTCCTTCTTAAACCTTGCTTTTTCAAACATTATATACAAGTCTATGCCTTATTATACCTCTCTTTTTCAAAGATTAGATACAAGTCTATGCCTTATTAAACCTCGCTTTTTCAAAAATTAGATACAAGTCTGTGCCTTATTAAACCTTACTTTGTCAAAGATTAGATACAAGTCTATGTCTTATTATACCTCGCTCTTTCAAAGATTAGATACAATTCTATACCTTATTAAACCCTACTTTGTCAAAGATTAGATGCAAGTCCATGCCTTATTAAGCCTTACTTTGTCCAAGATTAGATACAAGTCTATGCCTTATTAATCCTTGCTTTATCAAAGAATAGATACAAGTCTTTGCCTTATTAAACCTTACTTTGTCAAATAATAGATACAAGGACATGCCTCATTGTACTTTGCTTGATCAATGGTTAGATACAAATCCATTCCTTATTAAACCTTACTTTGTCAAAGATTAGATACAGTCCATGCCTTATTAAACCTTGCTTTATCAAAGATTAGATACAAGTCTATGCCTTATTAAACCTTGCTTTGTCAGTGCATTGGATCCAAGTCCATGCCTTATTGAACCGTGATTTGTCAAAGATTAGATACAAGTCCCTGCCTTATTAAATCTTGTTTTGTCAATGCATTATATACAAGTCTATTCCTTCTTAAACCTTGCTTTTTCAAACATTATATACAAGTCTATGCCTTATTATACCTCACTTTTTCAAAAATTAGATACAAGTCTGTGCCTTATTAAACCTTACTTTGTCAAAGATTAGATACAAATCTATGTCTTATTATACCTCGCTCTTTCAAACATTAGATACAAGTCTTTTCCTTATTATACCTTGCTTTTTCAAAGATTAGATACAAGTCTATGCCTTATTATACCTCACTTTTTTCAAAGATTAGATACATGTATATGCCTTATTTAACCTTACTTTGTCAAAGATTAGATACAAGTCTATGTCTTATTGTACCTCGCTTTTTCAAAGATTAGACACAAATCCATGCCTTATTAAACCTTTCTTTGTCAAAGATTAGATACAAGTCCATGCCTTATTAAAGCTTGCTTTGTCAGTTATTAGATACAAGTCCATGCGTTATTAAACCTTGCTTTGTCAGTGCATTGGATACAAGTCCATTGCTTTCTAAACCTTGCTTTGTCAAAGATTAGATACAAGTACATGCCTTTCTAAACCTTACTTTGTCAAAGATTAGATACAAGTCCATGTCTTATTAAACCTTACTTTGTCAAAGATTAGATACAAGTCCATGCCTTTTTAAACCTTGCTTTGTCAGTTAGTAGATACAAGTCCATGTGTTATTAAACCTTGCTTTGCCAGTGCATTGGATACAAGTCCATGCCTTTCTAAACCTTGCTTTGTCAAAGATTAGATACAAGTACATCCCTTATTAAACCTTGCTTTGTCATGGATTAGATACAATTCCATGTCTTATTAAACCTTGCTTTGTCATAGATTAAATACAATTCTATACCTCATTAAACCTAGATTTATCAGTGCATTAGATGCAAATCCATGCCTTTTTAAACCTTGCATTGTCAATACGTTAGATATAGGACTGTCGTAGTCTTTCGTAATATCCTAACAGTTAATCCTAATGGCTTTCATAGCAGTTTGATAATATTTTGTACGTGACTTGTGATGATTTTGTTTCTTCTACTTCATCTTGCAAGAAAAAAATGTCACATTTTAGTCAACTCTTACATAACCAATGCCATGTAAAACACAAGCTTACTAATGAGTGTTTCTTATTGAAATTGTTCTGACTTATTAGGTTTATTCATATAAAGTTTTTGTTCAGACAAAAGGTTTTTATTGTTTTCCAGAAAACTTGATGTTTTCAGACTGTGATGCACAGGGGCACTGTATCTTCTCCTGTATTTATAACTATGATAAGGGATATTGTGAACCAAACTTTTATGACTGCCAATCATTACCTTCAGACTGCCCTCGGAAATGGGTACAACAGGACTGCACTTGTAAATGGTAAGGATAGGTTAATGTGTCTTAAGACAAGACTGTAGTATATTATGTATTCCAGTATTCAAGTATTGTTGGTTTTGGGAATGGCGTTACAAATGTATGTATTTATACATATTAGACTGGTAGCCTGAAAAGTATGTTAAAATCGATTAGTTATGTGATGGGCCAGACTAAATAATGTTCAGTTAGACTGGTTTGGTACCAACACAGACACTTCCTTTTTATGTATGAACTTATATTCTTGTTTATTTTATTTTTAAATGTAAATTCCATTCAGGTAACCGTTTTAGCTACTTTGGTTGCATGTATGCATCCGCTATCAATAATTCTGCAACTGTACTGCCTCTTACATGCCCTGTAAATTAGATGTGTTTGTTCCACACAGCCACGTACATGCCCTGTACATGCATTTCCCCTTATTTGCACTGAAGATAGACTTGTTTGGTTTACACTTCCACTTGTATACCCTGTGGATAACACAGGTTTACTCCACTTATATGTCCACACACACCCCTGCCTCATTTAATGTCACATCATCAAGGAAATATGTAACTGACTTTTCTCCATATATGCTAGAGGTCACAGTTAGTCATATAGTATGCTATAAGTCACAGTTAGTCATATAATATGCTATAAGTCACAGTTAGTCATTTAGCATTCTATAAGTTACAGTTAGTCATTTAGTATGCTAGAGTCACAGTTAGTCATATAGTATGCTATAAGTCACAGTTAGTCATATAGTATGATATAAGCCACATTCATTTAGTATGTTTTAAGTCACAGTCAAATAGTATGCTATAAGTCACAGTCATAGTATGCTAAAAGTCACAGTTAGTCATATAGTATGCTAGTGGTCCCAGTTAGTCATATAGTATGCTAGAGGTCACAGTTAGTCATATAGTAAGCTATAAGTCACAGTTAGTCATATAGTATGCTATAAGTCACAGTTAGTCATACAGTATGATATAAGTCACAGTCATTTAGTATGATATAAATCACAGTCAAATAGTATACTATAAGTCACAGTCATAGTATGCTAAAAGTCACAGTTAGTCATATATAATGCTTTAAGTCACAGTCATATAGTATGCTAGTGGTCACAGTTAGTCATATAGTTTGCTAGAGGTCACAGTTAGTCATATAGTAAGCTATAAGTCACAGTTAGTCATATAGTATGCTATAAGTCACAGTCATATACATGTAGTATGCTAGAGGTCACAGTTAGTCATATAGTATGCTATAAGTCACAGTTAGTCATATAGTATGCTAGAGGTCACATAGTTAGGCATATAGTAAGTTATAAGTCACAGTTAGTCATATAGTATGCTATAAGTCACTGTCATATAGTATGCTAGAGGTCACAGTTAGTCATATAGTATGCTATAAGTCACAATTAGTCATATAGTAAGCTATAAGTCACAGTTAGTCATATAGTATGCTATAAGTCACAGTCATATAGTATGCTAGAGGTTACAGTTAGTCATATAGTATGCTAGAGGTTACAGTTAGTCATATAGTATGCTATAAGTCACATTCATATAGTATGCTAGAGATCACATTTAGTCATATAGTATACTATAAGTCACATTTAGTCATATAGTATGCTTGAAATCACAAGATGGATAAATGATGTGCCATTTGTTTGTATTATTTTTAATTAATTCAATCGAATAGGAAACCTACAGTACTTCAACCTTCAACACTTGGAAATGCCGCCAACAAGCCAGTACAGAAAATTATCACCACACCATCCACAGTAGATGGAGAATCAAGAACTACAGACAAAAAGGGCAGAACTTTAATTGGTGAGCTATTTTTTTTATTTATAATCAGTTGATACTGATTTTTTTAGAATTGAAACTGTTTTTCTCACGGATAAAATGTACACTTATTCTTTATAGCAGTCAGCCCACCTGAATTTAAGCCTAGACGTCACAAAGAAAGAGAAGGAAATGGGGAGAGGTGCTGGGTTGGGTTGGGTTGGAAAATAAGTTCACTTCAGATTTTCTCATCAGAGAGAGAGAATACACAGCTAGGTCTCATTAGTTTCTAGAAGGTCCATGACATCATAGCTTAGGGGTCAGAGTTCAGTCCTGAAATCCTTAGACAGTTTCAAGTATCAGACATAGGAAGAACAATTTCTTCATAGAATCTTTGTGTTGTTTAGGTGGTATCATAATTCTTAACAAGAAATGGTAGCAGACATTATATGAAAATATCAGTGTTGTTTAGGTGGTACCAGAATTCTTTACAAGAAATGATAGAAGATATTAGATGATAATCTGTTCTTTTTAGGTGGTACCTAAATTATCTCAGAATGATGGTTCTTTGCACTTCTTGATGAGAATCTTAGAGCTTTTATGGTAGTACCTAATTCCATCCAAGTAATATTTCCAGGCTTTTGCCCAGGTGGGTTCTTCATGGTCTATCTTGGAAATATTTTTCTTTGCACTATGAAGTTGGCCAAATTAAAAAATGTGTAGCCACTTTTCAGCATTAGGAGCCATTTTATGTCATAATCAGGGGCTTAAATATATGTGTACTATTATATTGGTCCTATTTTTATTCTACAAAAAACATGACATTAAAACAAGTTTAACATGTTTCTATTACATTTCAGAGCACAAGAATATTTATTAATACATAAATATAATAATACCATTACATACACATTATATTCAATGTATAGCATATGAAAAGTATATGGTTAAGTATGCCTGCACAGCAAGAAAAACAAGTATTTTATGAGCTTGAGTAGAAACTGCATTATCATTATTTTTTAGAAATTATCTTTTGCTTATTAGATGTCTGATTTGGTACCATTATTTATGAACACTGTACACATCTTTTGTAACTTCTACATCACTGAGTTAGACTTGCTTTTGCAATCTTCTGGTTAAATAGTTTACAAAATGTAAAGACTTAACCCTGGTTGTGCTGCATTGTTTATGCATGACCTTGTAATCCATGTTGATTTGTTTCTAATTTATTTAATTGATTATACATGACCTTGTAATCTATGTTGATTTGTTTCTAATTGTAATTGTTCCATCAATGCACAAGACAGACTTTTTGAGTCCAATCCATAACATGGCTTCCAAATTGAATATATATTGTTATTGGCATGAAATTGAACAAAATGATGCATGTACAGTTGTGCAGTTAGAATAATAATACCAAACATAGAAGTTAAATTTGTGCGTGTTCATTGGTCATTGAGTTTATGGGTTGTGGCACAGATTCTTGTTGTTAATTGTTTAGTGTTGTTCCTATTATCGTTTGTAATCAATCATCAATTGGTTGCACAACCATTAAGATAATCGATTGTGAACTCCATAATCGATTGTGTGTAAAGGGAGACTAATTTTTAGGTGTTTGTAAAGCACAAAGGTTAGTAAAACTCCCAGCCACTAATGTTGACCTGAAATTTATTAATTCCCTTCACAACTACAAATATAAAACCATATGATTCATAATTAGGACCATATAGTCATTATTACATGATGAAGTTGTTAAATTGTTGAATTATTAAATTTAAACACATTTTGTATATTTGTTTCAGTTAAATTGCAGCTTCTTTTGTAGTATTTATTAACAATGACAAACAAGAAACACATGTCCTCCTATACTTTAAATTATAGACACATCACATATGAATAAAAGAATTCCGGGGGATTGTAGCAGTATTTCAGTTACATATGACTGATCAGCCATTAAATGTTGCGTTCATTTAACAAAGTTATAGAACAAAGGAAACACACAATGTAATATTATTGTCAGGTTAAAGTATACATGTCATTACAAGAGATTACTCCTGTACATTTATAAACATATTGAACTCTTGATCACAGATATAACTGTTCATAAAAAATTAAAATTTGCTCATAGTAACCGATTATAATCGATGATCAGTTGATTATGATGAACCGATTATCGGTTATGAGTTTCTGAATATCAAACATATAAGTTAAATGTGTGCGTGCTTTGGGGTTGTGGCACCAATTCTTGTTGTTTAATGCTTTTTAAAATTCATGTGTTGTTACAGTAGTAAACATAACGTCCAATAAAATTTTTCTACTATATAAAGACAAGAAATGGTATGATGACAAATAACTAAATTATCTATTCTTTTTTCTAGGTGAAGAAGATGATAAGGCACTGCTAACCATCAACAATAATGGAACGGGGGATATAAAAGACCAGAAACAGAGGTAGTTGTTGTTGCATTAGTGTGGTGTAAAAATATGTATCACAAATTTAGTGTGAAAATTGCGTATTATGATAAATTAGTATAGCCTGGCTTATGAAACTATACTTTATGCTTTTACATAGCTGATTCTGATTTGGTAAATTGGTAAACGATACTTTATGCTTTCACATAGCTGATTCTGATTTGGTAAATTGGTAAACCATAATTTATGCTTTCACATAGCTGATTCTGATGTGGTAAAGTATCTTAGGGTAATATTCCTATTTGATATTGATATATAGCTGTTCACTGCTCTGCTTGTGATGACACAAATACATATAACAAAAATAGGATGGTGATTTACTTACAATGATAAACATCTTACTTTTGGCATGCAATAGAATAAATACTGTTTTTGATATAGTAGTGATGATATAATATATGCTATGAAGCAAATCATTTTTTTTATGGTTTAACACCATTTTTCAGCACAATATAGGCTATGGCGGCCAGTATTAATGGTGGAGGAAGAATCTGGAAAAACACCGGAAAGAACCACCTACCTACGAGAAGCTACTGGCAAGTTTTATCACATACCCACATTCGCTGAATCTAAGACTCGAACCCACACAGACAGAGGTGAAATGGCAGTGATCCATATTGGACAGCGCTTTAGACCACTCGGCCACTCGGAGCCCCCAAATCAATTTGTCTGTCCATGTAAATATATCAATATTGAAGTGTTAGCGTTGTAATCATGCAACATGGATACTGTTATTGTCTGGATAAATCATCACACTTTTGCCAATCCTGTGTGGTTTTCGCTGTTTAATATCTATTTATTTTGCTCCTGAGACCTGAAAATATATTTTTATATTTTTATATCTTTTAAACCTGTTGTAACTTTGCATTTCCAGGGGCCTTCAGCATCACGAAATCATAATCATTGTGTCTGCTGTGGTCATCTCTGCATTCATAATAGGTCTTGCAGTCAACAATTGCTGGAAGAAGAAAAGAAACAGAGAATACCAGTCTGTTGGTTAGTATTAGAATACCAGTCTGTTGGTTAGTATTAGAATACCAGTCTGTTGGTTAGTATTAGAATACCAGTCTGTTGGTTAGTATTAGAATACCAGTGTTGGTTAGTATTAGAATACCAGTCTATTTGGTTAGTATTAGAATACCAGTCTTTTGGTTAGTATTAACATGATGAAGCATTGGGCCTGCTGTATCTTTGCATAAGACAAACCGGACATAGCTTAAGTATAGCAGTTCCTTGGTATAAGTGTGTATTTTTCTGTCTACAAATTAGATTAACCCATGTTAAAGGTCTTTTTTCTTTAGTTTTCAAACAAAATGTTTTGGTCAAGAAAAGGGTCTCTTGACTGTGAGGCTAAATGTTTTCTGTGAACAATGTGTCCTTGCTCACAAAAAACAGTTTCTGCTGGATAAGGGGTTGACAGAATATGGCCAGCAGGCAAAATCTGGCACATGACCTGATTTTTATCCACTAATTTGCATAATAGAATTTGGCTTTCAAACGTATCTGGTCCACAACCTGGAGGGAGTTGCCCATGACTGTGCTAAAGAGAAATTTTAGCAAAGTTACCCTTTCAGATTTAAAACTTGTAAATAAATTTATCTTCTTAAGTAATAAATCTTTTTAGTAATAATTCTGAATTCATTGATCTTGGGATAAATGATAAAACTGACTCAGTGATCTTGGGATATATGAGAAAGATGACTCAGCGGTGGTGAGGAGGGGGAGAGTTGCTTCATTGTACAGTCCTACCCGTTTAAGTCAACATCCTCAGGCCCAAGGAAATATTGTCGACATTTGTGGATGTCGAGATAAGTGTTGGAGAGGGGTGGCCTGAAAATAAGATTAAAACAAATTGGCAGCAAAGGGTAACCCATCGGCAGTGAGTAGCATTTATACTTTGAGAAAACAATGGAAATTTTGAGTACATGTAGACAGAATCAGTGTAAAATACACTTGTATATTGACAAATTACATTTTGGTTACCTTGGTGTAGTAAAATCCACAATAAAATATTGCATTGATCACATCCTGATACGAAAAACATTACGATATTCAATGTCGGCATTAGCACATTATTGGATAGTTGTTATTTACATGCTTCATGTACATCTACTTCAATTTTTCTTAGATTTTGGTCAGTCTGTTCCCATCTTATTGAGGGTACCAAGGGGATGGGTATATTCACAGGGAAATGAAAAGCTGTCAACAGTACATGTATTCGCCACAAATATTTTTATATTCCATGTTATGACGAATATTAAAGAGACTGAACCAACCACTTGTTGCAGCGAAGTTCTCCACACTTAAGTTTTTTTAGCAACTGCTTCATTGAACCATTTTGTGGCTTCTTCCACATCTTCAAATATAGCAGTCTGTTGCTTCGTCCTTTGGGGAGCGCAGTTACCTACAACGTAATCTGTCTTTATAAACTCAGCAGCTTTCATCATTCCTGAACTGATGTTATTTTTAAGCAAACATATTTCACAGACCTCTTTGCGAGATGTTTAGCCCTCAACTTCCTTAACAGCCAGATATTTAGTTTCCAGAGACTGTAAATTTAATTTGCTTTTTACACTGCTCTTGGTAGCCATCGTAAATGTAAATAAACTTAAAAATGAAACTTTCACAGAACAATAAACTTCTTTTAATCACCAATCACTTTCAGATATCTAGGACATGCATAATCACGCGTATTTGGAAACATTTATATATATATAAATCTGGAATTCAGAAAATCACATATAGAGGAGGGCTTGCTAGTCCTGCTTCGACCACCTCTTGAGTGGGAAAATGTGTTGATTAACTGATCATTTTAGCTGTACTGATATTTACAATCAGAACATTCAGTGGCTGAAAGACCCCGCAGATGTACATGTTGTCATTGTTAAAGTATATTTGAAGAACATGACCCACAAGATAGGTGGCAAGATCAAAAACTCGACTAGCTGCAGAGTGGTGAGAAAATGTGCTGACATTTACAATCACTGATTTCAGAGATAGAAGGAACCATTGATGTACTTATGTACAAGTCTGAGTATATCAAATGAATAACTTTCTCCTTCATTATTGTTTTCATTACCAAGTCTAGCAAGTCTAGCTAAGTAGTACTTCTGACTTCAAAATAAAGACATGTTGAGAGTTAGACAAAATGCTGTTTGCAAAGTTTGACAAGAAGGGTTAAACGGCAAATTGATGAAGATTGTAATGAAATTCAACAGAGTGCTAGAAGTTGTTACAACTGACATTTCACGTGAACACTATGTACGATGCCCAAGTTAGTGCTTGGAATAAGACCTTTTCTTGACCTGACAATTCACTCTCTAATGGACAAACAAGAGTTACATGTCAGTTCTGTAAACAGGTTTGAAAATTAAACTCTATGGCAACCGTTGTTTCTACTCGTCTAGAAATATAGCCATTTCAGGTATGCCTAATACGCTTCTGGTAGGGGACTGCAACGTTTACTGGTGTGTGTGGTGTGTGTGCAGCTGGAGACGAGCAAAATTTAAAGTTGGATTATCAGATTTCACTTCTTTTAAGTTGCAGCGAGAGGCCAGCTTCATAGACCCAAACAAAAGCCTAGGGTGGTTGTCTTTTAATCCGACCGTGATATTAAAGCCTGGCGGCAATATCAACTAAACAAAGTTGAACAAAGTATCAGTCGGAACTGGCAGCTTGTCGATATAAATGATTAGAAAACAAAGGATTTATTCAAGCTGGGACCAAGGGCTTCTGTTGACATATATGTTTATATTTTATTTCAACGTTGACATAAGTATGACAATATGGTAGTAATAGTAGACCAAGGGACTGGGACTTTGATTTTCTGTTGACATAGGCGGCTTGTCGATATAAGTGATGTTCATATAAATGGGTAGGACTGTATCACAAGGACAGTAAACATAACATGCAAAAGATGTTTGCAGAGAATTTTGGCAAAAAGAATTAACCAATTTCTGCAGTAAGATATAATGTTACTTTAAAAAGGGCCTTATAGTTTGAAATCTTTACCTGACCTTTTCCATTTTTGGCTCCACCTGGCCATAAAGCTGCAAACATTGCACTTTGTCTATTGGAATTAGATATTTGAAATGTCTCAAAAAGCACTGGATCAATTTCAGCTTTCAAGTTTGTACGTGTGATGCTGATCTGTGATGAAAAATGGCAACCAGCAACGTTCCCTCTATGCGAATGGTAGGTGTGTGCGCAGTGCTCGCTGCATTACGGAGACGAGCAAAACTTAACGTTGGATGAGCAAAAATTGACAATTCAGCTGTGCGGGGATGCCTGAGCAGCTGCGCATGCAGCTTAGAGGGTATTGTTGGCCTCCAGTACTAAGAGTAAAAAGATCTTGAAACAACTTCTCACAGTTAACAGACCTTGATAGAAAGCATCCAGTTATGGATGGATTTAAATTTGTATAGATAATGTTGATCTGCACAAATATAAACAAGGCAACTAATAATATAAATTGAAATGGTTTAATGGTTTCTTTGAAAAGTGCTAAAACAGAATTGGACTAAATTTGATGGAGATGATTTTGACATTGAGGACTTTCAGTTTTGTAAAAATTATCTACTGCCATAATCATTAATGGTACACAAAATGAATAGAATATTGGCCTGATATGTGAATCATCCATTAATAGGACGCAACATGAACAAAATATTAGCCTGATATTTGAATCATCCATTAAGAGCACAAGGCCTGTACATAATATAGGCCTGATATGCGAATCATTCATTTGCAGCACAAGACCTGTACAAAAGTTTGGCATTATGTATACTGTTCATTTACAGAAGTTGAATCCTGATGCATGCACTAAATTAATTGATAGAAAACTGTTGCTAGGTACCAGTGTTTCAAACTTTTGACCAAAATCTTCATGATAACAACAGCGAACACTATCAGGTAAGACACTACCACATAGTGCACACTTTTTAAAAATTAATATGATCATATTGACAGGAGAGGGCTAACTATACTAAGACAAATGCCCTGACTGATGAAATAGGGCCTGATACAAGATTCTAAATGACACACAGCTCCTGATACAACTTGTATATTGATACATAGGCCATGATTAAAGATGTATCATGATGCATATGCCCTGATAAAAGAAGTATCATGATACACATGCCCTGAACTAAGATGTATCTTGATACATATGCCCTGATACAAGATGTGGTTCATAGGCCATGATACAAGATGTATTGTGATAGCATTCCATGTCCAGAATAGTGTATTTTGCTCAGAAAAGTATACCATGTCCAGAACAGTGTATTTTGCCCAGAAAAGTATGCCATGTCTAGAATGGTGTATTTTGCCCCATAAAAGTATACCATGTCCAGAATAGAGTATTTTTTCTAGAAAAGTATACCATGTCTAGAATTGTGTATTTTGCCTAGAAAAGTATACCATGTCTTGAATTGTGTATTTTGCCTAGAAAAGTATACCATGTCCAGAATAGTGTATTTTGCCCAGAAAAGTATACCATGTCCAGAATAGTGTATTTTTCCCAGAAAAGTATACCATTTCTAGAATAGTGTATTTTGCCTAGAAAAGTATACCATGTCTAGAATTGTGTATTTTGCCTAGAAAAGTATACCATGTCCAGACTAGTGTATTTTGCCCAGAAAAGTATACCATGTCTAGAATAGTGTATTTTGCCTAGAAAAGTATACCATGTCCAGAATAGTGTATTTTGCCCAGAAAATTATACCATGTCTATAACAGTGTATTTTGCCTAGAAAAGTATACCATGTCCAGAATAGTGTATTTTGCCCAGAAAAGTATACCATGTCTAGAATAGTGTATTGTGCCTAGAATAGTATGCCATGTCTAGAATAGTGTATTTTGCCCTGAGAAAAGTAAACCATGTCTAGAATAGTGTATTTTGCCCAGAAAAGTATACCATGTCTAGAATAGTGGATTTTGCCCAGAAAAGTATACCATGTCTAGAATAGTGTATTTTGCCTAGAAAAGTATACCATGTCTAGAATAGTTTATTTTGCCCAGAAAAGTATACCATGTCTAGAATAGTGTATTTTGTCCCAAAATAGTGTATTTTGCGCAGAAAGGTATACCATGTCCAGAATAGTGTATTTTGCCAAATAATATAATACCTTGTTCAGAATGATGTATTTTGCCGAAGAATAGTATACCTTGCACAGAATAGTGTATTTTACTTGTTAGGTTATTTTTATGATATGGTAGTAGATATACTACCAGTGTCAGTGCCCACAGATAAAGGACAGAAAATGAGTCTACAAATATTTTCATAATTATATTGTTCACCAAAGCTTGATTTCACCTAATTAATCAGGATTTACTCTTGGTGACTCTACATCAAATCAGTTATTACATATTTATTTTAGAAACTGTTTAGCTCTCATTCATGGAAAGGAAGTAGAAACTTTCCTTTCATAAGAGTAAAGCATTTGATATTGTTTGGAATTTCGGATTACTTTTCAAACTTAAGAATATTGATGTTTGATGTAGTTTACTGCTGATTAAGACATTACTTGTCATTTAAAAAACAAAGTTGTGATGAATACCTGACTCTTGAATTTTCAGACCTTAAAATTGCGCAGTAGTCCCTCATTGACTGATCCTTGGACCATTATTACTTTTAGCAGACATAAATGATATCAAAATATGATATACAATCATATACTAAGACTATTCAATGATATCTAAATGATATACAATCATATACTAAGACTATTCAATGATATCTAAATGATATACAATCATATACTAAGACTATTAAATTGTATCTAAATGATATACAGTCATCTACTAAGACTATTCAATGATATCTAAATGATATACAATCATAGTCTAAGACTATTCAGTGATATCTAAATGATATACAATCATATACTAAGACTATTCAATGATATCTAAATTATATACAATCATATACTAAGACTATTAAATTGTATCTAAATGATATACAGTCATCTACTAAGACTATTCAATGATATATAAATGATATACAATCATAGTCTAAGACTATTCAGTGATATCTAAATGATATACAATCATATACTAAGACTAATCAATGATATCTAAGTGATATACAAACATATCCTAAGACTATTCAATGATATCTAAGTGATATACAATCATATACCAAGACTATTCAATGATGATACTACACTATATATTATTGATGAAAGTTAAATAAGGCTGGCCAAGTTCTGACATTCAACAATTACAGGATTTGTCCCATCTTAGGCAAGTGACCTTTCACCCACACAAAAAAAGAGTCACTGCTCATAACACTAAAGCATAAATTCCAAATAACCATCCTAAACCGCTTGTGTCCGGTAAAGATATTCAAAAAGTATTCCAGCATATTAATTATTTAAGTATATTGTTGTGTGATGCTGCATGTACTGGAAAGGCTTGGGAGAAAATAAATTTTTTCAGGAATTTAAATTTTAGATTGAGGTTGTTCTTATAAAGAATGTATTTTTTTAAAAATACTTTCAGCATTTGACTACGCTGATTGTATCGGGATAATTGTACTATGCATGTTTATGCCAATTATATCGTGATAATTGTTATATGCATGACTATGCTAATTATATCGTGATAATTGTATTATGTATAACTATGCTAATTGTATTGGGATAATTGTACAAATGCATGACAATGCTAATTGTATCAGGATAATTGTACTATGCATGACTCACTGGAAATATAAATTTGGATATGATGAGAATAGTAGCGTGTGCTACCAAGACTGTGAATCCGGCATTATTATATGAGGAAACCAGGTAGGAGAGCTGGAATCCATAACAGGCATTATTATATGAGGAAACCAAATGGGATAGCCAGAATCCATAACACTATTTGCACAGATTAATTCAGTTTTTTAAAATGTACACTGGTTTTCCTCCAAATTACTTAAAAATCAACCTTATGTTGCTAACAAAAGATACCTACGCCACTCAATCATCAAATACTGACATCCCTTGTACTGAATGGCACTGTACAAAGTCATTTTTCCCTTCATAATGCAACAGACTATACTTGTTACCAATTGAATGAATTTAGTAGGATTAAGGAGATCTTTGATCAAGCTATGCATGTCTTTGTCCAGTTACATCATAGATTTAGAAGGTTGCAGGTTTGATCCCAGCTGGGTCATACTGAAGAATATGGTATTAGTGCTCAGCATTATTAAGTTAGTGCTAGGACTGGTTGGCCTGGTGCATGGATAATGTGATTGGGTGAGTCATGATGCTACATGTCTGCGATATGATATCCTAGTTGCTAGACATAAATAGAAACTGCGGCACTGAAGGCATCATATGACTGAAAAACTGCTTAGGTATTTTAAAAATATAAATCACACACAGGATAGATTAAGGTGATTGATATTGTATCTATGCACCTTTCTGTCCAGTGACACCATAGATTAACATCAGTGTTCAAGCTGCTAATGTCTGAATAGTTGGTATCTCTTAAACGATTTATAAAATGAATATTTTGTACCCCATACTGATTTATGAAACAAATATTTTGTACCCCATACTGATTTTGAAACGAAAAGCATATATCAGATAACAAATGCATATAACTTAGTTCATTCATTGATTTATAGTTTCCAACCTGATTATGACCAGGGCGGCCCTAACACTGTCATCATCTGTGTGTTCATTCCATGTAGAAGTTTTTATTAAGACGACCTAGCTTGCCAGTCATTTTTAGTCCCTGGACAAGTCATTTTCAGCGAAAGGGTATACGACTATACATAGAAGAAAAATACTAAGTCATTTGCTTCCGATATTTACAATGTTGAATCAAGCAAAGGAAAAAATGATAACTACAAATTTGCCTTTCATGCCGATCTAACAAATGGTGTATTTTCTATGCACATGTATGCAAAGGGATATAATCATCAGCTCTTAATGTTAATGTAATTTACACAATTATCCGACAGCTATCGAATAGCTGTGTTGTCCAAGGAAAAAAGACACACATATACAGTGGTTTGATCTTGAAAATATTGAGCAAGTAGAGGAACGATATGTTTGGCAGTTGGATATTTTGCGAGATTTGGATTTGAGCATAGAAGTTTCTGAGATTGGTATCGTCAGAAAAAGAGGATGTTGATAGCACTGATGATCTGATATTTCATGAAATGTTGCACATAATTTCGTAAGGGGCCTCAAGTGGCCGAGTGGTCTAAAGTGCTCTTCGTTTCGGATCACTGCCATCTCACTTCTGTCTGCATGTGTGTTCGAGTCTCAGATTCGGCTAAATTGTGGTTATGTGAAAACGTTAGCCAGTAGCTTCTCAGGGTGAGTGTGTGTGTGTGTGTGTGTGTGTGTGTGTGTGTGTGTGTGTGTGTGTGTGTGTGTGTGTGTGTGTGTGTGTGTGTGTGTGTGTGTGTGTGTGTGTGTGTGTGTGTGTGTGTGTGTGTGTGTGTGTGTGTGTGTGTGTGTGTGTGTGTGTGTGTGTAAGGTTCTTCCTCCACCATTAACACTGGCCGGTCATGTATAGCCTAGTATGTGCTGTGAAATGGTGTTAAACCATACAACAACAAAATAACATAAATTGTGTATAAAAAGGTCTTAAAAATCTTGGACAAATTAGAAGTACATCACTATGTAGACAAATTCAGTTGGAATAATTGTTTAATATTTCGTAGATTTTTATTGGATATAAGAAGATAAATTAAGGTAAGACTGAATGCATCTCCATGATGATTTTAAAAAATTCAAACAGGTAAAAACTTTCAGGGTCACAAGCAGCTGGAGTCAGCTTTGTGCTGCTGGGGCAAAGCAGCAGTGATGCTTCTAACCGCCTTGGCTGAATGAGATAAGCATGAAATGTGCAGACTGTAACCCAGTCATGGCCTCCCTGGTCACAGTACTATCATAAATTATAAATGAATAAACTAAGTTAGGTGCATTGTTCGTCTCATTTATGCTTTTTTCTAAATTGGTAGGGTTGTACAAACAAGGAGGTATATTCAGACTTTAGATTAACTATTTTACTCTCTAGCTAAATAAAACAGAAAAGGAATACGCATATTCACTTTTATTCATGGGGTACTGATTTAAGTTTATTTTATCCATGAGTAATCTTTGAGTACAGTTTGTAATCATGCCAGTACAGTAGGGATTTATATTGCCTACTGTAATCCATAAGTACAGTTTCTAATCATGCCAATGCATTAGGGATGTATAGTGCCTACTGTAATCAATAAGTACAGTTTCTAATCATGCCAATACATCAGGGATGTATATTGCCTACAGTAATCCATAAATACAGTTTGTAATCATGCTAATTAATACATTAGGGGTGCATATTGCCTACATTGATCCATAAGTACAGTTTGTAATTGTGCTAATACATTAGGCGTGTATATTAATGTATAGGCGTGTATATTAATGATGTACAAAGTAAATCAAAATGTAACATAATACATATGTCCTGATAAAAATGTATCATGATACATAGGTCCCGATACAAACTGTATCTTGATACAAATTCTTTATTTTCTTGCAATCAAACAAAGATGGCATTCACTGCATTGTCAAAAGGCCAGAGTTTGTTATGGAGTCTTTGATTGATCAAAAGTTAAAATGTATGTGAGATTGCAAAATGATCTATATCTTACACTTTTTAAGAAAATTCATATGGTTGCAAGGGGAGGAGAGGACAGCTATTATACTAGTAACTATTTTATTAAAGTTTTTTTAAAATTCTATTTATGTTATTTGAAGAAAGAAAGAATTGATAGTTACGTTAGTGGTACTTTTCCAACTGATTGATCTTATGAATAATGATAATGATCAGTTAATTTATTATAATATCTGTTTAACTGTACCGTGCTGAGGTAGGTGATAATGACCAGTTCATTTGTTATAATTTCTGTTTAATTGTACTATGTTGAGGTAGGTGATATGAGGTTCTCAGCAGTGTTTGATGTTCTGAGAAGGTCACATACGTTTTGACAGATTGTGATGTATATCTAAAATGTTGACCATGTATTTTAAGGAGTTTTCTCTTCTGCTTTCATCTTTGCTTTGTATGACTAAACAGTCTAAACATTTTTTGACTAAACCTAATTATGGATGTCTAAATATACTAAGCGTTGAGCCACTAAACCTAATTTTAGATGTCTAAATATACTAAGCTTTGAGTCATTAAACCTAATTTTGGATGTCTAAATATACTAAGCTTTGAGCCACTAAATCTAATTTTGGATGTCTAAATATATTAAGCTTTGAGCCACTAAACCTAATTTTGGATGTCTAAATATACTAAGCTTTGAGCCACTAAACCTAATTTTGGATGTCTAAATATACTAAGCTTTGAGCCACTAAACCTTATTTTGGATGTCTAAATATACTAAGCGTTGAGCCACTAAACCTAATTTTGGATATCTAAATATACTAATCTTTGAGCCACTAAATCTAATTTGGATGTCCAAAATATACTAAGCTTTGAGCCATTAACCTAATTTTGGATGTCTACATATATTAAGCTTTTAGCCACTAAACCTAATTTTGGATGTCTAAATATACTAAGCTTTGAGCCACTAATCCTAATTTTGGATGTCTAAATATACTAATCTTTGAGCCACTAAAACTAATTTTGAATGTCTAAATATACTAAGCTTTGAGCCACTAAACCTAATTTTGGATGTCTAAATATACTAAGCTTTGAGCAACTAAACCTAATTTTGGATGTCCAAATATACTAAGTTTTGAGCCACTAAACCTAATTTTGGATGCCTTACTATACTAAATCTGGTGCCATTCAGCATAACTCATGCATACACTATAGTACTTGACTGTTAATATTATTATTAACGAATATGTTTTTCAGGTAGCAGAAAAAAATCTGTGGCCATTGTAAGACCTCAGCAAAGTGGTACTGGTATGTACTGTAATTGCAAACACTCAGCTAATGGGTAGTGGTATATGCAATTGTAAACCATCACTTAACAGGCACTGGTATATGCTGTTGTTAAACCTCAGTTAATATGTACTGTAAATTGCATTGTTGGGAATCCTCTTTTGATGGATGCTGGTACATGCTTTTGTAAAACCTCAGTTAATGGGTACTACTACATGCCATTGTAAACCCTCAGTTAATGGGTACTACCACATGCCATTGTAAAACCTCAGTTAATGGGTACTAGCAAATGCCATTGTAAAACCTCAGTTAATGGGTACTACTACATGCCATTGTAAACCCTCCGTTAATGGGTACTACTACATGCCATTGTAAAACCTAAGTTAATGGGTACTACTACATGCCATTGTAAAACCTAAGTTAATGGGTACTAGCACATGACGTTGTAAAACCTCAGTTAATGGGTACTGGTACATGCCATTATAAAACCTCAGTTAATGGGTACTACTACATGCCATTGTAAAACCTCAGTTAATGGGTACTAGCAAATGCCATTGTAAAACCTCAGTTAATGGGTACTACTACATACCATTGTAAACCCTCAGTTAATGGGTACTGCTACATGCCATTGTAAAACTTCAGTTAATGGGTACTAGCACATCCCATTGTAAAACCTCAGTTAATGGGTACTGGTACATGCCATTATAAAACCTCAGTTAATGGGTACTACTACATGCCATTGTAAAACCTCAGTTAATGGGTACTACTACATGCCATTGTAAAACCTCAGTTAATGGGTACTACTACATGCCATTGTAAAACCTCAGTTAATGGGTACTACTACATGCCATTGTAAAACCTCAGTTAATGGATACTACTACATGCTATTGTAAAACCTCAGTTAATGGGTACTAGTACATGCTATTGTAAAACCTCAGTTAATGGGTACTACTACATGCTATTGTAAAACCTCAGTTAATGGGTACTAGTACATGCTATTTTAAAACCTCAGTTAATGGGTACTACTGCATGCCAGTGTTAAACCTCAGCTAATGGGTACTATCACATTCCAGTGTAAGACCTCAGTTAATGGGTACTGATATATGCCAGTGTAAATCCTCATTGAATGCGTATTACTAGTACATGCCAGTGTTAAACCTCAGTTAATGGTTACTACTAGTACATGCCAGTGTTAAACCTCAGTTAAAGGTACATTCCAATTTAAAACCTCAGTTGAAAGTACTAGTACATACCAGTGTAAAACCTCAATCAATCGGTACTGGTACATGCCAATGTAAAACCTCAGATAATTGGTACTAGTGCATGCTATTGTAAAACCTCAGCTAATGGGTACTAGTACATGCCAGTGTTAATCCTCAGTGGGTACTGTTGTGTGTTATGGCATTGTAACACCTCAGCAAATATGTAGTGGTATGTGCTATTGTGAAACCTCAACTAATGGGTCCTTGTATTTGCCATCGAGATTAGTTTCTTAATTGTATCCTCATATTCTGTACAATTTAATTGAAATTAAATAATTGGAGTAAAGGCATACCATATAATGACTGCCCTTGTTTTAAGCCACCTTAAATATATATCTAAAAATACAAGAACTAGATTTATTTTTTATTATGTAATACATCTTATTACTGAAACTGCCTTTTAATATGACCAGTTTGAAGTCGTTTGAGTGGTTTTATTAATAAAGGTATGCTTGATATCAGGTCATTTTTTTTCTCCAGCTTTTCTTAGTGTACACTTGACATAATGATCAATTTAGCATCAGTGTTCATGTCCACACCCTAACATAATGATCAATTTAGCATCAGTGTTCATGTCCACACCCTAACATAATGATCAATTTAGCATCAGTGTTCATGTCCACACCCTAACATAATGATCAATTTAGCATCAGTGTTCATGTCCACACCCTAACATAATGATCAATTTAGCATCAGTGTTCATGTCCACACTCAAGCATAAGGTTTCTAAAATTGTATACACCCACCATAAGGCAGAACATTTTATAATGTCATCCATGTATTTGTCATTTTATAATGTTATCCATATGTTTGTCATTTTATAATGTCATCCATGTGTTTGTCATTTTATAATGTCATCCATGTATTTGTCATTTTATAATGTCATCCATGTGTTTGTCATTTTATAATGTCATCCATGTGTTTGTCCCTCAGTTCCTTGTTTTGTTTGTGTGCTAAGTTTTCAACAGTCTGCTGTAATGAAACATTCTAAATAACTAGCATTTGGAGCCTTGAAGATCCTTGTCGATTTTGGGCCCAACATGTGACTGTCAGAAGGAAAACTGTTCACAAAATTTGACTAAAGTTTGTAAATGATTTTTGTTGGAGAGAAGAAATATAACGTTTGAGTTTGGGTCAATAGGTCTTGGTCAAGTTGATTTAGAGAAGAAATATGGTTTTTACATGATTTCTTTATGACCTATTTTAACCAGACCTTATATCGTGAGATTTTTCAGACTTTAGGATGTCATGAGTTCCTTATCACCTAATTGTGACCAGACCTTATATCATGAGATTTTTCAGACTTTAGGATGTCATGAGTTCTTTATCACCTATTTTAACCAGACCTTATAACATGTGATTTTTCACTTTATGATGTCATGAGTTCTTTATCACTTATTTAGAAAAGAATTTATATCATGAGATTTTTCAGACTTTACGATGCCATTAGTTCTTTATCACCTAATTGTGACTAGACCATATATCATGAGATTTTTTCAGACTTTACGATGCCATGAGTTTTTTATCACCTATTGTGACCAGACCTAATATCATGGGATTTTTCAGACTTTAGGATGTCATGAGTTCCTTATCACCTAATTGTGACCAGACCTTATATCATGAGATTTTTAAGACTTTAGGATGTCATGAGTTCCTTATCATTTAATTGTGACCAGACCTTATATCATGAGATTTTTCAGACTTTAGGATGTCATGAGTTCTTTATCACCTATTTTAACCAGACTTTATAACATGTGATTTTTCACTTTATGATGTCATGAGTTCTTTATCACTTATTTTGACAAGACTTTATATTATGAGATTTTTCAGACTTTACGATGCCATTAGTTCTTTATCACCTAATTGTGACTAGACCTTATATCATGAGATTTTTCAGACTTTGTGATGTCATTAATTCTTTATCACCTAATTGTGACCAGACCTTATATCATGAGATTTTTCAGACTTTATGATGTCACCAAATTGTGACCATACCTAATATCATGAGTTTTTTTAGACTTTGTGATATCATGAGTTCTTTTTTATCTGTTGTGACCAGACTTTATATCATGAGTTTTTTCAGACTTGAGGATGCCATGAGTTCTTTATAACCTATTGTGACCAGACCCTGTGGATATATCGAGACAAGCAATTCATTTTGGTTACAACTCAAAGCTTGCATTCACAGGAACAGAAAGAAGGAACAACAATTTCCATAAAACTTGTTATGTACCTCATACTTTCATTAAACTTTGTAGCTTTCTCATATTGCGACAAGTAAGGACACCATGTGGGTTTGTGAGTAAGAGATACGAGTTCTAGGACAGAGGAACTCGAGGAAAGAAATTAGTTTCCACAAAATAGCTGAAATACTGTGCCACAGGCCATGACCATACATAGAGGATGGCTTGTATTTAAGACTAGAAGGGCTCATTTTGATTTTGATTGAAAGTCAGGGTCACTAAAAGACGGGCAGAAAAACAATTTTTCCCATAAAAATGGCCTTTGTTGTATAATTTACCAAAACAAAATTTGTGGTTGACTTGCATATAAGAGAAGAAAGATGAAATCATTTTGGATTCAAAAGGTCAAGTATCTGATGAAAGGGTATTTTATGTGAAAGAGTAATACTACTAAATTTACCAAATTGTTTGATTATAATCTACTATTTAGATACTCTGGTTAGAATAAGTTTTGATTATAATCTACTCTTTAGGTACTCTTGTTAGAATAAGTTCATGTTTGTAACTAACTTTATTAAAAAGCAGTCTAAATTTTTTTTCGCATTCGCTTTGCTTCAGCAGAAAATTAACAGGTGTCAGATTATAGTGGCATTTGTTTTTATATAGGCACAAAGCTGTTTGATACACAGAGTAAAGGATAAATGAGAAGACAACCTGAGAGTATGCAAAATATATACTAATGTGTTAGTGTTATTTCATACATTTCCAAACAAACCATATATGCAGTAAATATGATTTTTGGAACCAAATAAATGATACTGCTTGGGTTAGGCAGTGTACTAATATATACAGGTATATTATGTGTGTAAATGGGGTGTGTGGGAGTTTACCAGATGGCTCAAGGGGAAGTGTGATCACTATTTTTTTGGGACCAAAAGGAGTTTACTAGATGGCTCAAGGTGGAGTGCAATCACTATATTCAGGGGTTTGCCAGAAGGGTCAAGGGCTGTGTGCGTGTTTGATCACTATGTTCAGACATTTACCAGATGAGTCAAGGGGGAGTGTGATCACTCTATTCAGAAGTTTACCAGCTGGGTCAAACCAGTTGGGTCAAAGGGGGACTGTGATCACTATATTCAATAAATTACTTTGTTATGCCATGAGTTATATGTTCAGAAGTTTACCAGACGAGTCAAGGGGGAGTGTGATCACTCTATTCAGAAGTTTTCCAGTTGGGTCAAAGGGGGACTGTGATCACTATATTCAAGAAATTACTTGACTTAAATGTGATTTTGGACACTATTGTATTTTTTCTTCAAATTGTATTGCATTAACTATAATGTTATGCTTTGTCTTCATTTACAACTTTAAGAAGACAGATCATTTTAAGAAGATTTGAGTACATATAAATGATTCTGTTTTTTATGGATTGATATCATAGCTAAAGTACAGGTATTACTGGATATTAATTCTTTGTTTTAGCTCAAACACATTTGATATCAGGACTATCTACATTCTCAGGTAATGACAGATTCATACACTGTAGATACTTAATAATATAATAATAATAATGATAATAATAATAATAATGATGATGATAATAATGATGATAATAATGATGATGATTATAGTATGTCTACACACATCTGTTGTCACTCTATACAACAACATGCATTGGTCAATTTAAAATATTCATCAGTGAACATGAGTTGCAAAAACAATTTAAATAAAATTTTGTCCTAAAAATGTACTCTTTAGAATCTTAAATCGGTGTGAGAGGTATAGATCTTGTTCATTATAATTCAGAACCATCTGCAGCTGATGGATACATGAATCGTAAGTACTTTATAATAATAGTATTACATGTATATAGATTTACACAGATCTGATGTCACTTTGTTAAATAACATGGTCAAGTTGTTGAATAACAAAGTCAAGTTGTTTAATAACATGGTCAAGTTGTTGAATAACGAGGTGAAGTTGTTTAATAACAAGGTCAAGTTGTTGAATAACATGGTCAAGTTGGAATATTTATGAACAGAACACATGGTTTGTACTAACTTTAAGCACAAACGTTTGCACAGAAAGAAACAATTCAGTTATATTTTTAGTTTTTCATGCAGATAATAAAAGCATAATCTGCATGAGAGGTGTGCATTATGTGGGTTGTATCATGGATATGCCTTGCATTATGTGGGTTGTATCATGGATATGTCTTGCATTATGTGGGTTGTATCATGGATATGTCTAGCATTATATGGGTGGTGTCATGGATATGCCTTGCATTATGTGGGTTGTATCATGGATATGACTTGCATTATGTGGGTTCTATCATGGATATGCCTTGTATTATGTGGGTGGTATCATGGATATGCCTTGCATTATGTGGGTTTTATCATGGATATGCCTTGCATTATGTGGGTGGTATCATGGATATGCCTTGCATTATGTGGTTGTATCATGGATATGCCTTGCATTATGTGGGTTGTATCATGGATATGCCTTGCATTATGTGGGTTCTATCATGGATATGCCTTGCATTATGTGGAATATAATTGTGTCTTATGTTTTATGCATGGGTTTGGCAGTCTCTGGTTCAAATATATCAAAAACAAAACATAAAAATGAGAAACATTTGCTCACATGTATTCAGAGAGATGTAACTCTGAATGTTTGCAATTATTGAGATTATCAAATGTTGATGAATAATATGGCAACATGTTGTGTATATTTTTGTATCCTTGATACATGTTTTGTGTCCTGATACATTTTTTGTATCCTTGAAGCATTTTGTTTTTAAAGTCGGTAGGGGGCTACAAACAAATAGGAAATTGTGTGAGAACTATTGTCAGAAAAATTGGGTTGCTGTGATGTTTGCGAATAAAATTACAAAATGAACAATAATTTAAAGTCAAAGGTTATATAAGATTTTTCATCTCTAATAAAGGGGTAGGGTATGTATTGAACAGTGAGTTTGATTTCTGAGCTTTGATTTGGGAGCAATTTTTATTTCTTTTTCCCTAGAATAAATGCTAGATATATTACATATTTCATACAAAAACCAAAGATATAATTTAACTTGTGGCTTTGTCACTCCTCACAATTAACTTTTTTTGTACTGCATGATGACATGTATCCAATATTAACATAGAAAGAAAAAAAGCCTATATCTCAAAAGTATCTCACCTGTCACAGTTGTTGTCTCAGAGCGTGCATAAGTCATACAAAATTTATTTTGTTTAGGGTTGTTCATCTCTATCTCATATATATATTTCATGAATTCTGTTCTATACAGATTTTGGCACTTTATCTTCAAAATGATCAATTGTAGTAGAGTGTAACGCCATTTTTCAGCACACAATAGGTGGAGGAAGAACACGGAAACCCCCACTTACTCACAAGAAGCTACAAAATCATCAGTACAAATATGACCAAACATTTGTATTGTTGAATGTAACTAGAAATTTGTATTGCTGAATCTGACTAGACGTCTTATTAAATATGCCTAGATGTGTCTTGTTGAATGTGACTAGACAAATTTGTATTTTAGAGTGTGACTAGAAATTTGTCTTGTTGAGTGTGACTAGACGTGTCTAGTTGATTGTGACTAGACAAATTTGTGTTGTTGAATGTGACTATACATATTTTTTTGAGTGTAACTAGACATATTTGTGTTGGTGAAGGCAACCAGATATATATGTTCTATTCAAGAATCTGGTACAGTTGTTGCTTTTGTAGACCTAGTTCAGCTGATTTTGGCATTTCTTGTCTGCCATAGCTTTTCAAACCAGTTAATGGTGGTCAACAGAATTTGAACATGCAATCACTTGAGTATTCCTGGATTTGACTTGATAATGAAAATGGCAGCAGCAGGTTAATTACAATTCAAATGAGACTCTAATTGTGCTCTAACAGTCAACATTGGACAACTGTGCGATATTTTTGAAACTTTCATTTGCCTTCAGTACCTCAGTTGACACTGACTTCCGTACTCCTGTTGATACTATGGGAACAGTTACACAGCATTGATTATTAGGGCAGTAAGACAATTTATTAGATGCCCCCATCTTATATGGGGGGGGGGTAACATCTTTTGCTGTAGAACTAGCAGACAATCCTTCTGCAGATCTTGATAGACATGTTTGTGCTATTGATGATTTTAAATATTTGACTGTGATACTAATGACAGCATAATGCTACCACATTGTACATGATATCTATCATAGCATAATGCTGCCACATTGTACATCATACCAATGATAACATAATGCTACCACATTGACATGATACCTATGATAGCATAATGCTGCCACATTGTACATCATACCAATGATACCATAATGCTGCCACATTGTACATGATGCTAATGACAGCATAATGCTACCACATTGACATGATACCTATGATAGCATAATGCTACTACATTGTACATGATACTAATGATAACATAATGCTACCACAGGGACATGACACCTATGACAGCATAATGCTACCACATTGTCATGATACCTATGATAGCATAATGCTACCACATTGTACATGATACTAATGATAACATAATGCCGCCACATTGACATGATACCTATGATAGGATAATGCTACCACATTGTACATCATACCAATGAGAGCATAATGCTGCCACATTGTACATGATACCTATGATAGCATAATGCTGCCATATGGTACATCATGCCAATGATAGCATAATGCTGCAACATTGTACATCATACCAATGATAGCATAATGCTGCCACATTGTACATCATACCAATGATAGCATAATGCTACGACATTGTACATCATACCAATGATAGAATCATGCTGCACATTGTACATGATGCTAATGATAGCATAATGCTACCACATTGGACATGATACCAATGATAGCATAATGTTGCCCCTTTGACATGATACTAATGATAGCATAATGCTGCACATTGTACATGATACTAATGATAGCATGATGCTGCCACATTGTACATGATACTAATGGTAGCATAATGCTTCCACATTGTACATCATACCAATGATAGCATAATGCTACCACATTGTACATGATACTAATGATAGCATCATGCTGCACATTGTAAGTGATCTTTGACTGCATGTTGAGTTACAATTTTCTGTAACAGATATGTATAATGATAGCATTATGCTTTCACATTGTACATGATCATTGACTGCATGTTGAGTTAGTTTCCTGTAACAGAGATGTTTTTGGAGATTGTTCATCACAGTTGTATTTTCTTTTGACAAGCTAAAACAGTCAGTGCTGTTTCAAAGCTTATGAGTGATTAGATTTTCATTTTCTTCATTTAATACTCGTGAAAAAGAAATAGTTCATGGGTGGCCAACCCTTTCAGCAACCGGGCCAGATTTTAGAAATGAGATTTCCTACCGGGCCGTACAACCAATTTTTTTTATTATTCAAAGCAGACAAGAAATATATTATTTTTTTGAAGAAAATATAGCAAAACTGAGAATCAAACATTTGTATTATATTAGAGTAAGGCAATTTTAAAAATAATAATAATAAATAAACAAAACATTATAAAAATAATAAATTTTAGTGAGACGTCTGATTTTGTTTCCAAATAGCGAGATCATCGATAGAGCATGTTTTTAAAATGCCGGATATTTCTCCTTGTCCAAATATGTTTTGTAAAACTCTTCCAAACTATCCTGATGGAATTTCTCCTTTAACTGTGCATCAAGACACATTTCACAATGTTCCATTTGTAAAATTCCTGGTAATAAATTCATGTCTACGGAGAATGGCATTGCAAATGCAGCAAAAAGCACACTATGCTTTTTGAAATCTTGAAATCGGTTTTAAAATTCAAGGTTCAAGTTGGACATCAACGAAGCGTATTTATCTGCCGCCCCCTGTGTGACGTCTGGTTGCAATAGCAATATAGGAAAGTGAGTGAAGATATTTCTCGTTAACTGTTGTTCCCAAAGCCCAAGTTTCATTTGGGATGCGGAAATAAGAACATACATGTTATTAATTAGTTGATCTTTCCCTTGTAGACGAGTACTAACATCATTTAGGTGGCTAACTATACCGACCAGAAATGCAAAGTCGCAAACCCACTCCTTGTCTTCAAACTGGGATACATTTTGACTTGCTTGCGAAGAAAGATTGTATTTCTTGCTTCAAATCAAACACTCTTATCAACATTTTGGCATGGGTGAGCCATCTTACTTCTGCATAAAATGTGACGTCATTATACTCTGAATCCGAAGACTTGAGAAATTCTTGGCACTGACGGTGATTCAAACCCTTCAACTTCATAAAGTTCATTGTTTTGATGACCACCTTCATGACATGATCCATTTTAAGGGACTTGGCACATAAATTCTTCTGATGAATAATGCAATGAAAATTTAGCATCGAAGTGTTACCAACTTTGCAGGCTTAATTTTCAATCAATTTTACTAAACCTTTGTGTTTCCCAACCATTGCTGGAGCACCATCTGTTGTTAAGCCCGATAAGTTCTTGAGTTGTAATGAAAAGCGATTCAGTGTCAATGTAACTGCTCCTAACAAATCTCATGAGCAAGTAGTGTACTTAAGTGGATACAGAGCTGCTAATTTTTCTGTTTTGTTAAAATGGACATCAACACCCCTGAAAAAAGTCGCCACTTGGGCAGTATGTTATACCTGTGCTTTCATCCAATGCTACAGCATAAAATATGAGCTTTAATGCTTGATTTTTCGAATTATTTTCAATATGTTTTCCAATGTCGTTCACACGCTTTTTAATAGTTTGCCGTTTAATGTTATACTCTTTCAAGACAGAAACAGAATTATTGCATATCAAGCATGTGGGCTTTGTTTTAAATTCCACGAAAAATTAGTTTATAGTCCATCATTCTTGAAAACTCTTCTGTGACTCTTCTCTTCTTTGGTCCAACATCTTTACTACTTGACGCCATTGTGGGTCTTTGTTTTTAACTAAACAAATAAATACAATGCCATCAGTAATACATAACTTTCCGACAAAATAATGAGGTGCTTGTGGCGCATTGTAAAAATCTAATGACATAAGTATCTGATTCGTACTAATTCATTAGTAAAATAAAATAAAGTAGGTAAATAAAGTAAAATACTAAAGAAAGACCTGTATTTGTTTGTACTAATAAACTTAAAAGTAGGTACTCAGACAAAAGACAGTGCTCAGCATGGTTGGTAATTTGGTTAGATACCCATAATTAAACACATAAAACAAAAAAGCGAAATTTACACAATTAATGACAAGCATCACAGATTAATTTAAACAAATAAAAGCTGGGTTTGCTTGCCTTCACTGCACTTAAAAAAGTAGACAGGACTCAGTATAGCAGACAGGATACTCGGTTATAGCAGCTTGTATTCTTATCAATATGTATTTAAACGTTGATCACAAAACCTCACGAGGCACGTGGTGATAACGCACACAAGGGAAGCGACCACAACCCCCACAGCATTTCGAGCTTGCCGCATATTGGCTGGTGCTCAGTGTTTCAACTCTGCTTGTGGTGGTATCGACGCATCCCTCCCCACATCCTGCAATGCAAATCCACGCTCACGGCTATCCACGCAAGATCGGCGTTTGTGCTTTTTAAAATCGGCTCAACGTTGTGATAGTTTCTTAACACGAATATAGAAGAAATTGTCACGATAGTCGAATCAATATACTGAGATTCTTCCATAGATGGGATATGATATTAACTACGCATGATGGAAAATTCTTTTGGAGGTTTTATGTACACTAAAAGAAATAAATATTGTGCATATAACACAGTTCCTCAGGCCACAAGTTAACAGGTTTGCCACCCATGAAATAGATTGTTGTAGCACTCTTGTTCTTAGATAGTTATGTTGTCCTCGTCAAATGTCCCAACTACGATCAAATTGATCAAATGTCCCAACTACGATCACATTGGTCAAATGTCTCAACTACGATCAAATTGGTTCCCCTTTTTTATTTTAAGAGGAATGGTACCCAGATTTATTGATAAGAAAAAGATGCAACCTTCCACCAGGCAGAGGGAGGGGAGAGTGAGAATTCAAACCACGATTCCTAGACTTCATTTCAACAGTTTAATATAAAAATTGAAGACTTTTTATTACTAATTTATATAAATATTTAATTAGTTCATGTAAACAAAATGAAGACTTTTTATTACTAATTTATATAAATGTTTAATTAGTTCATGTATACAAAGTATAACGTGTTCATGCCATACCCCAGCATTGTAAGTTGGTGGCATCCATACTCGTATTAAAAGTGTACAAGTTTGAATGTACTCCCGATGGATGTCAGTTGTATGTATTAATTCCCTTTGGAATTTGAAGTATGCCTTGCTTTATTCAGAAGCAACCACAGTGGCCTTATTAAAGTACATTGTTATTGTTATAATGTATGTGTGTATGTATGTATGTATGTATGTATGTATGTATGTATGTATGTATGTATGTATGTATGTATGTATGTATGTATGTATGTATGTATGTATGTATGTATGTATGTATGTATATATATATATATATATATATATATATATATATATATATATATGTATGTATATATATATATATGTATATATATATATATATATATATATATATATATATATATATATATATATATATATATATATATATATATATATATATATATATATTTATATATATTATGTGCGTGTGTGTGTGTGTGTGAAACTTGGGTCATGATGTTAGATGTATTATTGTCCCCCTCCCACTAAGAATGTTTACTTTTCTGAACATTTTTTTTGTGTGCAAATTTCAGACAAATGTCATTGTACATTTAACCAGTGTGATCACTTGTGACAATTGTGTATAAATCATCAATAAACTTAAATGCATTTCAGAGATCTCATTCAGTACATTGACAATGGAAGGATATTCATATATTACCTGGAGTGTACTTGATAACCCTAATGTCCCACCTAATGAGGAGACTGCTGTTTTAAAGTTAGATAATCAGCAGGAACAGGATGACATGAGATCAGAACAGCAACCTAGTGAAGAGACCCACACTAAAGAACTTCATCAAATTGCAACAAATAACATGGAAGATGGTAATGTGGCTTCAGAACAGCAACCTAGTGAAGAGACCCACACTAAAGAACTTCATCAAATTGCAACAAATAACATGGAGGTTGGTAAAGAACCTTCAGAACAGCAACCTAGTGAAGAGACCCACACTAAAGAACTTCATAAAATTGCCACAAATAACATGGAAGATGGTAATGTAACTTCAGAACAGTAACCTGGTGAAGAGACCCACACTAAAGAACTTCACAAAATTGCAGCGAATAGCATGGAAGATGGTAATGTGGCTTCAGATATTTGTATGTAGCTCATTCCTTTTTCATCATTTTAATCATTTAAAATAAATTTTGCAAACATCTAAAAACTAAAATTATATGAAATGGTTTCTGTAGATAATTCATAATTAAGCATTCTTCTTCTGGTGGTTTATGGAACATATGAGCTCATTGGTTTAATGGGATTTGATCCCTTCTTGCATAAGGCAGCGTCAATTTTCTTTTTATCAGATAAAGTTTGTATTGCTGTTAATATTAACAAACTTTATTGTGTGTTAAAACTTTTAACCAACAGTAGTCACCAACTTTTCAGGCAGATTGCATTTGTCAAGGGAGATAACTTTAAAATCGTTGGTACACACAGTAGTTATTTACCTTGCACCTTGCACAATTTCTTTTTTTTAAAAGGGGTGTAAAATGCTTTAAAAAGGAAACCACAGTAATCCTTCAAATAATGATTTGAATTTTTAAAAAAATTCTTTATTGGTATATAAAGAAATTTAGAAAAAATATTATTTTTAAAATTTAGAGGATGCTTAGACTATGACTAGCAGTATATCTGGGACTATCTGGGATTATCTGATTATTTTCACTTAAACTCTGCAAGTTATCGGTATTCTCAATACTTTGATTTTCCACCCTGGCAAGATTTGGTTCAGTCCATTGATTCAAAGGAAAGTTTGATTCAGTCCGTTTTATCTTGGAGTAAAAAAACTTTCAGTCCATCAGTTTCAGGATTTAACATGTCCAGTCGATCTGTTGTAGTAAGTCTTTTAACATGATGAAGTGTAGCAGGCATATGTAAATAACCTGGTCATAAAATTTGGTAAGCATGTTTGTATGTACGTGTAACTGACTTGGTCATAAAATTTGGTAAGATTGTTTGTATGAATAGCAGTACATCTGGGATTATGTGATTATTATCACATAAAATTGGTAAGTTATCAGTATACTCAATAATTTGATTTTTTGCATGTTATGCATGTTTGCATGTACATCGCCTGGTAATTAAAGTTAGTGAGATTATTTGTATGTACATGGAAATGGAAATGGCCTGGTCCAGGTTGTGGAAAGAAAAATTATACAAATTATCCCTAAGGATATCCATACAGTGTGCAAGTTTGAATTTTTTTTTTATCAATCATCCAAACTTTGTTTAGCTAATATCTGCCTGTACAAATCATGAAACCCATGAGTGATAATTTTTATACCTAGACCATGATATCATTGTTTTTTTTTGCAATTTCAGTAACTACATATCATTTCTGTAATAAGCAAGTGAGCTGATTTTGTATTTATACCTTGTATTTCCTTTATACAACTCTAGAGTTGCTTATTTCTACAGTACACACACACACACACACAATAATATTTTGATGACTTGTGGATAACTTGTGAACCTGCTTATAATAGTGTCAGCTTGAATCCTAGTTTTCAGACTAGAATATACCCCTGAAATGGTGCCTATACGTTATTTTTTTTGGTGAATGAAAACTTGGGATATCATTTGTTTTATCTGGAAAATTGAATCAATATCATGAAATTATCAGCTTCAAAATACCAATTTAATGAATTATTGTTGATTGAAATTCGTATTTTAATTCCAAATTCTGTTTCGGTTTCAGTGTAATCATCACAAATGCAATATGTCTACTCCACAGCTATGTCACCACATGGTGGCCTAGTGGTTAGAGCATTTGCTTTGGATGCAGGAGGTTGTCTATTTAATCCCTTCCCGAGTAAAACCAATGACTATTAAAAATGGTACTAACAGCTGCCTCGCTTGGCATTCAGCATTAAGAGGTTTGTGTTAGGACTGATTGGCCTAGTGTAAGGATAATGTGACAGTGTGTGATATATGTCTGCAGCATGATGCCCCAGTGCTAGACATCTCGTTTAACAGCCAATTTGCAGACATCATAGTGATATGACTGAAAAATGATTCAAGCTACATAAAAAATCCAAATCACATCACACATGACACAACTGTGTCTGTGAGCATTTTTGGGAGAACATAATTAAGTACTGTCTGTGTTTTGGTATCCAACATGCAGAAGTATTTGTTGTATTGTAACGCTCAATTAACTATGTATTTTGTATGAAAGCAAATAATGGGATGGAATAAAAGAAAATTTAAAAGGTATGCAAATCCTTCCTCTAAGAACTAATGGACCCAGTCGTGTGTCTGGTCAACTCATTGAATCATTTGATCAATATTATAAATATTGTGTAAATAATATAATTAAGCTATATTAAATTAGTCTACATTTTCATACGTTCTCAAAGATAGCAAGGCAAGTAAGCACACTTAATACTTGGTAGTTTTTATAAAAATAGCTTTATTTGACAGATTTGGTCAATTAAAAAGAAGTGACTACCCAAGTTTTCAATGTATATACACTTCCTTGCAATAAAATCATGGTATCAACATTTTACTAATAGAGCAGTAATATATGTATATATATATATATATATATATATATATATATATATATATATATATATATATATATAAGAATATATATATTTTTGACAGATGTGCCAGAAGATGAATTTCTTTACAGCCAGTTTTCAAGTGGAATTTACCATGTCACAAATACATGATGCATCAATCTGTAAAATGAAGACAAATTGGAAGAGAAATATATCACAGAACTGTTACATGTACAAAGCGAGACGCAAATATTAAAATATACTCTGTTGTCAAAACTTTAATTTTGATCTGTTTTTTTTAATGCAAGTTTAATTTCTTTAGCAATTATGTTGTTAGAGTTAATGAATTCATTTTAAGTTGATGTAACTTTCATGCGATTATTTATGCCAAAAGATTATACCATGATAATCTAGGATTTTCGGACATACCAGAAAGTGTGTGATAATGACAGAAGTCACAAGTATGATAGTAATCCAACGAATCTTTGGATTAATAAATTTTATCGATAATCATTTTTTAAAAAATGTTAAATATAACTTTATGGATGATATATAATATGATAATTTTGGTGTCTGTCCATATGTGTGTCCATCTATCATTATGTTGGGGTCCACACCCACTAGTCAGCAAAATGTGGTCTCTTATAATCAGCATGTAGGGGCCCTTATAGTCATAAGTAGAGGTCTCTTGTGGTCAACATCATGGGATCTCATAGCCAGCAAAAGGAGGTCTCTAGTAGTCAGAAAGAAGTGGTCTCTTGTAGTCAGTAAAAAGATGACATGTAGTCACCAAAAGGGGACTCCTGTAGTCAACATAAAGGGTCTCTTGTCAACAAAAAGGATCTCTTTTAGTCAGTAAATTGGGGTCTCTTGTAGTCAAGAAAAAGTGGTTTCTTGTGAGTATAAAGGGATCACTTAGCAAAAGAGGTCTCTTGAAGTCACCAAAAAGGGGTCTTTTATAGTCAACAAAAAGGTGTATATTTTAGCCAACAAATACGGGTATTTTATAGCGGAGGAAAAGGGGTCTCTTGCACTAAATAAAAAAGGTTTCTTGCAGTTACCAAAATGGGTCTTATAGTCTGCAAAAAGGGTTCTCTTATAATCAACAAAAAAGGACATCATGTAGTCAGTATAAAGGGGTAACTTGTAGTCAACATAATGGGATTTCTTGCAGTTAACATAAAGGGATCTCTTGTAGTCAGCATAAAGAGGTCCCTTATAGCAAAAAAAATGGGACTCGGTTAGTGAAAAATAGTTGTTTTCTTCTAAATAAATAATGTAAGCTTCATCATGTTTATCAGGACTATTCATTATTTTTGGTATTTTTGAAATAACTTGTACAACTTCAGTGTGAATTATGAAAACACTTATTTTTGGTATTTTTGAAAGAACTAGTACAGCTTCAGTGTGAATTATGAATACATATATTAGGACAACTTTATATCAAGTTTAGAAGTGTAGCTGAAATCGGAAAGAAAATCTATAATGGAAATTAGGCAAAATCTGGATTGTGTTATTTTTACATCTTTGTTTTGGCTTACTTCTGTATACATTACCTTATCTGCACTATGTACTTGAAACATTATTAATAGGGTAAATTTGTTTTATAGTAAAGCTCATCCCAATAGGTACACAGTGTGTTATCATTATAAGCACACTAATGTCACAATAAAATATAAAATGTTTACACTGTGATGTCATAATATAAACAACACACTGTGATGACATACTATAATAAGTACATTGTGATGTTATAATGTTAGTACACTGTGATGTCATAATATAATAAGCACACTGTGATGTCATAATAGAATAAGCACACTGTGATGTCATAATATAATAAGCACACTGTGATGTCATTGTATAATAATCAGTGTGATGTCATAATATAATAAGCACACTGTGAAGTCATTGTATAATAATCAGTGTGATATCATAATATAATAAGTACACTGTGATGTCATTGTATAATAATCAGTGTGATGTCATAATATAATAAGCACACTGTGATGTCATTGTATAATAATCAGTGTGACGTCATAATATAATAAGCACACTGTGATGTTATTGTACAATAATCAGTGTGATGTCATAATATAATAAGCGCACTGTGATGTCATAATATAATAAGCACACTGTGATGTTACTGTATAATAATCAGTGTTACGTCATAATATAATAAGCACACTGTGATGTTATTGTATAATAATCAGTGTGATCTCATAATATAATAAGCACACTGTGATGTCATAATACAATAAGCACACTGTGATGTCATTGTATAATAATCATACATTGTGATCTCATATTATTGAGTTTAGTACATAATTATTGTTGAATGGAAAATTGGACTGATTTTTTGTACAGTTTTGGTAGATTGATATTTTATGAAATATAGGTCTTGTGTAAATAGATATTTTTCTCATGTATTTTTAGCACATCTGTTTGTGAGTGAGTTCACATATCAAAGTATATTTATATGAGCAACCTCATTAAATCTCCACCATTTCTACTTCCTAGATCCTAAATATCATTTGCTAGTGGGGTTTATAGCACCTGCAATCTGGGGAATTGATTGAGATGTCTAACTTACGAATTACCTGCACATTCGTTGTAAAGTTTTGTTTTATCTTTAGCTCAAGTTCTTATACTAAAACACTTGAGTGATTACCTAAACTCAGGAAAACTTTATAAAATTATGTTACTTTTGTGTACAAGGATTTCACTGTGCTCATTGACAATTGGGATTTTACATTTTGCATTTTAATTGTATTCAATCTAGAATCATCAGACACTATGATCGTGGGCATCCTTATTAATATCACTATCTTTCTGTTAAGAATTTAGGTTGCTGTGATCTACATTGCACATTTTTGTGTCTTAGGATAAGGTTACTGTGTTTAGGTCATGATTTGTGAAATTTGGTGTGTAGATACATCTTGATGAATATTTACCAATAAATAGGTCACAGTTGTCCATATTTTGTGTTTCAGTTTGTGGTTGAGGTTTATGTTTTCATGTTTTTCACAATCGAAAGTAATGAATGAATTATTAGATTATTTGTATCTCCTAGTATCACAACCTTACAACAAAACAAGTTTACTGTTCATTTAGCTCATCACCAGATTGGATTTTAGCAACCTGTATAAATAAAATTATGTCTTCAATTGTGAAGTTTGGTGAGAGTTTCCATCTTGGATTAGTACTACACATTCATCACAAAAATAGATCTGTGATTATTTTTTTAACGCTTCTCTAGTTTGTGTTTCGTCTCAAGCACTGTTCATGACAGATTCAAGCTAGACTATTTGCCTGTATTTTATTAGTACCACATTTTTACAATTAAAGAGTACCACTGTGACCTGCATTTCAAACTTGACTGAGTTCTTTAAATATTTTTCTTGTAAATTCTACTCACACAGGTATTTTACTGCCAGTATAATATGGTTGGACCTGGAATCATGGCGAGAGGATGCATTTTGAGTACATTACTATTATCATTAAAGTTGTTTGCTGTGACCCATATTTGCACACTTAACAGCCTTTAGTTAAATGTTGTGTTTTTACTATTGATATTTTATCATTAAGGTCCATAGTACCATACAAATATTCAATGTGACCAACATCAGTTTTTGTTTATTTTACTTCGAGATTTTAGAATGCTATGTGGACACTATCCTGCCCAGGATCACAAAAGTTTGACAAGGAAAACATGGATAAATGCAAGAGGTTTTTGAACTATATTTCATAATTCAGAGTTTTGTGTTGCAAGTTAATTCCTTGCATAGTGTTTAAATTTGAACCATGTGACACTTTTATAACCAAAGATTAATGTGACCTACATTTATGCTTACTAATGTAGGTTAAGTATTTGTGTTTAGATTGTGTAAACACACATATTTCCGCTCTTTACTAATGTAGGTTAAGTATTTGTGTTTATATTGTGTCAACACACATTTGTCCGTTATTTACTAATGTAGGTTAAGTATTTGTGTTTAGATTGTGTCAACACACATTTTTCCATTCTTTACTAATGTAGGTTAAGTTTTTGTGTTTAGATTGTGTCAACACACATTTGTCCGTTATTTACTAATGTAGGTTAAGTATTTGTGTTTAGATTTTGTCAACACACATTTTTCCATTCTTTAAACATTCGTGCATACATAGAAGTTAGTCTCATTCTGACAATTGGAAGTAGGAATAGTCTTGTTTATTCATTAATAATTCAAACCGCTCCGGTAGCCTAGTGGTTAGAGCGTCCACTTAGGAAGCGGGAGGTTGTCGGTTCGAACCCATCGCCGAGTCATACCAAAGACTTACAAAAATGGTACTAACAGCGACCTCGTTTGGCGCTCAGCATTAAGAGGTTGGTGTTAGGACTGATCGGCCTGGTGTCAGGATAATGTGACTGGGTGGGACATCATGCAACATGTCTGCAGCATGATGAACAGTGCTTGACATCACTATAAACTGTCTCACTGCAGACATCATAGCGATATGACTGAACTATTTTAAAAGCTACATTAAAAATCCTAATAATAATTTTAAAAAATCATTTTATTATTCATATTAATAACTATTTATTCTATGTTGTGATAGGTTACCTGTGGCAGGGTGGTTGTTTTATTGTACATAATGAATAGTAATCAAATGAGTGAACTGTAGCAGCAACGAGGCTGAACCCACCAACTTTTTATCACGATTCAAGGCTTCCCCCATGATAAAACTTCATAGAAACCACCAATCGTCAAAATAACGATTAACAAATATTCGCCATGATGGGTTCACAATTGGAAGACATATTTAAAAATATCATGGCGAATATTCCCTTTTTTTTTCAAAATCAGAAGGGGTAAAATTTTTTAATCGTTATTATGACGATTGGAGGTTTCTATGAAGTTTTATCATGGGGGAAGCCTTGAATCGTGATACAAAGTTGGTGGATTCAGCCTCGTTGCTGCTATTGTATGCACTATTTCATCTGAGGTCTTCAGCTCTTATTTAAGGAAAATATTGATGTACTGACTTTGCTTCTAATCACTCCAGTTGACTTGTAGCCTCTGACGTCAACCAAAATAAAATTTAGATTTTGGAGGTGGACAATAATAATATCTGAAACAGATTTTAGGAAGTATGATTTAAAAGAAAGGAGAAATTATTGGGTTTTTTTTAGAAAAAAATATATTCAAATTTTTGTTGGATGTATTATAAAGGATGTACCTTTCATTGTTTGATGACTTACACCATGTCACAGATTTGCGGTCAGAAATTATTTCTTTAATGTTTATAATGGTTACTAATAAAGGCCAGCTGTGTAATCATTGATTACATTCTGGTTATTAATTATAGGTGTACCTAGATTTGATGGCATTTTATGAGTTTTATCAAACCTATA